>CP141146.1:7462500-7981320 GCA_035235625.1 Saururus chinensis
AAAAAGTAGGGTTACCCGCATACCCAACCTGACTCGAGCAAAATAATGTTAGGGTTTTAGTTTTCAACCTGCCCGACCTTATTTAAGTGCAAATCAAGGCCTACCCAACCCGATTCCCAACCTTAGATGAATAGGTAAGCCTACCTAGCTGAAACCAAACCAACATATCGACCACACTGTCAATGACCAATTGATATGAATGCAAGATCATTGTTTATCTTCTTCCTCTCATTAGTGTAGTCACCGACGTGTTGATGACCTACCGTTGATCGGGAAAAATATGAACAAACTCCATTTCTATTCTAAACATATTTACTAATGTAAATTCAATAGAAATCATTCCAAAACCGTATTGATAATCAATTGAATCACAATTTAGGCATTGAACTAACCATAACCCGAATGCACCATTAAACACCTTCACACAAACATAAATTGAAGAAAAACCTAATCATCTGTTTATGATCATTAAGAACTTGAAGAAAATAAAAAATTAGAGTACTTTTTCTAGAAATTTAAGTATAGATTGCAATCCGACCTCATAGATGCAAACTTCTTCTTATTCGATGCACGCTCCTCCCAAACCACCCCGGACACTATCCACTGGCGTTTGGACTCTCCTTGGATTCCTCTTTCTCCTAAATTCAGAGTTTTATAGAGGGATAACTACTTGTACGGTCCTATAACAATCAAAGTACCTCATATTTTGAAATAATCGATGGATGCAGTTATTATTAGTAGACCATTAAGACGTTGATGCCCACTGACAATAACAAAACACAAATCTAGCGATAGCACACGAACATGTCGTAGTTACTAGTAACCAAAAATTGAACTTTTTAAATAATAAAAGGAATATTTTTCCTCTTGAAAACACATGGTGTCACATTATTACTACAACAAATGGCTCTTATAGCGAGGGCACCCTCCCATAGGAAAGGGACAAAGAGATACATATGTCATTAGGGCTACAAGCGGGCCGGGCTTTGGCGGGCTAGAGGTAAGCCCGAGCCTAGCCCTAAACAAGCATGTCAAATAAAAAGGCCCAACCTAGCCCTAACCTCCCTACTAAAAAGCCAGCCCGACCTTGCCCAATATTTGGGCTTGGCCACGTGCTTTTTTCATGTCACCGCTGGTGGGAGAAAAAGTGGCCAACGGAGGTGAGAAAAGAGAAGAGAAAGGCGGTCCGACGGATGCGAGAAGCGAGAAGAGGAACTGAGGGAGGCGGTAGTGGGCGGTGGACTAAAGGGTTGAGAGGCAATCCAAATGTAAGAAGCAATAGAGGGAAGTAGTGATCTGTCCGAGGCGAGAAAGGAGCAAGTGGTGGTCCAGTAGAGGCAAGAAAGAGGGAGGCAGTGATCCTTTGGTCCGATAGAGGTGAGAAAGAAAAGTGGGATTGATGGTCGAGGGAGGGGGTCAGGCCTTTTCTAGCAGAGGCGAGAAAGATAAAATGGGTGAGGAAGGTGTGGCTAGAGTGGTGGATAGAAGGCAGTGGTTCGGCAGAGGCAAGATAACATCCAACAGAAGAGGGAAAGGAGAAAAGGGAGGGTGGCAGCGGTAAGAAAAAATGAAGATTGATGGTAGGGCCGTATATGAAGGAAATTAGGTTTATGAATAAGACTTAAAATAAGCTTAGTGGGCCATTGGGCCGGGCCGAGCTTTTGTGATTTTTTCCAATCCTAGGCCGGAGAGGCCCGGCCCGATTCTATGGTCCAAAATATAAGGCCCAAGCCTGAATTTTTTGGGTCCGGGATGCCAACGGCCAGCTCACATTTTGTGCAGCCCTATATGTCATGTCTTTAGGGATATGGGTCCTACACATTTTGGGTCATCAAGACTTATTAGCCTCCTTCAGGCACATGATCAGCCTAGTGATTGTTCATTGTTAGATTGCAAAATGTAGTACAATTAGTTAGAGGAACTCGCAAATTGAATTCCAAGGGCCAACTTCTTTGTAGGAATTGAGTTGGATAAGTCGAGGGATCATAAAGAAGGTACATTAAACAGACAAGTCATGTGAATTCAATATATGTTTTTTAATATAAAAAACTTCGTAAGAATGCAACCACTTGTGCGTTTGTATAAGAAGCGAGAGGGGTGAATACATTCGGTTGAATAATGACACCTTCCTATGAAGTTCTAAGAATTTAGCGGTCTGCCATGGGCCTTGTTGGCATGCAAACTCAGGGCAACTTTCGTACATCTCTTCTTTGTGGATGCTTACATAGATCACCTAATTGTCACTTATAAATGGAAAAAATTTACCACTTAGTTGTCATTTATAAATGGAAAATTTTCACTAGAGCTTAGACACACGTGCAACTGCGTGAGCCAATCTAGATTTGATGGTGCATGTTACTCAAGGCTTACCTACCTTGAGTAACACGTATCATTGGATCAAAATCTATTGGCCAAAGATGCCTGTGTGTCAGCCCATACTCATATAAACGGCCTAAATAGGCTTAAGCTAATTAAATTTTTATATATAAAGATAAAAAACATAAGAGTAAATCATAGTTACGACCTTTTAGTAAAATTATACTTGTAGGTATAAAAAATGCACATATACCTCTCATTCTTAAAAATAGTTAACAATTATTTTTAAATGACAAAAATATCTTTACGTATGCCTTGGAAAATATTTTAAATATGTCCGAGACTGCGACCAAACAGGATATAAAAATCCCGCCCACAAAGATCACACGCCCAAGAGAGCACTTGTCGCATATAAATGAGAACCTAAAGAAAAACACAATTTGATATGTAGTTGAATCTCTGTAATGCACCCTTATAACCTAGTGTATAGTGAT
This sequence comes from Saururus chinensis, assembly GCA_035235625.1. Taxonomy (NCBI): domain Eukaryota; kingdom Viridiplantae; phylum Streptophyta; class Magnoliopsida; order Piperales; family Saururaceae; genus Saururus; species Saururus chinensis. The sequence continues at coordinate 7,465,311 of CP141146.1, forward strand.
ATTCTTACACTAAAAATATTCACAAAAATTCACAGAAGAAATTTGATAAATGAGCCCATACAAAATTTACATAAGTTCACTTATCTAAGACTAATCAAAACTCATATGTAAATTTTTAACGTATTTTTATTATGAAAATATAATTTTCATGTGCTTTAGCTGTCAGAGCTACCGCATGCACAGTACCTTCAAAAACATAATACGAGGAATGAAGACGGTTCAGAACCAAGCATAATGCTCTTTGCCGTATTCTTATCCCTATGATGGAAAGGCCCCTACCCACTGCACGTGCCTAAGCATCTCATTATCACCTTCATGGCAAGTGCACCACATGACACAGCTAGCATCAAATGAATCATAATTTATAAGATAGAGCAGACTATCATCATCGTGGTACATAATACAGATACAAAAATCCTGATCAGCCAAATTTAACGAAAAAAATAAACAAAAGCATTAGATGCTTCTCCCAGCGGCGAACAAAAAAATTGCTCAGCACATGGGAGGAGGCCCCACCCACAACACAACTACAAATCAGTCTAGGCATGAACCAGGACAGATGCCCACAACAGCAGCAGACCCGTCAGCGTAGACGCCCCCGCCCAGGCCAGTCTCCCAGCATCGCTGTCTCCCCCGGGAGTACCTGAGAAGTTCACACTCAAACTGTGAAAAAATGATCAAAAGGGAAGAAAACAGCACTGAACATCAAAGGGTTTGATCTTTTGGCACACAGAACGCTTTCATGGTCATAAATTAGGGGTGGGTCACGTGAGTTATGACGGTGAGTCGATGGCAGTAAGTGCTGGAATGGATGCCACCCCCCATGGCAACCAACACCAGCCACAATCCTTGACTTACTGTAGCCACTAATTATAGAGAATCATATCACGGATCACTGGCACCGTCCCAATTCCGGCATTGAATTCCAAGTTTTGGGACATTTCTATGCAATGCATCATTGTTTATGAATCTATGATAGAATGGTTTATATGAAAAAAACAAAAGATCTTTATTCGGAAAAAATTACTGAAGAAAGGGACATTTACAGCATCTACCGACCACCCTTTGGTTCTGCCAGGTGGGCGGTAGGTTGGTCTAGCTGGTCACTATTAATGGAGCGTATATTTCTCTTTTACCAAACTTCGAAGCGACAGGTATGTCACATGCTGCATCACATGTCAGTTTTGATGATGCAGAAACGCCAAAAAATGATCTGATCAGATCATCTAATTGTGGACGACATGCGATCTAATCTAATCAGAACAACTCATTTTTTGTTCCATGTTCTTGAATGAAGAAGAACAAAACGGTGGAGGAGATTCAAAGTTTCAGCTGAGATGGGTTCATACCTGGAGGTGCACCAGCAGTTGGAGCAGGGGCTGCAAGCCAAGAACAACCATAACATGAGAAACACAACAAAAATTTGCAAACAAGTACTGTTCTTGCTCTTGATTAACAAATCTCATCACTAATTCTCGAGATACCAGAAATTGGCCAATTGGGCATGTAGAGACGGAAGGGATAGTATGAGTTACCGGTGGTGTTGCTGGTGGTCCTGCAGGCGTCGACGCCCTGAGCGATGCCGCAGTGCTTGGGCAGCTCGAGGGCCTGGGTGATGTTGATGTTCAGGGCCTTGAAGAGGTTGCGGTCGTTGAAGAGGTTGCAGAGGCAGGGAAGCTCCTTGTCCACCGCTTCCTTCAGGGAGGAACAGCACGCGCTAGACGGCGTGGTCGAGTTCAGGGAGTCTTGGCATGCAATCAGCTTCGACGCGCAGGCCGGCGGGGGCGTCTGCCCTGACACCCCTACGGCCGCCATGACCACCGCAACTATCACCACTACCATTACACCCATGCCCTTCATCCTTTCTATCACAATTTTTTTTCCCTTCGTTCTTGTCTCCTTTTTGTCTCCGTATCTCTGTTCAACAACCGAGAAATCCACAAAGGCCACCACCCTTCTTGTTGCATTTTGCACCGAACTTATAGTGTCTTGTATGATACAAGTATGCGTGATCTCATCGCTGAGTCGCTGACTAAATTTTTACCGGGCAACCGGCTACAGGAAGTCATTTATGTCTTCTTTTTTATTGTGTGTGTTTGACAAGGCCACCTCTTTTTTATTGTGTATTTTACAAAGCCACCTTATATGGGAATTGGGAAGTATTTTTTATTTACTAAAAACTTTAGGTAACCTTGATGTTTAAAATCAATGGTGTAGTACACGTAATTAATACACATTAATATTATTGACCATGATGCTAATATATATTAATATATCGTACTATCTATTTTTTGGATAAACGGCTCTCATATATTCTTTATATTAGGCTCACGGTCAAAAATATTTCCTACCTTCTCGGCTTAAAGTCATGGATATCGATCTAGAATCCAAGAAAATTCTTGTAGAATGGAATACCAGTTTTTATTTTTAAAAGTGTGCTTTGTGGATCTAAAGGGAATAAAAGTAGTAACTCGTAGGGTTGTGGTCCTTGTGAAATTTATGCTGATTTTGATAAGTTGAACACCTTGAAGTTTGAACGCAGCATTTTTTTACCCGCCGGCCTTGAGATTTTAAAAATCAATTTAACCATCAAATTTTGACAAATCTTTTTTTTGTTAGCAGGATGTTACTAAAGGAAAATGAGAAATTTGGTGTTGTTAAATGTGTGTGTAGCAGTAGCACGTGATCATGGGTGAGAGCCGTTAGAACATTTAGGGCCCACAATATGGTGAATCTCAGCCTTGAGTACACATTCAACGTACGTGCATTAGTTGGGCATGTGGATTTCTATCTCTCTACTAAAAAAGAGTATCATAATACTCCTTTCGTTCAGGAAACAGTGTCTTGATTGTAAAATAAATAAAATTTTAAAAATATTGGGGTTCATAACTAAAACATGGCAAAAATATACAAATTTTACTTCTTAAAGCCTGTCTATTTAGTGGGTAAATTCCTCAATCTTTATAGGACAGAGTTTTCCAAATCCAAACACTCTTTACATATAAGAGAAGGTAGTTAAGTTCTAATCCAACTTGTAGGGTAACCAGCCTCCTAAATTACTTATATCCCCCGGCTAATCCCCTCATGCACATATATTATGTACATACACCAAATAATTTGAGATGGGTTAAAAATAAAGTTTAATGGGGTAAAAATGAAGTGGCATTTTAAATTTAGGACATCTACTACCTTCTGGTCATACCACACCAACACTCAAATTGGTTTATTCTCAAAAATTTTGGTGACCCACCATCGACCAATTTTCTTCTGAAATTTTAGTTTGTAATATCTTCTATGAAATTCATTAATTTGTTCTATTTTTTATACTTGTTCCATTTTACATTATAGGTCTATTTGATAAAAAAATTATTTTATATTAATAACTTTATTTTATTCAATTTAAATAGTTAAATACTTAAATACTTAAAAAAATATTATTATTAATTTTTTTATTTTTTAAAATGTAAATTTTACCATTCAATAAAAATTATTATTTAAAAAAAATAACTAATAATATAGAACCCGGGGAGTATATGCCAGCTCAAATAGGATATGCAGAACGGTAGTTCATGTGCCTAAACGCGTTGCAAGTGCGATGACTTGGTTTACTGTCCAGATGTCTCGGGATTATTCTTGAGAGAGAGGTTTCCGTGGCAGACACTCAAATAATTGTGCACAAGAAAGACCCACCAACCCGTGTTAATTGTAGTCGTTGGGAGAAAATTATGCGAGTGTCAAACAAGGAATTGTGAGGAAACTTACCTGCTACAGCAACCCATAAAAACGTCTCTTCAGCTTGTCCAATGCAAATAAGTATCATACACAGTCCATGTATTAATGTAAACATGCACAGTGGACCACGCAATGGGTTGGAATTGTTAATTTGAAAGGGTCAGGGTCTATGGCACACAGTTGGGACAAAATGTCAGAGAGGAAGGCTGCTGCTGCTGATTCAAAATGGAGCGTGTCCAACAATCTAGAAGCTGGAATTGGACCGCGCAGGCAAGCGGTCGTCGTCTCTATTCGGCGAAGCGTCGCAGCATTGGGAAGGCTCGGTTCAGTTCACATGGGGCATGCCTCAATTCTTTCCCACTGTTGGCCTGTTGCGTTGCTCACGGGCGCCATTGCTGCACCTGCACCTGGGTGGTGAGCAAACCAGGGTCAGTCAGTGAGAGCTTCCATCTGGTTCGGAAAGAAACTGGGTAGGTGTTTTCTTGAAGGCTTCGAAAGTGATTGAAAGAGCCAGCAAGTAGCAATTACAATAAGGAAATTTGTTGATCGATGTTGTTTATGATTAATTGGCTATTCGGGCAATATTTGGCAGCCATAACATAGGGTACTTATTTTGGGACGGAGAGAGTATGATGCTCAGGTACGCCATGCTGTCACAGCGGTCTTAACAATGCAGCAGGGAAGTCTTCGGTCTTTACTTTTTAAAGTTGTTTACATGGATGACTATGTAAAAAAAAAGTTTTTTAATGAAAAATTTACATGTGTGAGGCGTGATGCTGACTTTGGTTGTTTCTTAATCATGATATGTATGCATCTAGGTCCACAAATTTACACAATGTTGGCACGCTGCGGATGAGGGCATAATTATTGACTAGTCGTAATGTCCGCATTTTGCCGCCGGATGAATTTTATCTTAGTATTTTTTTAAATTAGACATATATCTCTTCGTATTTTATAATTAATATTTTTTCATCCTATATTAATAATTACTTTTAGAAAAAAATAATTTTATTAAATGGTAAAACTCATATTAGGAGACTCTTTTTAAAGTACTCATTTATGTATATTGAATAAATAGAATTAATAATATGAAACACTTTTTTTTTTGTTAAATGGAGTGTTAATTTAAAGACAGAGGGAGTACTTACACATATTTACTTTTTAATTTTAAAATATAAATACAATAATATTAATGACCCTCTCTTTTTATCCCCTACATTGTCTCTACTCTCCCAAACTCTGGCCCAACCCATCCATTATCGGTAGACTGGCCTTAGCTGGCCGCAATTAGTTCCATGTATTGTTGACACTTGACTACCATCTAAACCTTTGGCTAGGTTGTGGCTGAGTAGGGCTCCATCATCTTGGCCTTGTCGAGGCCATGGCTTGTGACCATCTTGGTCACAACCAACTATATATGATCAATGAGTAACCATTTAACTACCTCACCCGCTCGCCCAATCCAAAATTCATGGGCGGGCAATTGATAAATGGGTAATGGGTGTAAAATAAGTAAGAAATTTTGCCCGCCCATTTATTATGTGGGTAGGGTAAAATAAGTACCCAATTTTTACTTTGTTATAGCTAATCGAAAGAGTAAGGTTTGTATATGTAATAATATTAGTGTTGTATCTTGTAGCATTTTGGTACGATGATCGAGAGATTTTGGAGTAATGAAAATTACTTTCAAGTCTTAATTTTTTATATATAAGGTGTCATATTCTTATTATGTTATTTTCTTTATGAACGGTGAGGTTTTTATATGCAATATTGATCATGTCCTTATTGAATTGAAATTGTGATACATTAGATAGGCTTTTAAAAAATATAAATAATTTACTATAATTTATTTTATATTATTTATTGGTTACCCGCCTATTTATCCGATGGGTAATGGGTAGAGTATGGGTAAAATTTTTGGAAATGGATATAGATGTGGGTAAAGTCTTACCCGACCCATACCCTACCCATTGACACCCCTAATGACAACCACAGTCATAGAAAAGAATATTTTTTAACCCTAAACATAATAAGATTGTTTTAACCTTAGGGTCATGCCTTCCAGTGACCTAGTTTCAACTAGAATGACAACAATTTGGGTGGTAGTAACAATGGTGAAGGTGGAGATGTTGGAGGTAGGGAGGGAGAAGAAGCGGGAAAGAAAGAAAAGAGAAAAATAAAGAGCAATTCTATAAAAAAATCCAAAAATATGTAAGGGCAATATAAAAAAATAGGCTTGGGGCATTGCCAATTTTCTAAAAGTATTTCCCTTTCCATAAGGACTTGTTCCATCCATTCTAACCTAGTTCCAACCGGATGTCATATGTGAAGCTATTAAAAAAAAATTGAAACGATTTGTATGAGAAACGACCATTTGAATAGCATTATGTTAAGATACTTACATTAAAGATTATTTTTTTGCTACAAGGACATATATTAAAGACTAAAAAAATAGACATGTTTATATGAGCTCGTGTGTCATTGTATTTTGATCAAACAATGCACATAACTCATAGAGCAATTTAGTTTTTGCCCCCTTGCGTTGTCAGACCTTGTTTCAAGGGCCTATGATGCCTGGTTTTACATATGTAAGCCTTGACTAATAAACTTTTTCCAAATCAAAATAGCTATGAGAAAGTGACACCAATTAAGAGACGAAGAACTTACGGGAAAGTAATTAAAATCCACAGAAAGAAAAGAAGACAACGTAGAAAGAACGGCAAATATTAATTTACAGCTTTAGATAAGGGATAGTAGGTACAAGTCATCTACTTCTTTGTTTGTTTCTCCTCCACGGGCTGTAGCAGCAAATGCAATTTTGGCACGGCCTTAGCCAGTCGTAATTTGTGAGAGTTGTTTCTTTCCTTTCTTTAATTTATTTCAAAAAATTGAATAGTGAATTAGGAAGGAAGATACACAATGATGTAAGAAGGAAAAGGAAAGGGAATGCACATTAGTTTCTTCAGTTATGCTTCCAATAGATATTACGTTGACCAAATTTATATTTTTTTCAGTCTAAGTTTCTTCGTAAATGAGGATAAATGTTGCATTATTTCTGGCTGAAATTCGGGCAGGAAGTTGTACATAAGGGACGTCATGTAGAGTGGCATACTAGCAGAAGTGAAGTGATGGCGTGAGCCCTAAGAGTGGGGCCTTGAGAAAATTTAAAACTTTAACATTCGATCTCTACACAAGCATAGGAAAAACTATTCATATAAATAATAAATATGATCATAAGGCTATTAATCAAATTTAATTGAATAGAGGAGTGATATATATTAACCTTTGGGGCTGATCAGCCCTTGGACGCTTTGAACTTTCACTCCAACACCCGATAGATCAATTGCATACCAATTCAATTAGAAAATATATGAATACCTTGAAGTCCCTCTAAAATCCCTTGCTTTGGATTGTGAAGTCTTCTTGATGGAGTGCCCTAACCTTTGCCTTGAAGCTTCAATGAGATGCTACACTTCCCACGAAGATTGCCAAGAGATGAGATCGACGAGGGAGTGGAGAAAGGGGGCGGCCAACGCCTTTTCTTTTTTTCTTTGTGCAACACGCAAGAGGGGGAGAGAGGGAGGGATGGGGGCACTACAATAAATAGTATTATTAGTGACGCTATTAAGCGTCACTAATAGTACTATAAATATCACTAATGACTATTAGCGACACTTAAAAAGCGTTGATAAAACTACAATCGCTATTACTCATTAGCAATGTTTAATGATGCGTCACTAATTATTTTATTTTTGCGATGCATAATAAAATGTCATTAATAGTAAATTATTAGCGACACATAATTATAAGTCGCTAATAATAACAATAATAAAGAGATTATTACGACGATTATGTAATCATCGCTAATATAAAATTTTAAAAAAAAATAGTTTGTAGCGACGCTTATAGAAAGCACTGCTAATGAAAAAGCGTATTAAAAAGAAGATTTTTGCAGTGTCGCTAATACGATAAAAAAATTTTAAAAAAAACTCTAGTAATGCTTTTAGAAGGGGGAGATTTTGGCAAGGAGCCAGATTACGACATCCCTCCCCCCCACCTGAACCTCCTTCCCTGGAGCCAGAATTTCGCCCGCATGGGGATTTTTTGACGCTTCCAGTGGAAGCGTCGCAGAGAGAGAGAGAGAGAGAGAGAGAGAGAGAGAGAGAGAGAGAGAGAGAGAGAGAGAGAGAGAGAGAGAGAGAGAGAGAGAGAGAGAGAGAGTAGAGATAGAGAGAGGGTAGATCGAGAGAGAGAGAGGTGAGAGAGGAGTGAAAGGGAAGAGAATTTTTTTTAAAAAAATAAGACTAGTAACAACGCTTTATAGAGAGCGTCACTGATAGCATAAGTATTTGCGACACTCGCTTCCGTGCGTCACTAATAGCTTAATATTTTTAAATGAAAATTAAGGCTTTTAGCGGCGCTTGGTAGGAGCGTCACTGATAGCATACGTATTTGCGATGCATAAGAATTAATGTCGTAATTATGTATACTATTAGCAATGCTCGTTTCCGAGCGTCGCTAATAGCTCAAATATTTTAAAAAAATATTAATAGCATAATTTTTTTTTTAAAATATTTTCTTCTCTCTTGTCTCTCTAGTCCTCTCTCTCCTCTTTTCTCTCACTATCCTCTATCTCTCTGTCTCCTATCTCTCTTTTTTTTTCTCTCTCCTCTCTCTTTCTCTCTCTCATCTCTCTCTGCATACTCTTTTTCTACCCCCTCTCTCTCTCCTCACACTTACGCTCGTAAACGTGAGCCCCAACTTTGAGGAGGGGTGAGGATAAAGTAGGGGAATTTTATTTATAATTTATAATATATTTATTATATATATAAATATTAAATAAAATATATTATATTTTAAAAAAATATTTTAATATTTATTATATATACAAATAGTAATTATTAAATAATATATATTATATTTTAGAAGTTTATTTTAATTTTTTAATATTTATTTTTTATATATAAATAAAATATATTATATTTTAGAAGTTTATTTTTAAAATTTTAAATATTTATTTATTATAAATTTATTTATTAAATAAAGTTAATTAATAAAGCTATTAGCGACGCTAATAAAAGAGTCCCTAATAGTTGTATTATTTGCGACACTTTTAACAAAGCGTCGCTAATAAGCATAATATTTTTTTTTTAAAAAATAAATTTATTTTATTAGCGACACTTAATAAAAAATGTCGCTAATATAACAACTATTAGCAATGCTTTATAATAAACGTCACTAACAGTTATTTTTATTAATGACATTGTATATAAAGCATCACTAAAAGTTATATGTTTTAAATAAAAAAAAATATAACTAGTAGTGACGCTTTTTGTTAAGTGTCGCTAATAGCGCTACTATTAGCAACGCTTGAAAAAAAGTGTCAGTAATAATTATAATTATTTTTCTTTTTTATTTAAAACATATGACTTTTAGTGTCGCTAATAACATAACTATTAGCGACGTTTATTATAAAGCGTCGCTAATAGTTATCATGTTAAGCATCGCTAATATATAGACTATTTGCGATATTTTTTTAATTGACGCAAGTAGTAGTTTTTAGCGACGCTTGTAATTGCACCTCTAATAAGAGTATCGCTAATAGTATATTTTGTTATAGTGGAGGCATGATGGGAGAGAGGGAGAGAGGAGGGGGATGTGCCTTAGGCTCCCCCCTCTCCTTTCTTATCCTATTTATACTCATTCACTAATATCTCTCTACATGGGCTTTATTAAATAGGTATCTAATCTAAGTTTAATTTACCAGATTAACCTAAAAAGTTTGATACAACGGGAGTGGGCTCCGTTTCTTAGAGCCCAGAGAGGCCTGGACCCTTGTAAGTGACCAAGTCAGTGATAAGGTCGACCATTCACTAAACACGGGTTGGACCATTATACTACTTTTAGAGTTGGGCCCCATAAAGTAAATATATACACCCTAGTTACATGCTTAGTGTACCATAGTCCAACGGGTCAAAAAAGGGTTCCAAATGTTCAAAGCAACAATTACCCATATATGTTTATTTGTCTTTTCAACATAGACAAAAAAGTGGGCGTCACTAAAAAAATTATTTAGTGCAGCCATTTCAAAAGCCATGTTGTGCACAAGTCCACTCACAGTTTAACGCTTAATATTTTCTATATGTCTAAATATGAGTAATTTTAGGAATTAATTTTACTTTTACATGTTAGAAAAAAATGGACCTATGCACCTTCACTTATACTTTATCGTGTTACCGGAGAGGCTTGGGGGAACGGACTCAATACGGTAAAGGGAATCGGACGACTTTCGATGACTTCCTCCTTTTAATCTTATTACTACTAACCTGAAGTGAGGTATGAAAGCTCATGTTACCAAATTCAACAGTCAACACCTAATGGCAGTATCCTGACACCCAGCCGTATTACAGGGCCCCAAATTGTTTCTTTCTTTTGGAAAGTTCTAAAAACAAGTCACCTTTTTTTATTGTGGGGGCATCCATGCTCGTAAACCGTGTGTTTTGCAAGGCCCCAACAAGCAATAATTCATATAGAGAAGAGGAGGGAATTCTCCGTAGTACAATGACAATAATCTTAAGTTGCAGCTCATCTCTATAGGAGACGAAGAACACTAGCAAGAATTCGGTTCCAAAGCTGTGATGGGCGAGCTTTGTAGCTGTCATAAACCCACGGTCAGTAAAAGTCAGCACAGTTGCCCACTGGGAAGCATTTTGTTATGTAGTGAGCCAAGCGTAAGTAGCACATATACACTATGGATAAACGGCTCCTATGCGCAGCACAATTTAGTAAAAAACATAAAAAATACTTCTGAATAGGCCCTAGTAGATTTATTTGTTTGGTCCCAAGGGGAGAACAAGCACCAAGACAAGAAAGACAGGTTGTTCAACATAAATTTTTTTTTTTGATGAACTGTAATGTACAATAGATGCTCAATGAGCATATTACACACAACGTACATTGCAAGAAAAAAGAAAACAGGGCACCTAGGGCCAAAACAAAGAAATGAGCATTAAACCACGTAAACACTCCATCCCACCCCAACGCCAAATGACCACCAAAAGTGTACTAAACTCTCTTGCACATCTTAATCCTTGACCAAAAGAACACGGCAAAACCAAGCAATCTTCACGCATAAAAGAAGTACCATTGGCCCTAAGCCTACAAGACCACTAAAAAAATGTGTAGAGCACCTGGCTTCTCGTATGAATGAAGTGAAGGTGCTGCAATGAAGTAGATAACTATTCATATCCACAAAATCATCATGAGGGTGAACCTACCTACCCTCTAGCTGAGGGACAACCGCCTTCTTTCAATTCAACACGGGAAGACAAAAAAAATGACAAAAAAAACAACAATAAAAACATAATTGTTTGGTGCCTCAAAAAGGGGAGGGAGAGGGGGAGGGGGAGGGGGAGGGGGAGGGAGAAAACGGGGGGCTTTGATGAAGAGGAGGGAAGGGGAGGCATAGAGACGGGGATTAGAGGAGGGAAAAGAGGGGATGAAAGGCCACCGACTTAATTGCACCAAACCATCACGACAGAGAAACAAAGGTAGTAGACCATAGGAGAGCGACCTAGGAAACATGATTCACAGAAGAAGGCATGCCTACTCCTCCATCCACGAGCTTGCCTCATCTATAGGAGAAAATTAACCTGGCCAGCCAAGGCATAGTCGTCGTTGGCCGACCAAGTGAACAACGACTGCGATGCACTTAGTCAACCTCAAAGAGAAGCCTCGATGCAACATTATGAACTTATTGTTCATAATTTGGATACAAAGAGGTCTTCCTTTGCACTAAAGAAACTTAGTTTTAGTTTAAAATACGTAGTAATTTTTTTTACTCAATTGAGTATTTAATATTTTAGTAATATGTTTAATATTTAGTAGGTTAACATTAAGAAATAATAAATAGGGTTGTTAATTAGGTCACTCTTATCTCTATATACAATGTGGGAGAGTCCCTATCTAGTTTTATACATAAGGATTTGTAGAAAAGATACCAGAATTATTTTATTTAGAACATGTCTATATGCACCCCAATAATCCCCTTAGTACCCCGCTTGACTTAAATATTCATCAAGGGTGTTTATTGGATTATTAATGTACTGAGGAAATTATTTGGGTGCATATAAGACATGCTCTTTTTTGTATGGAAAGATGCCATTGAAGAAATGATTTAATATGAGTGAATCAGGGAAAGCACAACCAGATTCATCAATTTTATTTTCGCTTCATAAATAAGAATTTCATTTACACTAAAGAAGGGGCCATTACAAAGAGATTAAAATAAAGATAAGTAGTAATATTAATATAATCTCCACTTATCATGTACAGGGAAGTATTTTTCATGTTAGATAATGAGCCGAGTACATTTGTTTTAACATGTGCATTGTCGATCTTAAATATCAAAGACTCCTATATGTAGCTTATGTTTGACTCATTATTAGTGACGAGCATGAGAAAAACTTCCTAAGGGAAAGTCTAAGATCAAAGTAGAGAGCTTTAAGGAAGCCAAAAGATAGGTGCAAATTTCATTTTTTATATGAGAAAACAAATGACTCTTATGCCTTTGTAATCCTTGAAAGATCCTAGCATTACGCTCACAACCATATTGATGAATGTCTTCATAAAGTAGGTTGTGTTGCACTGACGAAGAATGATATGAGGCCAGCTGAGAATTATGATGCCTAATTTAGCTCGCAAACACTTGAAAATGTTTGTAGCAACATAATGTACCCGCATACAAAGAAAATGTGCAGGATCGATTCCATGTCACTCTTACACAAGAACAGTTCACCAGTGACATGCTAAATTTTTTAAGACAGCCAAGAGTTAGAAGCCTTCCACTTACCCATATCAAAGAGATAAAAGGAATGCTTGGGGATATGATGTTTATACCACATTAGAGGCACCCATTGAACATAGGGGAAGCAGGGCCTAATTGCGTGATAAGATGCATGTGGAAATTTCCCAAATTGCATTGATAAAGTATAGAAAAGAGGGGATCGGGACATGGGATATAAACCAGCCACAAGAATATTGGTCAAGAGCAAAATTAGCGACGAGATCCACAAGCATCCCCTTTCTTGATAAATATGCTAACAAAAACAACATGAAACCGTCATATGTATAAATTATAAAATATACCTTGAGATGTGTTGACGGGACTCTACCCGAAAAATGTTTTCCTATTATCCACAGTGACCAAAATCCGGTTCCTAAGTTTTTTTTATCCTTTACCATATTTTTGTTGATGTGGAAGCTTCCTATTATTCACCAAGTCTAGGTAAGAATTTGGGCCATTGAGCTAATGGAAGAGCTTAGTGGTACGGTTGAGCTTTTGCAACTAGGGAGTTGACATAGCCGATAGTTCAGGCAACTGCATCACAGAAGCGTCTATGATCGCCGTGAATGATGATGGAGGTTTGGGTGTTGGGTGATAAGAAGAGTGTACCTAGTACATGAGCCCAGAAGAGGTCCATTCACCTTGCTAAGTTGCTGCCACAGTCTTCACAGGACGTTGGGCACAAACGCTGCCTTAATCATGAATATGGATTAGGGCATTCGGTTTAGATCTTGTTAGCAAAAGAAAGAAAAAAATGTTCAATTTTGATCACTGCTTCGTATGTAGCTTAACATAAGCTAGCTTCTGCGACTGTTCCATATGTAGTTTACCATAGATTATGAATAGTCTCCAACCACGAGATGGATATGGGATAAAGACTTGAGAATGCTAGGCTTATGGTTAAGTCGTGAAGTTTCTCTAGTTATTGGATGTCTATAATAAATGATATTTATTTAAGGAAAATAATATTTTTATATCAAAAATACTATAAAAAACTTACATGAGTTTTAATTGGTCTAAATAAATGAGCGCATATATGACCTTTGCATGGGGCTCACTTGTAAAGTCCCATTAAAACACTCGTGTGAAATTTTTTTAGGTGTTTTTATTATGCGAATATCACTATCCTTTATTTTTAATGCATAGAGTTGTGCTTATACTAATTGTGTGTGTTAGTCTATATACCCTCGATTTTATTTATCTAACCGCCGTTGAAATCACATTGACCAGCTGATTTCATCATGAGACAAGATGTAGACAAAGCTTGTTTGACAAGTTGGATGAAAAGTTAGATGCCCGTGAAGAGAACCATAGGAATTTATTATGCGTACCTCGCAGCAAAAGAAAGTTGGAGGATCGAACATACACTTGATTTACATCAAACTCAAATTAAACTTCACTGCAAATTAAAGAGAACCATAGGAATTTATACCCTTTTCAGGCATCTAATATGGATTACCTTTTTATAAACCCATTAGGCTTTAATGTGTCAAAAGATTCTTCTTAGTTTAATGTTTTTGAATAGTATTCTCTCTGCCCTAAACTAATAGCTCTATTTTAAAAAAAATTGTTCCATATTAATAGCTCATTTTTGTCATATTTAAGTAGTTGGGTATTTAAAAATGAGTATCATAAGCTTATTTTTTCTTTTCTTACATGTTGATTTTACCATTCACTAAAAATTACTATTTTCTAAATATAATTATTAATATAGGACGGAGGGAGCAGATAATTTATATGTGCATCCGTGAGGACCGATGTATGGCTAACATAGACAAAGCTTATTCGACAAGTTTGATGACAAGTAATGAAATAGGTGCCTATTGTCTTGCAACAATTCTGGCAATTTTAGCTTGTTCGCTAGGGGTATTCACAAATGGAAATGGATGTGGACAGAGGGTTGTCTGTGTTCGTCTGAATAACTCTTGTCCGTGTCTATCCATGTCCACCTTAGTCTGTATTATATTTTATACAAGTCCATCTGCTATGAATACGGACGAACATGGATAAATATTTCAACACCTAAATTTTTATCCCAATTCAAATTTTTTAGTACTTTTATAGCATGTAAAAGTTGTCTTAGCATGTTACATAGATACTAGATCTATGATTTCAAGTTATCTAATACCTATGTAGTATATTTAGATTATCGTAACATGCTATATGAGTTATAAATTTATATTTTCAAATTGTTCAGTACCTATGTAGCATGTTAGAACTATTTTAACATGGTACATAAGTATTAGATTCATGTTTTTAAGTTGTCAAGTGCCTATGTAGCATGTTAGGATTATCTTGAGATACTACATAGGAACTGAATTCTATTTTTTTTCTAATAGTTAGTAATAGTTATTACTATATTTAAAAAAATATTAGGTAAGAGTAGTGGATGTGGACATTCACAGACACGGACAAGGGTATGTTTATGTCTGTAGCTCCTTATTAGTGCGAAAAAAAAAATTTGTCTCTATCCGTGTTTGTATTTGGCCCCCAGACATAAAAAAATATTCATTCTATATAAAAATAGATGCGAACACAAACAAACATACAGATAAATGGATGTCTAAGAACACCCCTACTATTCTCCCCATTAACATAATTGGTACATATTTATTATTTATTTATGTTTTAAAAATAAGCACAACAAATTTTTGCTTAGTGCACAACATGAAAAGCATTTTTAATGCTCGTAACAGTTCCAATGCTAACGTATACAATGTCGATTTTAAATATCAGACTTCCATTCTTCCATTGTAAGGTCGGATTGTCTTCAACAAATGCAATTGTAACCAATATGGGTGGAGTCAGGTACGGCCGTTAACCCAGGCAATGGCCATAACGGTTAGAACACAGAACCGTTAATCTGGCGGCGTAGTCCGACGTCCGTAGTACGTGGCGCCAAACTGCGGAAAGGCCGAGGCGGCGAAATAACTTAGCAGTTCTGTGGATAACGAATTGTTGAACTGAAACGGCCATCCTTACAACGATACAGAACCGAGCCTGCTGCGGAGCTGAGGAAGCCGACTGACAGAAAGCTACTCCTCTCTGGGCGACCATGGCAGCCCTCAGTATGGGTAGCTTGCGCGCAATCGGCATGGCGATGCCCAGAAGTACTTCATCTCTGAAACCCAGTAGCAGAATTTCGTGTATTGGATGGGTGAGAGATTAATTAGTTCTTGCTCTGTCCTCTCTTTCCTTCATCTTCCTAGCTTTCTATCTGGTTTCTGGGTCTCATTACTGAAGTATCGTCCGAAATGACCTAAGAAAGGACCCCGAGGGCATCCTCGGCCCGCCCCAGACCGGCCACATCGCCCGAAGGGAGTTCAAGAGGCGGCTCGAGAAGGACGCCGAGGCCCGAGAGGACTTCCAGCGCCATGTCCGCGAAGAACAGGAGCGCCGACGGACGCTCAGGGAGGCAAGGAATCCTGAGCTTCTGCCAACAAATTCCGTGTTTGAAAAACTTCTGCTTTGTCTATTTGTTGATGCATTGAACTCTGCAGTCTCGAGTGTTACCGGAGACGAATAAAGGAATGATCGAGTATTTTCTCGACACTGAAGCCCAAGAGCTCGAATACGAGGTTGCGAGGCTTAGACCCAGGTTCATTCCTACTCTAAAAAATGATTCCCTTTTTCTTACCCTGTAATTCGTTACCATTAGCCTTTGGTTTGTCTTCTATTTAATTATGTCTGGTTTTGGAAGTTGTAATCTTGGAGCCCTTTTCTTACTGGTTGCAAATTGGAGCTTTTCTTCCTTGCAATCCAATAGGAACTTATTGAAGACGATGTAACCATTTTATATGATTCTTCTGACAGTTTTATAGCACTACATTTCAGTCAAGTGCCGTCAGGAAGCAATGTGATCAGTTCAGTTGCAGTGTGAATAATTTAGTTCTAGTGTCTGTCTCTTCTTGTAAGCCACTGCCAGGGGAGAAAAAGTCATCTGGCTCATTACATGTTTGATATAGTCAGTGCTTTGCCATAAGAATGTTGCCCTCCTACCTGTTCATGAAAACTAGCCGACTTTAGATTTTCATGACGTTTTGCATTTGAAGTTCTCATTTTGTGTTCATCCTAGATTTACGTCACAAGTGTAATGTCTGAAATAAAAAAGTATACAATTAATTAATTTATGCATTAAGAATACTATGGGATAAGGCATAAATGATGATGATTAAGATTAATCAGGATAACTATTTCGAAATAAGTATATAAGTGAGAACTTGGGGGTAACATTTTTAGGGGAGAAGCTTATCGGCATGTACAAAGAATATGAATAGATGGCCTTGTAAGAAGGTTGGAAGAGATTTATGAAAATGATGTCAAAAAAGGGAGAGGGGGACCTGAGAGAGCTTGGATAGGGTTAATAAGAAAGGATATGACTATGGTATCTCTTATGAAAGAGTTGACACAAAATAGATTAGAATAGAGGCGTAAGATCCATGTTATCAACCTCAAATTGTTAAGAAAATATGCTGCTTGACTACTTTTTATATCGTCAACAATTTGTTGATCTTTGTATCATCATGCGATTTTCTGTATCACACATTGGTTCTTAGGGCACAAAAAGCTCATTACGTGAATGTCAAAAATCTAAATTAACTAATCTGCTTGTGTTCCCATCATTTTTATTACTTCTCTATGATGTCTGCTGTTTACAATTTCCTAAATTTGTCAGCTCTTGCCAAGTTTGATGAAGTAGCATATGTGTTTTGTGTCATATAGAGTTACGCAAATTGGGAAGTTTGAGAGACTATGCAGAAACACTTCACATAATTTATTAAGTAAATGCACTTACATTGCGGATTTTCAGATTAACCAAAGAATTTTTTGATCATCTACAATATGAATTGGGACAACTCCGGTTTGCTGTACCAAGAACCGAGGTCAGACCTAAATACAATAAATATACTTTGCTGTTTCCATAGTTGGACATAAGTGTATATGTTGAGAGTCCTGGACTTTTTGCAGGATATGGAGGACAGGTTAATTGAACTTGAAGCCATCCAAAAGGTTCTTCAAGAAGGAACAGGTTTGTCATATAATTGCCACTTACAACTTTTGTTATTTTGTTCATGCATTCTAAGCTTAAATAGGCTAGAATGGAGGTGTACGACCTCAAATTATTGGGAAAAAGTAGCTACTTAGAAAAGGTGCTGCTTGACTATGATTATGATTCTAAGCATCCTTACTCTCTCTCTTTCTATCTCTCATTTTATGTGTGTGCTGCAGAAGCATATGATAAAATGCAAGGTGACCTGATTCTGGCAAAGGAGAAGCTGGCCAGAATTCTGCAATCAAAGGATAAAAAAGCTACTGTATAGATTAATTATGGTTATCTTGTTTGCTATTAAATCCTAGTCAAATCTCATAAAGTCCAGGTAACTGACTTGTATACCACTCTTTCTCTCATCAGTTACTGGAAATGGTTGAACGGAATGAGCTTAATAGGTCCTTATTGACTGTCTTAGATGAGAATATAGCCAATGCGCACAAATCTGACCAGGTAAATGGCTTCTTTCCAATATGTCCATCTCTCAAGCTTTATTCATTTTTTAACACCAATCCAAATGGGTTTCTGTTTTGCAGCAGCAAGCAGCAGTTTATATGGAAAAAATTCGATCTGCTATCCTTAAATATATGACTGCATAATACTAAAATTTCTTATCTGTACTTTGTAAATTCTCTTTTTGCTCTTCAGAAATGTGGAAATTAATTGAAGAAGGGGGAGAAGAAACAAATTTGCTAGAATTTGTGTTTAGGTTGATTCCAGTATGATGTGCTTAAGTGGCCAACCATGAACAGCCAGTCTAATCTAAACACTATAAGTCTATAAGGCAAGACCATTTGTTTATATTCGCATAGACCCAAAAACTTGAAGAGGAAATTTTGCGTTAATAACCCGACTTAAACCAATTGTAATCCCTTGGTGAAGCTTCACCAGGGGCGTCTCTAGTGAAGCCATCACAGCCAACCATGTATGTTTCTTGTATGGTTTACATGGTCTCACAAAAAAAAAACATTTTCAAAAGTTAACTTATATCATGTGGTCTCACGTGACAAATCAGAATAGTTGGCTGTGATATTTTCACTGGAGACAGTCCTTAGTACAGCTTCACCAGGGGATTACAATTCGACTTAAACTTCATAAAAAGGTCAAGGTTAAAAAAAACTACATTTTGTAAGCAAGCTAAAGCAGGAAGGACAAAAAATAAGCCAAATAATGCACCATCTGAGCATTAAAAAAAAATATTGAATCTCACATGACAATAAGATGAGCCACTTTTCTCAATCCAATCAAAATCTAGTCTAATATTTTGTTGGATAAAAAGTGGTTTAGGAAATCATTGTCTTTCGCTTAATGCATCTAAGTAAGTTTCATTTGAAGGATTTTGTTGGACAAATTTATTGAGTGATTATCATTATCTTTCACAAGTAAAGTCGTTAGTGAACCTTAATTAGTAAAGTCGACAATGAAGGTTCATAAGCAACACACTCAAAGAATCAACCGTTGGGATGCCTTATTTGTGCTATAATGGATCACCCCAGGCATGGCATCTCAATTCTCAGCCATTGGTGGCAGGTAAAGCTTCACTGGCGCAGTTGCCTCCACTAGCGGATTACAATTTATTAAGTAGGGCCCCATATTGAGATGGGGCACAATCTCCCCCCTCTCTCTTTAAATAATCCCTGGTCCCACACTCTATGAGGTCTCTCACTCCTTGTAGACCCCACCTCGCTAGGTATACAAGTTTGAGTGGTGCCTAAGAGTAGGTACATCTAAAACTCTTCCAAAGGGCCAAAAACAGAAAGTACTTAGGCCCCTTGGACTATGGTGAAAATGCACATACAGCGCCTATATTATGAAAGCCTGGTGGAGTATTTTTTTCTTTAAATTCTTCTTTTACCCCTCTCTTTTCTCTTTCATTGTTATTTGAATGCAGGCCCCACCTTAGTCTTCCTCCTCACCCCTCCTTTTTCTTTTGCAACCACTATTCCCATGGCAGCCTTCAGCATTGTGGTAACTGGTAAGTCAATTGGGTGGGGAGGGCAGGCAACACTTGGCAGCCAAACAAAAAGATGGGCTTACGGAAGAGAAGACTGAAGTGCGAATCATTATACCAGGAATTGTAGGAGAAGTCACCCTTTTTAGAGCCTAATTTTTTGGACATTTGAGATGAGAGAGAGACACACATGGTGGCTTGACTACTGACTTCTGGCCATTGATTCAAACCTAAGACTGCTTGCAAAAATGGAGGGCAGACAAGAGCCATAGAGAGTCACCAATATTTGTGAACTGTTTCATCTAAAGTTTGAACAGCTATAACCACTTTGTAGTGGTTGTAAAAGAATAATAGGAAAGCATGTGATTAAGGTGAGAAGAACATTCTATGTGATTTTTACTTAGTTTAGATGCTATGAGTATTATGAGCCGTCGGATATAAATCACGGCTTATAGAGTTCGAACTCATACGAGACTTTTTTTTACCCGCCTGCTCATCTTGCAAGCGCCTAAGTCGCATATTAACTTTTTTATTTTTTTAATTTATTTTAAAAATGAAAAATTTATTAATATAAAAAAGTAAAAATATTAAAGGTATTTTTATGTCATTTACCAAAATAAAAACTAAAACAGTAAAAGGCTTTCAGAGCTGCCACGTATACACACGGGCGCATTTTGCGCGCCAGACGGCAAAGCAAAACACCTCCCATTCCACCCTTCCCTTGCACAGTACTCAGACAGCCTACCAATTCCGCAACAAAGCCACTCATTCCCGGCAATGCGAGAGAGGCCGTTGAGAAACTAGCAAGCGCCGCCCGATCGGCCACCGGCACCGCCTGCGATTCGTCCGCCACCGGATCGGATCCGCCTCCTCCTCGAGCTGGTCCCCCCTCTCCCCTTGTCGTTCTCTTTTCCCTGTTGCTTCTGCTGATTCGCCGCCTGAGACATGGATTTAGCTGCTCCTTCAGGAAGCAGAACTTTCCATCTCTCTCTCTCTATCTCTGGCGGCGTCGGCTTGTTGAGGGGCTGCGGCGTTTGTCTATGATCCCTGACGGGTTCTTTTTCTTCTGTGCAGGAGCAGTAAGTCAACTGTACAACGCGGGATTGTTTGGTTTGCATGCGAGGTGTTTGAGAAGTTGTTTAGCTGCCTATTGAGTCGAAGTTCCGAGCAGAGGAATTGACAAGAGAGGAAATGTGGAGGCGGATAGGCTTGTTGTCCCCCCTCCTTGCTTGTCCTAAGTCTCTACTTCCTCAGGTGAGTCGCTTGTTACACATTATTTAACACCTTTTTCCTTTCTCTTACATGTCTTTCTGTGAATATCATCATGTTCTGTCGTGAGATTGATGGTTCAAATAAACAAGTTTGTTTCAAATGTCAATGGCTCTGTACCTCTCATGAATTACTCTGGAACTGCCACTATCACTGCTACTACTACTACTGGTATTACTAACTTGAAGCTGTTGGTACTGATAATAATATTCGTAAAAGCTGAGAAGATTCATAGCAAACATGTTATACATGTACGGGATGGGCCGAAGCAGATCAGTCACTAGAAACCATAATAAACATGTCAGGAGGGAGGCCCTATTGACTCCCGCTAAGAGATCAAATATATAGTTGTCTTCCATCTCTGAATGTGACCATTGGATGTTGGATGACATTCAAAAATCCTGAATTTGGTGGCCATTCGACTGCAACTTCCCTGACCATGTGGTTTGAGTCAGACCCTCCACTTGGTCTCTAATGATTGCTGAATTTATTTTATTGTCAAGCCTGTATGAAGTCAGAGCTAGCTGACTATGAAAATTTGAGACTTATAACTATGTTTATAGTATCATGGACGAACCTAGGTGTCAATGAGCTAGAAAAAAAACAATATAATCATTCGAGGCAATCCCGAGGACCCTACCGGCCACTGCATCTAGCTGGGTGTTGGGTTTCTCCAAGATATGTCCCAAATTTAGCTTTCACGAAGTATATGGAGGGTGGTACTATGGTAGATGGGGCTGGATGAACTACTTCTTGCATCTAATGTTGGACCAAATTTTGTGGATCTGTAATCGATATAGGCAACTAACTTCAACTTCAAAAACGATGGGAACATTCCTACTTGTAGACATTGTTTATCATAATCAATTTTAGGAATGATGATCAGAACTTCTGTGAATATGGACAATTTGACATATTTGAAGATGATTATTAATGGAATCTCCTTTTAGTAAGTTCATCCTTGTCCTAAGTTGTGCAGTGAAGGGTGTTGCGGAATATCAATAGGAAGAGTTGGGTGATTACCGAGTACTTTTGGGCCCTTGGCTGTTTAATGCAGGTTCAGCAGAAGTAAAGTTAATCTACCAATGTGATGGAGGGATGAGTGAGTCCAAAACGAAGGAATAATCACCAAACACATCTATGACTTGTTGTGACGGGGAGATTCACAAACAAAAATGCTTCTTAACTAAGCTTTTCGTAGGAGAAAACTCAGTCAAGGAGGTAGACTCAATTGCTGCAGGGAAGGCCTCACAAACGGTGTGAACTTTGCAGGAAACAGGGCTGTGTAGGATGCATCTTACGTGGTTCACAAATTTCACAAAATTTTGGCTTAAGTCAATGACAAAAAAAACATTGATTACAATGGTACCCATGTGGGGTTTAGATAGGAACCATAGTAACAACCCTTAACTAAGTTAAACAAACTCTGCTGAGCAAAGAATTAAAATCTAAGCAGATTTCTTAAAACAGGAACTAAATATAACAAGACCACCTACAACTCCTAGTTTGGTAGGGAATAGATCTCCAGAAACAAAATATGCTGGAAGTTACTCCAAATAGTGCCCACGTATTGTGCATTCCAACTTTTAGCCACTTGCATATCAGCACTATTCTGGTTGGTATAGTTTCCTTCTTCTAGATGAATAGAAATTTCCTTTCTTGTATCCCTTACAGCCAGATTTCACATGCGTTTATAAACTTCCCAACTCAATTCTCCTTTTCCATATATGTAAGGAATGCCTTATCGCTGATATGTTGGTATCACCACCTTTGGCGATAAATGATACACTGTAAACTGTGTTTGATAGTGTATCAGGCTGATATCTGTGATATATTGCCAATATTGCTGATATATTGGCTATTTGTGTTGAAAAAAAGAGAGAAAGGATTAGGACTCGTGCCAAATAAAACTCATCATATTTTGGGTAACAAGATGTCAACTCCTTTTCCAACTACAACTCTACTTAAGAATTTTTCATCTTTTGAGCCTTCTAATTGATCCAATCTGGCCTTTCTTCTCCTTGGGCTTGGTCCATCTGATTCAGTTCGTTAGCCTTTATGTTGAGCTTCTTCCAAGAGTTTTCATAGATGTAAGCCGTGGGCTTTGGAAGCTCTTTATAGCATCTTATTTTCCATCCCAACCTCCTGGATCATGTGGCTGTTTCAAATCAAATAAAGAGCCTAATAGTTAATGCTTAGCTTGAAAATGCCTGTCAAATTGTAGGCAAGGATCTTGAGGGCTGGCCAAACGTAGGTTTGAACTTGCTGATCCTAGGCTTGGGCTAGCTGATAACTTAAATTGAATTCACTAGAGACTCTAGCTCACCTTGAAATTGGGCTAATTTACACGACTTCTGGTCTCCATCAGTGTTCCTCAGGCAAAATGATTGCATGGCTTGGTTGCAGATTCATGTTTTGCCAATACTGATTGTGTGTTCTATCTCTATTGAATACATCAAAATTCCTTCTGATTCCAGGAGCTGAAATGTTTTATTGAACAGTATTTTTAACACTTGGATTGTTAGTCTGCATTAACTTTTGTTTCCTTGGTCTGCCTTTAATATTGCTCTCTAATTTTCTTGCAGGTACCTCGATTTCAAAATTTCATTGAAGTTTTCACCACAGCAACAGCCGATCTGGTACGTCCTACTAATAATTTGGATCATAGTTTGCAAATAACGTGTAATAAATAATTTGAGACATATTGGGGTAGACACCAAGAAGCTTTTGGTCACAGTAGGTCTACATCAAGGTCAGCCCTAAACCTTACCTTTTTGCACTAGTATGGATGAGTTAGCTGCACATATCGATGATAGGGTCCAATGGTGCATGCTTTTATGAATAACATAATTTTAGTTGATGAGTCTAAATTAGGATTAAGTACAAAGCTTGAAGTGTGGAGGGAAATCTTAAAATTAAAAGGTACAGAATAATTAGAACTAAGACAGAGTATTTGAAATTCAATTTTTAATGAAGGTAGAACTATAGGTCGACCCTTAGTTGCTATAGTGATTCGGGAAAACCATTAATAAAATGAGTAATGCAAATTGAGATTTGATATTGTGTTACACAAGAAAAAGACAATATCAAATCTGGTAAATCCAAGAAGACAAAATAAAGGGCTTTAAGCAAGCAACTAAGTTTAAGAACCTAAATTGTGTCCAACCAGTAGCACTAGATAGCTCGAAGTACTACCATGACAGTTAAGAAACTGCTTAAGGCTAAAGGGCAGCAAAATAGACAAACACCAGAAAGAGGGTAATGAGCTTATGGACTATAGAAAGGTAAGGGGCTTATGGGCTTTATAAAATATAGTAACACTATTGACCAAGATCACTGACAACCTGCATGCACAGCTAGCAGAGTAAGGCTATTATAGAACAAACAATTGTAAATCACACAGGTGAATGGAGCAGTGCTTCTCTGGTTCGTTCTGAAAGGAAACCCGATGCAGGAAAACTTTAGGACAGTAGATTGGAAGCTCCAAATCGTTCATCAACAAAGCTCTTACAATATTCTCCATGGAATCACCACAGCAGGCAGGCCAGAGGACAGAGGCTCTGGTCTTCAATGGGTGAAACTCTGGCAATCTACGAAGGCGGTAGAACAGGAGTTACATGATCAGTGACAAAAGACAGCCACGGTGGTGCAGGAGGCCAACAGTCATGACTAGAGCAGACAGGCAACAATCTTCGAGCAGGGAACAGTCGATCAGGGGTAGGTGGGCCTGTGGCAAAGGAAGTAGCAGGAGAAGAAGGGGAAGCAGAGAAAAAGGGAAGAACGTGGAATAGAGGGCACACCCTGGAATCAGCACCAGAAAGCCACTGGCATCAACACCAGTGGTTTGTTGGAATCAGCAGCAACAGGGGAGCTTTCTCTTAGAGAAAACTTAATGATGTATGCGAATCATGGGGTGATTTCGTTGATCAATTAAAAAGGTGTACAAACATGTTTAACTAAGAAATTAAAGTTATAGTAAACTGAAAATTTAACCTACCTAAATCTTTAAAGGGGTTATCAGGGATACAATCACAAATGTTTTTCTTTTTTACACGTAACTATGACTTCAAATGTTCCTGTCACATAATGTCACCCATGGTTCATGCTATATCAAAATGACTAAAATGTCCTTAAATTAAATAATCTCACAAAAAAATAAAATAAAAGTAAAATATCAGATGCCCCTGTGGCCAAAGCTGCCTACATATGTCAGAACTCCGCTAGCATCAACGGAGCTCCATTGCATCGCCGGAGCTCTATCGCTACTGAAGATTTCCCGTCACAGCAGCTCCGCTGCTGCCGAAGATCTGCTGTTGTCCTAGCTCTGCCACCAGTGCTCTACAATCACCTGCCACCTTCGAAACTCTGCTGCCACCACATGCTGCCGCCACCACTTGTTATCGTTGTTTTTGTTCCGCCGCTACCAGACTTCTGTCGTCCCCTAAGATTCGTTGTTGCCACACAACTGGAGCTCTACCACCGCCATTGCCATCACCTAACTGGAGTTGTGTTCAAAAGAGCATGATTTTTGAAAAATAGCGTGTTAGCCAAGGCGGCCACAGCTTGGCATGACCACAACTAAGGAGTGCTGGCCATGGCTTGGCCAAGGCATGGCTGGATCTGGCTGTCCATGGCTTGGCCACTCCTTGCCAAATCGAGCCATGCACAGCCACGTGGCCAGATTTGGCTGGCATGGCCATGGCCAGGCCGAACATGGCAGGGTGAGGCAGTGCCTAGCCACAATTACAACAAGTTTTGTCGGGCTAGCCACAACCATGGCCAAATCATGGCATGGCTTGGTGGGACTGGGGTGGACGTGGCCTGGCTGTGCATGGTGGAGCCTGGCTAGCTACTGCCACTGCCTGGGTGGGGCTGGCCTTGCTATGACCATGATCTGGGTGGGGTTGGCGTGCTCAGATTTGGCCTCACTGTGGCTGTGGCGGCCACGACCAGGCCATCCTCCTAGTCACTGAGAAGAAGAGCAAATGGCATTTGGGAGCTAGGAGTCGGTGGTGGCAATGTTCAAAGGGTGGAACGGCGTCGAAGGTGGTAGTTTTAGTGGCACTAGCATCGGATGTAGTGGGCGGAGGCGGCAACCATGTGGAGGAGGTGGGGAAGATGGAGGAGCAAGGAAGGGAAGCAACTTTATATAGGTAGGGGTAATTTTGGGATTTAGAGAAAAAGGGTTAGGGTTTGGGTTGGTGACTCTATTTGGAATTTAAAAAATAATTAAAACAATGTTGTGGAAGGAAAAGATGTCCTTCTATTTTTCTTTAATTTTTTTGCTGAACAAGACTATATGTAATTTTCTCATTTTTAAAATTACATCTTTCCTGTAAAATTCTCAAAATCAAATAAACAGAACTGAATTTCCAACTTATTCTTACCAAAGAGTGTGGACCCTAGCGGACCAGTGTAACAATTGGTTGGAACCCGGTGTTTACCCTAGATAGAGGAGCAATAAGTGCAAGGCACTAGCAATTCCGCTATTTAGACCCCATTATCCACAAGGGAGAAGATATACAATGATAGGACACATAGAATAATTGTTAACCCAAGTTTCATAAAAAACTCAATCTCTTAAGGAACGACCCATCCATGTATATCAAGCCTAGACTGGCCCAAACAGGTAGTTGCATATGCACGCAAAAGGACAGATTATCCAAAACCCTCTTGCATGGACAAGCACAATTTAACAAATGCAAGTGCTGCACGTGTACATGCAAAGGCAGGGCCAAAGATTGAATTTGGGGCCTCCTGGCTTTGATACTGTGTTAGAAACTAAGTTGCCTCAAAAGCTTGAGTTGTTAAGAAACGACCCAACCATATATATCAAACATGGGAAAACTAGGAGAGGCAAGATTAGAAATGAGGATAGTGTAGAAAATTTAAGGGTAACACCTTTAAGGGAGAAGTTTTGTGCGAGTAGGTTGCTTATATGAGCATATAGAAAGGAGACAAAAGGGATGGCCTGGTAACAAGGTTGAGGGGAATGCAAATTGAAGAGGTAAAAAAAGGGAAAGGAAGACCTAGAGGACATTGATGGAGTTAATAATACATGATATAATTTTGCTATTTCTTACAAAAGAGTTAGGACACAAAACAGGCTGGAATAGAGGTGCAAGATCCATGTTGTCATCCCCAGGTTGTTTTTATATATTTATGATTATTCATAACTACTATAGTATAGAATGGTTGCTTGTTTGTTGTACACATTAGTAAATAAATACTAGCCCTTTCACATAAAATCTTGTAAAAAAGGAGTTAATTTTCTTTATTCATTTTTTATATAGTTTTATCATATTAATGCTTTTATTTCACATTTTATCTTTTTTTTGTATATTAGAAATGTCCTGCATGTGAACCTTATTATCTTTTAAAAACAAAGTAATATGTCCTTTAGATCTGTTCTGCAGTTATAGATTCATATTTTAATTTTTGCACACCATAGTTGTTTGGACAAGAAAAGCATGGTAGTTCGCAAAAAAAATTTATACAGTTCACGTTGTTCTTGTTGTTGACTATAACTGATTTGTAGGACTCAACTACTGCATGCAGGCAAAAGATGGGGGTTTGAAACAAAAGGAAAATCTGTTCTTAACCTTTGTATTAGGTAAGCACCGTAGCACTTGGTTAAAGCATTTATTTTCTTTCCTAGTAGTCGAGTACACTGAATGAAAAATCTGGTAAAATGAGTAGTTTATATTTAGGTACCTCATTTATTTGTAAAATATTGTAAAAAAGCTGTACTGGTGGCTGTTTAGATGTATGATATTTCACTGAGTAGTTATTGTTACTTTTCCCATTTAAGATGTCCCCCTTTTCCATCAACAATGTAATTGTTGAAACTTGCTTTGATATTTACTTTACCAGGTGGCCCTGGTAGTGGAAAAGGGACACAATGTGAAAAGATAGTGGAAACATTTGGCTTCACCCACCTTAGTGCTGGTGATATTTTGAGGAGGGAGATCTCTTTAAATACTAAACATGGGTAGATCATGTTGATTTATTTCCTCGTCTATAAATCCTGTATTTATTAATATGTTGGGGTCATTACCTGACTTTCTTATGGTGATTTTACTTTATATTTGTAGGGCAATGATTCTTGAAACAATTAAGGAAGGAAAGATCGTTCCGTCACACATTACAGTAAATTTGATCCAGAAAGAGATTGAAGCAAGTGATAACCATAAGTTTCTCATAGATGGTTTCCCCAGAAGTGATGAAAATCGTATTGCATTTGAAAGAATAGTGAGTTTGTTTCTTAAGGATTAGCAAATTGTAATTTGTTTTCCTTTCCAGCTTCACCAAGGGCAATGATAACAGTAAAAAGTTACGAATGAAGTTGCTTTCTAATACCTCTCTCAAATTATAATGCAAATTACGGGGGTTTTCTTGTAGATGGGAAGAGAACCTGACCTTGTTATTTTCTTTGATTGTCCTGAAGAAGTGATGGTGAAAAGGGTACTAAGCCGTAATCAGGTTCTTGTGTCCTTCATCTTGAGATTAATTAGTAGGTTTCTTCAAGTTAATAATTTAAGTAAGCCTATTCATATTAGATCTCCATTATCTTTCACTCAGGGACGCATTGATGACAACATTGAGACTATTAAGAAACGTCTTATTGTGTTTCACGAAACATATCTTCCCATCATCAACTATTATTCCAAAAAGGGGAAACTCTACAAGGTATCATGTATTACAGACTTTTTCACTGGAGATATTAGAGTAGATTTGGATTTACTGTTTGCAACTGCACACAAGAAAAAAAAATAGTGACCTTTTGAAGTTTCGGTTATTGTCATATTTTAAGATAGGAAAGTCCTGATTGACTTCAGTTTACTGCTGTTGAAGTCCTCTTATTAAAATGGACATTTACATAGTTCTAAGGTCCAGTTTGAACTTTCTTGGAACATGAATTGAGTGTTTTTGGACTGTTGACCTAATCAAATTATGCATAATGAATGGGATAAAAGTGGATAATAGTTGAGTTTATCCTGACAGATTTTATTAGTACTTACCTTTAAACATGATTTTCTTTCTGAACACTCAAATGTTTAAATGGGCAGGTTAATGCGGTGGGTACTGTTGATGAAATCTTTGAGCAAGTTCGTCCAATTTTTGCAGCATAAGGTTTGACCCATTGCCCATCTCTTTTGTTTTTGGGAGGGAGAGAGGGGCGATTGGCACATCGTGTGGCACCATAGGACCACCTAATCATGATATATCGTCTACAAAAAATGATTAAACTTGGATAAGTTATTTCCTTCAAGTGTAATAAGGCTCGGCTGTTACTTGTCAATTGTGAAAATTGGATTCGGAGTACCGAGTTAGCTTGTGCAACAAGGCATTGATGTTGTTTGTTGATATGACTGGACATGTTCCTAGGTTGTACTACAATATTTACTAATGTTGTTATCCGACTTTATATATTTTTTAACAATTTATTTGCAACTTCAATAGGGGTGATAGGCAGATGGATCCATTTTGGCAGTCACAAATTGATTTATGTTTAGGGTAAGAATTATTAACATGTATATATTATCTAAATTTATACTATTATTAAAGTCAGAAAGGGGGCGGAGATTTTTATATAGTACCTAAATTATCCCTAAACCCCTTTAGTTAATATTCATATTTTGGAGACAAATCGTTCTAAATTACCCCTTATCCTTAATTAGTTAAAATTCTTATTCTAGTGACTACCTGTTTATTCCAACGTGTGTGTTTATTGGGAGATTGGAGTTTATGTTCTAGACTTGGAAATGGGATCTATACAATTCTATGATAAGAATAGATACATCATGATTTTTATTTGGAAACAGGATCTATACAAATCTATGATAAGAATAGATGCATCAAGATTAGGGCTAGGAATCAGGTCGGGTTGGCCTTGACCCTCACTGAAATCGGGTCGAGTCATGACTCGACCCTATTTTTAAATCGGGTCAAAAATTCAAACCCTAACTCTACTTGAGTCGGGTTAGGTCAAGTATGCGGGTAACCCTATTTTTTTCTACAATTTTTTTGTTAGACTTGTATTATATACCATCTCTCTTTGCAAATGGCAAACACAAATGAAATTAAATACATTACAACATTAATTTAAAATATTTGGTTCTTTGGCTAATTTGCAAATACTTTTTTTATAGTAACCATTAACGGAGACCTTAGAGGTATAATGTTACATTTTCTCTATTTTAAGAAAATGATAACAAAACATACCTTTAATGTTTATTTACTCATGATCAGCCTACTTGGCTTTCGTTAACTCACATACCAATGCAAAATAGAATAAACATTATTTATTTGATGGCCAGAGAGGATCATGTATTTTAGCATGTCTTAATTTTAAAATTCCAGTAATATGTGACATTTGATTATAATTTTCCTCATCCGAAAATTGTCCCTCATCAAGCTCTATAATCCGCCTATCTGGTTACATATTCTTAACCTGCTCCCTATTATGAATGTCAGGCCTTCAACAGAGAGCTAGATCTAGTGTGTGATGTATCATTCTAAAGGAGAGATGATGAGTAATAAATACAACAAAATATGACATATTTTCATTCATTCACCACACCTAAAAAAATAACAGAAAAGAAATTAAACTATATATAAATTAACCACACTTTGAAAATATAATCCTCTGTTATCCCAAAATGGATGTCTACAACAAAGCAAAATCTATGTGATCATACATATGCTCCAAACATCTTATTTATGCCCAAATTTATGTTTAAGTACCTCTAATTCAACATAGTATTTACTAAACAAACACTATAATAATAGTATAAATAAGTCTAATAGACCAACACTATAATAATAATAGGGTTATTTATTATTTGTAATCGGGTAAAAGTTAGGTTGTGTGGGTCAGGTACGATCCGACCCTAAATTAAAAACGTGTCAAGAGCCTAAACCTTAACCCTGACCCTACCTGTAGTCGGGTCGGGTATATGGTTAAATGGGTCGGGTGTGGGTCAGGCAAACGGGTTGGGTTGAATTTTCCCAGCCCTAATCACGATTTTTATTCCAGGCAAGAATCTAGGAATGAACACTGAAAATAGGACAGTTTGTGATTCTTTGTATACGAATTCTTGCAAAATTGAGTTGATTGACCTTGTTATTCTTCTTGCCAGTAAGATTGTCATTCTTTTTAAAATGTCCCCAAATTCAAGTAACAAGTAGGACCCTTGAAAGCCATTGTTACACATAAACTCATCTTCTATTAAAAAGTTGTTTGCCAAAAATATCCTTTTTGAAAGAAGCTCAATAAAAGAGAGAAATATGAGAATATGATATGGGAGAATACTAAGGGTGCTAATAAGCCGAGTTGAACCGAGTTTTGAGGTTTTTTTGACTCGAGTTCGATTTTTGAAAGCTTGACTCGAGCTCAATTGAACATCTACATGCTTGACTCAAGCTTGGTTTAGCCAGAAATACAAAACTCGACTTCAGCTTGAGCTCGAAAATATACTATAATAGCTCAAACCTATGTTCGAATTGAGCTCGAATCCCATTTACAACCCAAACTATTTTTTCCTATAAAAAAATATTAATTTAGATAATCACATCAATGTTACAAAAATAAAAAAAATTATAACAAAAATAATTCTATTCTATTAAAGTATTAAATATTACTTCAAAATCTATGATTAAAAATAAGAGTCAATAAATTACCCTACAAAAATTTTTCATTTGTCACAAAAAATTTAATTAATGTTATTCAAAAGTTAACATAATAGATATAATTACATAAATAATATTAAAAAATAATTACCAAAATAATGATGAGAGAAAATATTTACCAATATGGTGTTCCTTTTTGTCATGCAGACATCAACCTAGCTAGTGCCTGCGTATTTTTTTTTAATTTCATCGTTCTATTGATTTCATCTTTTTAAAGAATAAAATCAGTATAATGTACTGATTTCGTCATTTAGAAAGACAAAATTAATGATGAAATTATTTTGTCCTCTCTCTCTTCACTCTCTCTCCTTTCTATTTACTCTCTCTTTCCTCTCTCTCTATTCGCTGTCTCTCTCTTCTCTCTCTATTCACTCTCTCTCCTTTCTATATCTCTATTCAATATCTCTCTCCTCTCTTTTGGTTCTCTCTTCTTTCTCTCTCTTCACTCTCTCTTCACTCTCTCTTCTCTCTCTCCTCTCCTCTCCTCTCTTCTTTCTCTTTCTCTCTCCATGTCTCTATCTCATGTGTATGACGTGAGCCCTAGCTCTAAGAAGTGGGGAGAAAGTAAGAAAATTTAATTTATTTTTTTACTTATATATTATATATTAAAATATTAAATTTTGAATAAAATATAATGTATTTGTGAATGGAAAAATTAATATGTTTTTTTAGATTTTTATGATTTTGTCCTTTAGAAGAGAGATAATTGAGAGAGAGAGAGAGAGAATAGAGAGAGGGGAGAGACAGAAGAGATAGAGGAGAGAGAAGAGAGGAGAGAGAGAAAATCAGTTTATTATTGATTTTGTCCTTCTGAAGGACGAAGTCAGTACATTGTATTGATTTAAATGTACTCATTTTGTTTTTTTAAAGGATGAAATTATTAATTTTTTTTTTAAAAAAAACTCACGCAGGTGCTAGCGCTTAGCTGACACCTGTGTGGCGAAAAGGAACACCATATTCGTAAATATTTTTCTCTTTCTATTATTTTGATAGTTATTTTTTTAATATTATTTAGGGAAAATTATTTAAATAATAATTAAAAAAGAAATAATTACTAAAATAACCTATTTTAAAAAATATTTCCCAAAGTGGTGTTTATTTTTGCCATGTAAGCACCAACCAAGCGTAGGCGCTTGCGTGGTTTTTTTTTAAAATTTTAACTAATTTCATCATTTAAAAAGACGAAATCATCTTTAAGTTTATTTCATCCTTCCAAAGAACGAAATCTATACAAATCACATGATTTTGTTCTTTGGAAGGATAAAATCACCTTAAGGTATCACAACCTGTACACACAAAACGTATTTCGTCCACTTCTCCTCATGCGACTAATCCGGGCCTCAATTAGATTCTCTAAATCCTTTAATTTCCCCTGGATCTGAGTCTTATCCGATCTGAATTCCTTCTCCAATGACACCACCTGAACGTTTCTCAGCGGAGCTTCTACAATTTCCTTCTTCTCAATCATATGCAGTAGCACCCGCTCAACCGCCTCCGGTTTGGAATCACCCACGATGACCGGATTCCACTTTCTGGTTCGGAGCAGGATATCAACCACCTTCCTCACATCCTCCCTCCTCAGTATCGCGGACTGGTCTGCCCGCAGATTGAAGTCGCGGGTTCATATATAGATTCTGGTTCACTTGAGGAGTAGGGGAGGGTGATGAATGGAGCCTCATGCGGGCCCCATGCTCAATAGGCGGCGGCGCTGAGTGGGCCTGAGAGTTACTGATAAACTGCTCGATGGCGGCCTTAACGGCAGGGCTAGAGAAGTTGGCCTCGCGCATGACCTGGCTCACGCTGGGATCGTTGAGGATGGAGATGATGAGCTGCTCCAGCTCAACCTTGATGGTGAGGAGCGGCTGCTGCTGGTTCTTGGGGCAGTCGCGGCACTGGTGGGCCTCAGCCCGCTTGAGGGCGGCCATGAGAGCGTTGGAGGGGGTGGGAGAGACAGTGAAGCAAAGCTAGAGGGCGCGACATTGGAGGGGGTGGGAGCGGATGCAGGCCTGGCAGATATAGCTGGTGGGGGAGTCAAGGTGGGTGGCAGCGATGTGGAGCGGGGTGGTCTAACCATGGTTGCGGCAGGCGGTGTCGGCGATGGAGTGGTTGAGCATGCTAGCCGCCTCCGGGGTTAGAGTTTGTTGGATGGTGCTCAGTCATACTCTCATGTTCCTGTCTTTGGGCAACTTAATGAAGAAATCAATCCTAGGCTCTCCAGCTGCACACCTCTCTCTAAAAATCTTTGCCAAACCCAATTCGGGGCAAAAGAATCAACTGCATCTATGATGAAGATCAAGCCATACAGATGGAGAAGGGAACTAAAAGAGAAATAGAAATTGTAAAGGAAGGACGAAACCTATACAAATCACATGATTTTGTCCTTCTGATTTCGTCCTTTGGAAGGATGAAATCAACTTAAAAGATCATTTCGTCATTCTAAAAGATGAAATCAATTACTTTTTTTCTAAAAAAAGGCCATGCAAGCGCCAGCGCTTGGCTGGCACCTATGTAGCTAAAACAAAAACCACTTTGGGAAATATTTCCCAAAGTGGGTTATTTCGATAATTATTTATTTTTTAAAAATTATTTAAATAATTTTCCCTTTATTTTGCGTGGCGAAAAGGAACACCATATTCGTAAATATTTTTTTTCTCCGTTTTGGTAGTTATTCTTTTAATATTATTTATATAAATTTTCCAATATAATAAGCTACAAAAAACCGAACTAGTCACTAAAGTCATGACAAACTCCTATTTATAGATTTCATATCTAATTACTCTAGTGACTACAAAAAAGTTCATGATGAGAGAACTATTTGGACCTCAGCAGTAATATAATTCATGGTATGTGGATTACCTGCAAAAAGAAAAATCAATATAATTAGAACTTAACAGTAAAATCTAGACTCGGTTTACTGAATATATTTGTTGGGAAATTCTAGATATAACTAGATCTCTAATTCTAAACCAATATGATTGGTGGAATTAAGAATATTTATTATGCAAGTAGAATTACATATTTATATTTGTTAGGATTAGAATGATTAAAAGTAGTATTTAAAAATTAAATAATATTATATAGATGAATAAGGGTAGAATAGGAATAAAATAATTTATCATGCCTACATTCTCAATTTTATTAGTAGTTGGATTTATATTTGTATGAAATATAATAGCATAATATGAGTATTATATATAATATTATATAGTATATTATATACCATATATTAATGTATATATAATATATATTTTATAAAATAACATAAAATAATATGGGTACATGAAAGGTGAAAGTTAAAAAATTTATATAATATGTAAAAAGTTATATATAACAAATCGAGTCGAGTTAGAGTTGAACCAATCAGGTGTCGAGTTGATTCGATTCGAGTTGGCCCCTATTCGAGATCGGATCATTTGCTTTCGAGTTCGAACCTAGCTCGAGTCGAGCTCCATTCGAGCCGAGCCAAATTTGAGTCGAACTGAGCAAAGCTTGTTCAACTCGACGAGCTAGGTCGACTCGTTAGTAGCCTTAAAGAATACCCAAATGGAGAGATTTATGTAGAATAAGGTGTAGCATCTAGGATTTTCAAGGCAATTTTTTGATCTTTTTCAGCATTTTTTTCATATTTTGGAATTAATTGATGAAGAATTAGCATAGTAAGGGTTTTTATTTATTAGGAACTTAAATTGGGTAGGGTCACCTAGTGGGGACCACTTAGGGGTGACTTGGCATAGGGGTAAGTGGCTTTACGTACCATTACCTTCTCCTTATATAACAAGGCTTCTTCCCTCCTTCTCTTATTTAAACCCACCTTAAAAGAACCCTAGCCTCCATCTCCTTCTTCATAAGCTGTGAGAAAACCATTAAGGCTGAGGGCTTGGAGGTTCTGGAGGCCGGATAAGAAGGTTCGTCGCCGGAAAAGGAGGCGAGGAGGAGGAGCGTGCACGAAGACACCGTCGGGAAAGGTAGGATTCTTGTTTATAATCTTCAAACTTGGGATTTTGCTTGAATATGAATGCTTGATCGTCATGTCTTTCATCAAAATTATAATAAAGAGAGTGCAAGCATGGCTCGGCTAATGCTTTAGAAATTTTTTTCCGTCCCAGCAAAGTCCGGGTGAGTAATCGGGGCACTGCTGGATGCCGGGGAAAAACTTCTCTGCAAGCTGGTTGATCCATGCTTACCCTCGTTTCAACGGAGGGGCAGACCTACATGTAGTTCGTTGAGTCTAGCACATAGCCATAGGATACTCCCTGGGGTGGCCGAGGTGTCATGGAGTCGGTTTACCTTATTTGTGGCTTGTGGCAGCAGGGACACGGAAAGAAATCTTTGCTGCCCGTTCTTTTTAAACTTGTTGCAACGGCGAAGATAGTGACGAGCCGGCGAGCCAGGGCTGGGGTTAACGGAGGAGCTCTTGCTACTTAGACTCGCTGGCTGAAGAGTCTATGTTTCACCCATTAGTAAATATAAGAAGTGTCTCTGTTTCACTCGCTGGCGCTTACAGATGGGATCGGCCGGCGGAGTCTGAAGGATTAATGCCTCTGTAGTTCTGTGGTGATGTGAGGAGCGGGGAAGAAGGTTTTATTCCAGTAGCCTTGGGCTGCCGGACGGGAGACTGCTCACCGTGGAGCATCTTCTCCTCTCTGAGTGTGGAAGGGAACGGAGCAGAGAGATAGGAGGTGGCACTGGGTGTCATAAATAATTACCCAGAAGTGCTTAGAGGTGGGCGGTGGATTTTACCGGCAGGAGCAATTCGTTGGACCGGCGGCTGTTCACCAACCGCCGCCTTCTCCTTTGAGTGCCGGGGACAGGGGTGTGATGGTTAACAGCCGGAGTTGGGTTGGCGCCGTTGGAATCGCCCAGAAGGGTTGGAGGGTCGAGGCGAATTTTTCCGGCAAGACCAGAGTGGAAAGTCTGGTAGAAGAGCGCTGGCCGGATTTCCTTTGCTCTGGTCTGCCTACTGTTTATTTCAGTAGGTTCGTTTCAGCAAGGATGCATGAGGAAGACGATGGGTCGGGGAGCAGTCCAGCCAACCCATCCACTTTATATCCCTGAACTGGCCCGGTTCACAGGGAATTGGACCGGTTCAGGCCAAATCACCTTAATTTTATACATTTTGCTAAAATATATCTACTTGTATTTTTTTTTAAATGGTAAAAAAATAATAAATAATTAGTTAAAACCTTGCTATGGGGCATGAGGGGTTTAAATGACTAATAGTACCTTCATTAATATTTTAAATATACTAATTTACCTTCAGGGGTGATTAGGGGTTAATGAACGGTGTGAGAACATATTCGTTCATTTGAGCGAACGTGTGACATAAATAAATTATTTTGGACAGTGCTTGTTTTATGCGGAACCTTGAGCCTAGAGTTTTAGGTTCCTTGGAATTTTATCTGCAAAGTCTGCAAAGACTTATTTTCCCCACAGTTGGGGAATGGTGGAGATTGCGATACGCTTCTCCATCGCCACGACGGTTTGGGTATTGACTAGAAGGTCTTTACCGCGGGTCTCCCGCAAGTCTTCCCAGGACCATATAGTGCGTACGAAAAGCGGAGTTACATGAACATCATGGAAGGCTTGTATTTTTTGCCAATCTGTGTCCATGAACACAGTTGGGATCCATTCCTTCAGACTCGTGACAGGCTATTGAGAGCCCTGAGGGATTGGGTCAAGCTGCTGTTAAGCAGTCTACTCCAAGGTTGGAGTCTGATATTAAGAGTTGTTGCAGAGATTAACTTCTGCATCAGTTTATGTTACTTTGGTGGTTTAGTCTCTGATATTGAGGCTTTTAACACTTTGAGAATGGGTTAAGGGATTGGTTTTAACATAGCTAGATATCATTAGAATAAAAATTCAGTGGCTTATGAATGATAATTAAAAACCAAAGCTTAGTCCCTTTACTGGGTTTTATAAACTTGTTTGATCCTATCGAGTATAAGTGGGTATACTCATGCATCTTCGTGATGCAGGTACCTCAGAGGAGGAGTAGCAGAGTAGCTGGATTCGTGGAGCAGGAACTCACTGCTTTCAGAGTAGGATTTGCTTTATTTCAGTAGATTGTAATAAGGCACGAGAGTTGTCATTACATACTTTATTTGTTATTCTCTATTATTTATCAGATTTTGCACATGGATGAAACCTGACTCTTTATTTAAATGAATTCTATCGACTATTATGATTATTCATGGTTTGATATTATCAATATGTTGAAAAACGGCAGTCACGGATTGGGGTTATTTTAGTCGATGGTTTGCATGATTTGACTTGAAGAATGAAAAAATTTTATTTCTCGAATTTTCCACTGTATTTACTTCGCAAATGTTATTTAGAAAACCCTGGCCGTGACATAAGGTCTGTTAAGGAACGATGAGATAGTGACACTGAGAATGTGACCCATAACAAAATAAGCAGTCTTGATTCTCTCAAGGTATTAGACTCTTTGATGAAGCAACAATTGAATAATAGCCCCGCAATGCAGTTGCTACTATATAAACAATGATTGATCAACAATCTTTTTATAAATAATGGTTAGGTTCTCGCAAATTAAATTTTAGTTGGTTTAATGTTCAATCACACACTATGCTGCTAATTCCATGCCATCCTCAAGGGACACCCAAATTTAATGCAAATCTAATTTGAATTCCCTACCATGTCTAAGAAGCAGCTTATCATACAAAATGACTAATGTAATACATTAATTTCCTTCATGTATATTCATGTTTAAATGATCTACCATTTGTTCATATGATCTCTTTAGAGTAATGTTTATGTTTTTATTTTTTTGGCTACGTGTTTACTTTGTGCATTAGCACATGCACTTTGAATAGTTATTATTAAAATGAGAAGGGGGGTGGAGATTTTTGCCATGTTATTCCTATATTGCATTTTTAAACACTCTTAATTAATTTAGAATTCAAGAAACCTAAAATATGACAATGATCTCTTCAGCAAGTATAACCTTGTAGCCACATATGAATTTATACTCTAATTGGTTTAGAACTTATTAAAGTGAGAAAGGAGGGGGAGAGATTTTTATCATAGAAATCCATATGGTAATGTAAGACTAAATCTATAGAGTGCAACACATGCATTATGCACGTACACTTCTACTAGTTATCGAAATTACAAAAATATTAGATAACCATTTTTTTAAAAGTTATTGAGGAAGGGCTAACTTTGCATGTGAACACACTAACACTCCCCGCATATGCAAGCACCACACTGAGTATTGTATGTGAACACACCTGTAGTGGGCACCACACACAAGAGAAAAATGGCCTTCACTAGGGTTCAAACCTGCTACATAGGCTTTGACACCATCTCAATTACTACCTCTTCTAAGGAGAAGTGGTTACCTATCATGGTCCTTGGTTCATGTCTCCTTGGGGGGAAAAGTCCTCAATATGTGCCCCCTGAATTTGTGTGTATGTGTTGAGCAAAAATGAGCATGCAATGCATGCGTGTGGGGAGTATTATATATGCATAGTTAGTCCCTTCCCCGACAACTTTTGCTTTTAGGCTTCCCAACAACTTGTGTGTTTAGGACATGTTAGTGAACCACTTAGCCCGAAAGCTTGGGTTGTTAGGTAAGGTAACTATATATATCTTACTCCTTCTAACTTGAGCCCGACTTTTAAGTAATTTATGTTAGAAGTGGGTATAGATTATATGGGTTAAGCCCATATAGTTTATATGGGTCAAGCCCATATGGGTATTGAAAGCCCAAACTCACTTTGTAGTGAATGAGAATCACACGTGTGAATTGATTGAAGGAGTGAATAGTCTCGCATCGCTTAGAAAAAATTAATGGTGTTAGTATATAAGGCATTAGTTTGGCCTTTCAAGTTAGACCCTTGGGTTAACCCACTTTTGTGGGAGAGTTATATGTTGGACCCATACACCTAGGTAGGCTAACCCACACACGTGCGCACTGCCGTCTGGCAGGTCGGGTCAGGTTGGGTCAACAAGATAATTATTTTTGGGACAAATTTATTTAGTTTGGTTTTTTTTAACCCAAATGAGGTTTGGTTTTCTCTTAACCCAAAACGGGTTTTGTTTTATTCTCACTAAAATACGGACGCGTTCGTTTGAACGGGACGAGTTGTCTTCAACGGGATTTTTATAAAACACTAAAAAAATATTTTTTGTATATCTTTATCCTTTCTCTAAGAGCATACCATAACGTAGTTCGCTACATGCACTGTGTGAAGGTGCTTCTACAATGTATGGTTGATCGTCTTATCATGGGAGGCAAATGCCCAAGTATATCCTAAGCACCATAAGGAGGGTGGATTTTATCTTAAAGACATGGCGTTTTGCTTGATTCAATCATATTTTGCAGTGAGTTTCTTTCATCACAACATTAACAAATGTATGAAAAATAATAATTTTAAGATATAATTCCTATTTTTTTGTACTTTACTGTTGAACATGCAATTTCGAAATTGTATTATATAATTTCTCGTACTTTATTGTTTTTCATGCAATTTCAAAATTGTGTTATATAATTTTCAAAACTAAGACTATCTTCTGTTCATTGGAATAGAAATGGCTATAGAGGGTACTAATTTGACTTCAATTATAATTCTCACTCCGGTGAATGCTCCTATTCAAGAAAATTTCAGTGGTGCAGACTTTAAAAGATGGCAACAAAAGATGTTGTTCTATCTTACTACACTAAATTTGGTCTGATTTCTTCAAGAAGAAGTACCTATTATCATTGAGGAGAAATGTGATGACAAAAAGGCTATTGCGGAATCGATGCATGGAAGCATGTAAATTTTTTATGTCATAATTACATCCTTAACGGGTTGGACAACACATTTATATAACGTGTACAATCCCATGAAGAGTGCTAAAACACTATAGGAGTATTTAGACAAGAAGTATAAGACAAAGGATGCTGGAATGAAGAAATTTGTTGTCGACAAATTTTTGGATTTCAAATTGATGGACTTTAGATAGTGATCAATCAAGTTCAAGAACTCCAAGTTATCTTACATATCATTCATGTAAAATGTATGACTTTTAGTGAGTCTTTCTAGGTGGCTGCAATAATAGGAAAATTACCACCTTCTTGGAAGGACTTTAAGAACTACGTAAAGCATAAGCCTTAAAAGATGAATATGGAAGACTTGATTGTAAGGTTGATGAACCTTGAACTATGGACTGCACTATACAAGGTATCTAGTAGTACTAGAGGGTTACTGTGATACAAACTGAACATTTGATACAAATGACTCAAAATCTACAAGTGGGTATGTCTTTACTCTTGGAGGTGTAGCAATGTCTTTGAAATTCTCTAAACAAACATGCATAACAAGATCAACAATGGAATCTGAATTCATTGCACTTGATAGTGCAGGCGAAGAGGTTGAGTGACTTCGTAATTTTTTAGAAGATATTCTAATGTGAGGGAAACCTGTGCCACATATTTGCATCCATTGTGATAACCAATCGGCTATAGGAAGGATACAAGTAACTTGTATAATGGTAAATTTTAATATATACATCAGATGCATAATACCATAAAATAATTGTTCTCAACTGGAATAATTTCCATTAAGTATGTTAGGTTAAAAGAAAATATTGCGGATCAGCTTACAAAAAGTTTGACCAAAGCACAAGTGAGCAGTTTGTCGAGGGGAATGGGCTTGAAGCCTATGCATTAAGAGTTACCATAATTACAACCAAACTTAGTTGACTAGAGATCCCAAGATCTAGGTTCAAAGGGACAACCGAATTGTAGGGGATTTAAGGGGAATCACTATTGAGATAACATCTCGCCCTCATTCCTATGATGAGATAGTGATGTCTGTAGAGTGAATTAGGATAGGCTTTGCTTTTAATGACTCTTATAGCTTGAATTGATTCAAGTGGGGTATGACATGATACTTCTAATAAGAATAACCTATATGAGTGTGAATGAGCCGCTTCTATGAAGATTTTAAGGCTAAATCTTCTAGAGTACTCATGAAAACCAGGTTTGTTTAGGGCCGAATATAAACACAATCATGAGAACAACACTGTGTCTGAAAAGTGATTGTGTAACTTCTATTATCTTGGTTTACACAGTTCAAGACATCACGTTCACTGATTAGCCAGCAGACCCGATAGTTTTCATAAGGGAAGATTCAAACTCAAAAGCCACATTTCCCTTATGCATGAACTTTTTAATATTTTCTTTCATGTTTTATATGCATTATTTTGCATCGTTATCCACCTAATTCTTATTAATGTGGGGGATTGTTAGAAGTGGATATAGATTATATGGGTTAAGCCCATTTTATAGTGAATGAGAATTACATATATGAATTGGTCGAAGGAATGAATCATCGCCTAGAAAAAATTGATAGTGTTGGTATATAAGGCATAAGTCTGGCATTTCAAGTTAGGCACTTGGGCCAACCCACTTTTGTAGGGGAGTTACATGTTGGACTCATGCACCTAGGTAGTTTAACCCACATGCGCACCGCCGCCGCCTATATGTCCGGCCAACTCGATTCGCACACGCGCCTAACCGAGTAGGGTCGGGTCAACAAGATAATTAGTTTTAGGACAAATTCATTTGGTTTGATTTTTTCTTAACCCAAATGAGGTTTGGTTTTCTCTTAAACTAAAACGGGTCCGATTTTATTCTCACCAAAATGTGTCCGTTAATGGACGGACGCGTCTATTTGAACAGAACGGGTTCTCTTCAACAGGATTTCTATAAAACACAGAAAAAATGTTTTCTACATAATCCTTTACTGGATTTCTATCTCTATCCTTTCTGTGAGAGTATTCCATAACGTGATTCGTTATATGCACTGTGTGAAGGTGCTTCTATAGTGTATGGTTGATCGTCTTATCCTGAGAGGTAGACGCCTAAGTATATCCTAAGCACCATAAAGATGATGAATTATGTCTTAAGGACATAGATTTTTCAGTGACTTTCTTTCATCACAATACTAACAAAGGTATGAAAATAATAATTTAGGGCAAGAAAACATGTGTACAAACATATAATTCTTTGTTCTGGTTAGCACTGTGTTCTTTACTAGTGTTTTAAAGTACAAAAAAGGAAAGATCTTTCCTGCTAGTATGTTGGGCCAAAATTCGACAGTACTTCTACGACTTGATTGCAACATTTACAACTTTCTTGTACCTTCGGCCACCAAATGATGCTTAAATAGCATTTTGTTTTTGTATCGGTT
This sequence comes from Saururus chinensis, assembly GCA_035235625.1. NCBI lineage: Eukaryota > Viridiplantae > Streptophyta > Magnoliopsida > Piperales > Saururaceae > Saururus > Saururus chinensis. Next base: position 7,508,051 of record CP141146.1, read on the forward strand.
GCTTAATAGCAGATTTTATTAACCCTCGTGATACATGTTACAACAATCAATTGGTTAAAAAGAATTGGAGCAGTATAGATAGATTACTGAAGAAGATTACAGAAGGGACTTGGCCATTTATTTCTGTTTCTACTGGCCTAATAAAATTCCGACTGTAGATGAGTAAGATGCAAATACCACAGGTTTCGGATCTTTCTCTGCTGTAATAAAAATGCTAGGTCATTCATATTTAAGGAGCTGCATAGAAAGAATTATTGCAGCTTTGTCATGATATACCTGTTAAAGCTTTAATTTATATGTGAAATCTGCGAATTTCCCAATCAAATGCATGTGCTATGGCTCATTAGAGTATCTCCAATAGGGGCCTTCAAAAATAGCAATTGGAGGTGCTCATAATGGAGACCTATTTGCCTATGTGGCAAAATAGAGACCCATGTATTTCAACTATGGATGTCAAAATCTTTTATTTTAATATTAAAAAAATAAAAAATTAAGTAAAAAAGTACAAAGCATTAAAGGTAGGTATAATTAAAAAAGGGTACAAATGGTGTCTCCAAATGGACACCATTTTTAGCATCCTAAATTGGGACGCCAAATCTATGTAGAAAATGGCTCACCGGTTGCAAGAACTGGGGCACTATTTCTTTCCGTTGAAATGGCCACACGAGACACCAATTGGAATTCCTCTCAGGCTGAGGAGCAACATTAGTGAAAAACTGCTTCCTTGAATGGATGTATTATACTCCATGTTGGAGTTAAAAATGATGGTGTTTGCTCCTTGATTATTTTTTATTTGTTTTGTCTCGTGCAGTTGACAGACTAAAGAGTTTAAGGGGCTGTTTGGGTGTTGGATGCTTTAGAAACAAAATATAATTTTTTGAAATTAATTCAAAAAATCTACCACCGAATGTGAATTACGATTAGTAATAAAAATTTTTAAAATAAACTCAGATGTTACATCAAGCCCAATTTTAAAATTTTAAATTAATATAACTCTCTTTCCCGAACTCGGATATGGATATTCTTAGTACTACTACGCTCCTAAATTCGAGTTCTATCAAATAAAATCCCTACAAGGTAGGTAATTTTGAACTTTTAAAGGGCCTCACCTATATGATATGCTTCTTGAGGCTCAAAACGATATAAGAGGTATCCGTTGAAAAGTAACACAATATGTAATTTTGAAAAGGGGGTTAGGATCTAGAATCAACGGAATTACCTTATTTGGTGATTCTGGCCCGAAACGGCTTAGAATCAACTTCCGAATAGAATTTTTAATACCGTTCACCTTTTACATACAAACATGATTCTAATAATTCAAACCGAAATTAAGGTAGAAACGATAGAATTTTACAGAAATTTTATACACAACCAACCCCTAAGATTAACAAAAAAATGATTAGGGAGCCTAAAAGCACAAGCTTTTGGGGAGTTGTTTCCTGGATACATTTTCTAGTCTCGTTGAGTTCCTACGCTGCAACTATGGTGTGGGATGGTGTGTGTGGAAGAAACTATCCACTGATTTTGTTGCCACAATCCACGGTCCAGACCATCATCAAGCCATCAACAATCCTACATAGTGGCTCATGGGGCATTTTCACCATCCATGCTTAGCCTCAATCAAGCTGAGCCCACTATACTAAGCTCAAGGCTTAGCCAATTAGCTCAACTTGAAGCTTGAACTTTAGTTCATTAAGCTAAGTTTGAACTTGGCTGAACCAGCTCCGTTTGAGTATTAAATGACTACATATTCTCACGTTTTAAACATACTTATTATTACACACAATAAGGTTTATTTTATAAAAAAAACATATTATGTTTACGTATTATTTCAATAAAAATATAAAAAATAGTAAAATTTACAAAATTAGCTTAGCCAAGCCAAGCTCTGCGGCTCTGCCTTTTATTTGAATGCTAAGCTCATGCTTGACTTGACTCGAGCCTCGAAAGCAGCCAAGTATTCGGCTCATAAGTCATATCACCCCCAGGCCCCATCAACAGCATGCGATAATTCAGATATGTATCGTTTGTATCTGTGTGTGAAGTGAATTTGTGCCCGTGGCCTTTCTTTGTTCACGCATGTGCTTTGGTGGGTCACTAGGTCCACATGTGATCAGTGGTGGTCTGGACTACTTGATTGATTCTCAGCAGCAGGAAAAGAAGATTGGGACTCGAGTACATCCATTCTGTGTCATTCTTGATGCATGTGACGAAAGCAGGTTCACAGGATGGATGCTCCAAAAAAAAGGTTCACAAGATGGGATTTGATTTTGATGGAGCAAAGCACCACTGCACCAGAGCACATGGTGCAGTGAACTGGATTTTGCTTTTATGGGGGCCTTATGCTCCTCAGCCATCACCTTTAATACAGCGTTTTATTAAAATCTGGTTCAAAAACCGAGTTGTTTCCTTCAATTACATCTTCTCTCTCTCTCTCTAGAAAATCGGAAGTTGTCAATTCGTGTCATTTACATAATTGGTCCATGACCAAAGCTAATTTGTGGTAGTTAAGCCACTGTTTCAATGCAGGCCACCTTGTCCGCTGCATGGATTAAGACTTGAGACTATCTTCTTCTACAATGATATAGTTGATGTGGGCCTTTAACTAATTTATAAATGATCAATTATTTGTGCTGGTCCAAGTGCACTCTGAAACAAAATCTTTGGCATGAAGCTAAATGGCCCCACGTTCTTTTGGGAAGCACTATTTAGACCCTTTTGTCACATCACGATTCTCAACGATTTAATTGAGAGGATAAGCGACAGAATGGGTGACTCTGATTTGAGGTAAATTCACAGCCTAAACCTTCAGTTTATGGAGTCCGGCGATCTTCAGTTAGGTTTTCTCATGGGTCCTACCTCCTAGATACTCAACCGTTAGGAAATGGATTATTAATATATTTGTTTCATATTTCAACACTTTCTCTCACGTGCAAATATTTAGCTAAATACACAAAGAAGGCTACACTATTTATCTTTTAGGCACTTTTGTTCTCCCCTTATTATGTTATGTGCTAAAGCTTTTATAGTTACTTGTTTGTATAAGAAAAATGTTGAAATATAAAATAGAAAAAATATTTTTGTGACGTTAAGTTTTATATATCAAGAATCTAATTCATTATTTAAATACTGTTTATGAATAAGGCCTCCTTTTTTTTTACCCACTAATCAATGAGGCTTAAATAATAAAGTAGGTTCTTAACATATAAAATTTAATGTCAATGTATCATCACTCTATAATATATAAGAACATGTTTCTCAACAGTTTAAACTATTGAGAAACAAGAGTTATTCCACCCTACCTAACAAAGAGATGGTCCTCCAAAATGTCCCTAGGAACCGTCCTGATAAAAACTTGTCAATAGTTCATGAACAATAGAAGATAGCGAGGGACAATGGTCACATCATATGAATGAAACTACTCTCATTGTCCCATATTAATAGTTATATTTTAAAAAATATAATTTTTATTGAATGGTAAAACTCACATCTAAGAAAAAAAAAGTTTATGATACTCTTTTTTTAAGTATTCATCTATTTAAATTTCACAAAATAAAGCTAATAATATGGAACACACTTTTTTGCTAAATATAGCTATTAATTTAAGACAAAAAGAGTATTTAAATTTAATTGATGCATTTTGTCTCTAAATAGATCTCTGCTGGCTGTCTGTCAACCTCCTGTGTTCAAATTTCATTGATGTTAGGTAGCTTGAGTGACTATATATACCTTAAAAAACTCTTATGTCTTTTGTTATTTGTGTATTCTCATAAAATTCTCCAAATCTTTCCCATGTACCCCACATATGAAAGATAATAATTGTATATATTTTTGTTCTCTACACCCAACACAAATCACTCTCCTATGCCACGTCAAAAAACCCTCACGTGATGGTGGTGTGACCACTGTGAAAGGTTTTACAATCTTGATTCACAAGTCAAGCCACTCTAAATATTTTTATTTGTGGCTACCCACAGCTAAGGATGTCACTCGGGTCGGGTATATGATAAAACTCGACTTGACCCAACCCTAATAGGTCAAGTTTAATTTTTAAAATTTAACCCGAATAATTATTTGGGTCAGGTTCAAGTTTTAAGTGATCCAACTTGACCCGAATAAAATTATAAATATATATTTTAATAATTTTAAAAATAATTAAAAATAATTTTTTTATTCTAAACGGGTCGAGTTAATTCGGGTCAAGTTCAAGTTACAATTTTGTTAAGTGGTATTGAGTTTAAGTTTGATAAAACTCAACCTGAACCCGACCAACATCAACACTATACCCAGCCAAAAAAATAATAGAAGTTCATATTTTTGGTCGCACTTCTAGTAACTACTACAAAAAAAATTACAATATATATTCATAAAGATAGGGCACCTTGAAATATTTTACATTTAGGGGGTGAGTGGTCAACATCAGAAAAGTGTAACAAAAATTCATCACTCGGTTTTTTACAATATGATAAGAGCCAATAGGCCACCGTAAAATGTTTTACAATATCTAGTCACAGAAATTCATCACTCCTCTTTTGCGGTTGTCGGTGCTGCTTTTGGCCGCAACCAACTAACATTATTGTTGTTATTGCCGGCTACGCACAATGGAGTGAATGGGGAAGAAGAACGAGAGAATAAGAAGGTTTATGAGTGTGTTTTTTTTCCAATTCAAGTTTTAGGGGAAGCATAAGAAAGTTATGGGGGATGAATGAGGTATTAGAGTAGTAAAAAAATAGTGCAAACTATGCTTTTTTTGGGGACATATGAGTTTTTTAGGGCGCATATAACCACATTCTAAATCTATACATGTGATTATAATGACTTAATTATTGAGGCTACATGGTTTTTTCTCTTACTCAAAAAATTTACTTTCATCATTTAAATTTACAAATCTTAAAACGCTTGTTTTGATGGCAGTATAAAATATTTTAATACGAGTACTTGACCAATGGATAGATGTAGGAGATGTTTTCTTTAAGGAAAATAATTTTAATACTCCACTTTCTTTAAAATATTTTAATACGAGTACTTGACCAATGGATAATGTAGGAGATGTTTTCTTTAAGGAAAATAATTTTAATGACTTAATTATTGAGGCTACATGGTTTTTTCTCTTACTCAAAAAATTTACTTTCATCATTTAAATTTACAAATCTTAAAACGCTTGTTTTGATGGCAGTATAAAATATTTTAATACGAGTACTTGACCAATGGATAGATGTAGGAGATGTTTTCTTTAAGGAAAATAATTTTAATACTCCACTTTCTTTACTATAAAAACCTACTCTACCTGTCATTGGATAGAGAAGGTGAGTCACCCAGATAACATGAAAATTCATTATTCCCTATCCAATCAGAGGTAAAGTAAGGTTTTTAGTACAAAAAATATCTAAGTAGGAATATTAGCTTCTTTTTCTTAACCACCCAACATGACTACACTATGTGACAAGAGAACATGTGAAGAGGGGAATCTAGGAACCTATTGCATTAGGTTCCTAAGTTTTCTTCACACTTCTTCTTTGTTGACATGACAACCTCTCATTGTTGGTATAACGAAAACTTGATAAGGAAGCCTGATCAAGCTAGATGAGTCCATAGATATATGTATATTATTAATATGAACCCGACTCATGTACAACTGCATGAGCTGGACATTGCTAGTCGTCGGATCTTGATCCATCTAGATTGTGTTATATTATGTCGTCTCATACAATCATGTGTGACAGGGCTCACTAGATATTTTCTAGGAACCTAGGATGTTTGAAACTGTTATCCTCATGATCATGACAATTCAAATTCATCTGCAGGCTGAAACTTGGAATGCTTGAGGCGTATGTCACATTGTACACATTACGACACTTAGAATTAAAGAAGTGAAAAAGATGCTTAGCACGCAAAAGATGTTGCCACCGACATACTTGAAAACAAGGGAAAATGGTATCACAGTACAAAAAATTAAGGCTAACAATTCATCTCATGCATGCTTAGCAATACCTCCTCACCTAAATACATTTACACAAGCCATTTACACATCTCTGCTTTTCTACCCATACACCAAATTTTTCTGTCTTAACTTTAGGTGCATATACTCATTTCTAACTTAGGAACTTCTAGCTAGTCTTGAGACAATACGAGATTACACATCATATAACTGCACATTCTCTTCAATGCCTACCTATTATAGAATAGTTGAACATTCAAGAAATTAATCAGAAAGCAAATCATGGATTAGTGGCATGAGCAGTGGCAGCAAGGCTGTTAATCAGAGCCAATGCATTGCTTGTGAGCTTGGCCACATTGACAATCCGGCCACGGACCGCATCCCTAACCTTGCCCTGCATGCCATCAAAGCCGTCCATGCAAGTATCCTCGTCGGTGAGGGCCGCACTGACCCACGTCTGGATGTCGTTCATCTTGAGGTCGAAGTCCCCGCCGGAGAGGTGTCTCATCTCCCGGATCGACTTCCGGAACTCGTAGATGGAGTCGCTGATGGTCTCGACACAGTCGCTCATGGCTGATGCTTCGCCTCGCCGCATGCCATGCCGCCTTGCTGACAGCCTCGACATCATGGCCGAAGTGGTGCGCGCTTCTGTGAGGCTCACCGACAGCGCTGCACTGGCCAGCTGCTTGGGGCTTGTTTGGATGGTGCTAGCGTAGGCCGAGAGGGACCTGAAGCAGACCCCCGGGAAGGTGGTGGCTCCACATGAGGCTCTGATGAATTCGGTGCTCTTCTTGTCCACCACCGGTGAGGCCTGGGAGGAGGGCAGGCAGGAGGTGAGAATGAAGAGAATGACAAGGCCTGCAAGTGCGCAGGAGAAGGTCTGGGTGATGGTTGCCATTGATCTGATCTCTATCTCTAATCAAGGTCACTGTGAAATACTGAGAAGCTAGGGAGAGGGCCTTTTATAACGACTTGAGTGGTAGCTTAATTATGGCTCTAACTTGTAACAGTAACTTTGCAATTTGCATTCATCGAATGTGAATCAGTTAGCCGAAAACTGAAAGTAAGGGAAAGAAGGATTCCTCCTCATGGGCCATGACTGCTTAGTGAGTTCACATATCTGCTTAGTGAGTTCACATGACTGGGCATGGACAAGGTCCAAATGCCAGATTTTTATTTTCTCACTTTCCTGTGCTTGGCATATATCAATATCTGATTGATTTGTCATACAGCTGCTGTTGATATAATATTTTAATTTTTAGTAGGTCGGCGGAACTAATGTTTTAAAAGCCGACCCAGCCGGCCAATTAAACCCGGTTCAACTGAACCAACTTTTTGGGCTGAGTTATTTGTCGGTTAAACTCCAAACAAACATTAATCAAGGTTGGTGGCCGGGTCAATTTTAAAAACACAAATAGCTAAATGTCAAGATGACTACTTGCTGATCCTGCATACTGATCGACGTAAGAAACTTATAAGCATCTAGAAGGATCAGATTCTGCCCATTTGGTTGGATAAGCTTCAGAATTAGACGTTTACAAAAGATTCTTATTAATATGAGTTCGGGTTCACTTGGATTTTTTGATTTTGATCCAATGGTGCATGTTGCTTAAAAGATATATTTGGCAGCCCGATTCTTGGAGCAGTTGGATTTAAATCTAATATCGCATATTACTAACGGCAGGACGGCTTGTACAGTTGTGTGTGAGCCTAGGCACATTAACTGTCCCTTTTTTAAGGAAAAGGGTGATGATTTTTGGCTCTTGCAGTCTAATCCAATTGTTTGTGAATGTCTCAACATATGAAAATGTAAGCACTGGTCGTATATTTCATGTGGCACACCCGCTTCACATGGAAAAATTTCCTATAAAATAAGAGTAACTCTCATATGCCACACCGAGTGCACTAAATAAATTCTCCAACATGTGGGGATGTGAATTTTGCACAATGGTCCCCAGCCATTACCTCATGAGCAAGCCACAAAAGCTGGATTAGATGGCGATGCTCGTATTTTAGTTGGAAGAAGTTGTCTTATCCCACTAGCAAATCCTTTAGCCTTAGCCACCATTGAATTTGGATGAGAATGGGAAGCAAGGGTGGCAGAAGACGCCTTTAGAATATCAGGCAATGTTGAAGGTTCACGAGCTCTATAAAGGTCCTACATGTCACATATGTGTCCAAATTTTGTGGGTCCCGTGTCTATCCTTCCCCACTCATCTCCATCCCCCGGGACACCTCATTGGTTCAAGGTAAGATTTTTACTTCTGTACAAGGGAATTTACAAGCTGAGCCAGCTCAATTCGACTTGGCTCAAGTTCAAGCTCAAACTGGAAGTCAGTCCTATATCTAAGCTGGGATCAGTGAATGCAATTTAAATATTTTTTTTTATTAAATATTAATAGTTAGATTTTAAAAAATAATAATTTTTATTAAATAGTAAAATTTACATTTAATAGAAAGAAAAATAAACTTATGATACTATTTTTTAAGTACCAAATTATTTAAATAAAATAAAATAAAATAATTAATATAGAATAATTTTTTTACCAAATAAAGCTATTAATGTAGGATGAAAGGAGCATATATATCATTTTCTACTTTTAATTACCACACTCTTTGTTGTAGAAAATATGCAATATGTATTATATTTATTTTTTATTTGATTAATGCATGTACTGCAGCCGACAATGGCTTTTATTCTTGATATCTATTGCCCACCAATTATAAAACCCTACATCCTATAATGAGTTTGATTTATTTATTCTTAGTTTTTTATTTTAAGAAAAAACACCCTCAATGAAGGTTTATTAAGACTACTTAGTTGAACTTTTTATATTCCTAGAGAAGTTGAAACCCATATTCATAGGGAACTTGAAACCCATTCGGCATGCACAGGTAAGGATGTCAACAAGTTAAGTTGGCTTGCATGCTAAATCGGCTCGAGCTCAAATCCGCTTGAACTTGAAGTTAAAATATCAAGCTCAAACTTGTTGGGCCTATCTTCATGTGGAACTTATTGTTGGGCTTCCCTCCTCAAGTGGTGGCCCATCACTTAGCCCACTTTGGGTTTAAGTGAAATTCAGCAAGGAACTTTTTGGTAATAAACCTAGTCTTCTTAAAAGAAGAGGGTTTTCTTTTGATAAAGAAGGAGGTAGATGCAAAGACTTGGGAGAGAGACTTTAGAGAGCAAGAAAGTGGGTTTCATTAGAAGGAGAAGAAAAGGAAGAAGCTTTTCAAGCTCAAGTTGCTCCTCTTGGCATAGAGAAGACAAAGCAAGGGGATTTGTGTTGATAATTCTTTCTCATTTCTTCTTTGTTTTTTCACATTTGGGTGAGGTATCTCTATTATATGTGAAGACAGTATTAACCATTAATTGTGTAATTTCTATAGTAGAGTGTATCTCCATCATTGATAGTGAAATTGGTCTGCATAGACCCCGTGGATGTAGTCGTTTCTTTGGCAGTGAACCATGTAAAATATTATGTCTTCCATGTGTTTGTTGAATTGCATATTTGATAACTTGTTTTGTGGGTGTGTTAACTTGTATACCATGCACTTTGTGTGTGTAGAACTATTATATATTGTATTTCTTGGCTAGCACAAAAGTGGGAAAGTGATATAGTTTCCCGACAAGTGGTATTAGAGTTAAGTTTAAAGACTATTTTTGTGTTAGACAAGATAGAGAATCACACTACAAGGATGATTAGTTTAAATGGGAGCAATTGGATGAATGGAAAGCCAAGATAGAAGATCTTTTGTACTCTTAAGGATCTGTTTGAACCGGTTTTGGGAGTAAAGCCGAAGAAGACATCAGATGATGATTGGAAAAAAGAGAACCAGAAAGCTATAGTTTGCATTAGATAATGATTGGATGATGTTGTATTCTACTATGTGTCTAATGAAGTCAATGCAAAAGTTCTTTGAGACAAACTTCATAAATTATATGAAAGAAAGACCACAAAAAATAAGGCATTCTTGATTAGGAGTTGAAGATGAGCTTGAATGATGAGTTGCAACCCTTTTTGTTGCTTAGTTCATTACTGGAGAGTTGAGAGACTCTTGTACATCTCTTAACAACTCATCACCAAATGAAGTGTTATCAATGAGTCAAGTTACAAGTAGCTTGTTGAATGAAAAGGTTAGGAGAATATTGATGTAGACCAATGGTATACACAAGCTAAATTAAAGATAAAAACATAAAGTAACTAACTGAAAAATAATATAACTAACTTGATTCTGATTTTTGTACTCCTCAAATAGGCATAGCCCCTACATAATTATAGGCAATTAAGCCTCTTAATCCTAATGCTAATAAATTCTTAATTGGAATTAACTTCTAACATTATCCTAAGTCCAATAAGAATAAATTCCTAATTATACTAAGTTACTCTTACTAACAATAATTAAATCCTAATTCTAATAGACTATGAAGGCAAGACCCGACCCCTAGGGTGGGTCATAACACTCTACCTAGCTTCCGCTATACCTTGTCTTAGAGGTGGTCTTCAATTCTTACGACGGAGGAATTAATATGCATGAAGCTCAACTTAAGTGAATGACGTCACTTGGGTCACCAATGCTTTGCAGGGAAAATGATGAAAGCATGTGACTCGAAAAACTAAATGGATGGAAGACCTTGCAGAAGAAGGTAGATCGGCCAAGATCATGTGGAAATGAATTGCATGGACTATGTCCCAATAGCAAAGCAAAACTCGAGAAACAACTTGCAAAGTGGACGTTGGGTTGCAGTCGGGTCCATAAAGACCTGTGTATGGTCCGACATAGTAATTCGTCTTAGGCAAAAATCCGAAACCCGGAAGAGGTGTGACTAAAATAGAGGCAGAGTCCAAGGATAGTAAAATACCATCAGATACTAGGTCTTGTGTTACATCCATAAAACATGATACCTGTAATTCACACGAAATGAAGGAGCATGTTCTAGAAACCGTCAACCCAACTAAGGCCCATAGAAAGGGTGTGGTCTTAGATGGGCCACAAATATACCCTTTACATAAATGCGGAGGTCATCCTCTCGAAACCGGAAGTTGAAGTTGGGCAGACTCCCGGTGAAAATCAGAGTAGAGTCCCTTAAAATTAGGGGGCAAAGGTGTGATCAAAGTACGAGCCAAAGGCCTAATGGAAACAGCCTTGGGAACGACAACTACGCAAGCAAGGAAAGTGCTAGAGTGGAAGGTAGAGGACGAGGCTCGTGGAGATGAACAGTAGACGACAGAGGATCTTGGGGCAACATCTTCTATGGATGCGGAAGGATTATCAGTCGGATCAAGGTTTTAACTGGAGTCAGCGAATCTGGAGATTAGGAGACGAGAAGGGGGGTGCCAGGGAGATCCATGGCCCGAATGACAGCCAAAAGGAGCAGCTGGCGGAAGTTAGTTCCGAACGCCATCGCTGATGGATGAGACAGATGAATCCGGCTGGAGTGGGTATAGATCCGCCTCTGGAGTGAAAAAATAACAACTTGTGGACTGTGATCAGCCGGAGGATCGTGGATTGTGATCGAGGTCACCTTCGCTAGAACAGAGACAATAGAAGCGCAATCTGGATGAATGGAGCAACGATCGGAGCGATTTTGGTTCTGATCTCTTATAGCAACAACCATGGATATGGGAGAGCCACGATTTGGGGCACAACAAAGTTGGCGATTCCAGGTCTGTTGAAGATGTCATTTGTAGCCTTGCCGAGGAAGTAGCAGAAATTAGCACCAATTTGCTCGGACATCAGAGGGACTAATCAAGACAAAGAGGAAGGCAGAAGCTGCTGCCTTGCACGGCTAGATGGCCCTGTGCATGGTGGCGGGTCTGGTGTCTGAAGTGATGAAACATTGGACGGAATTGTGGGCAAAGTCAAAGCCTCTAGACAAACAGTGGTGGAATGCAAAGGTGGGTTCTTGTGCTCCTAGAGTTTGCGATTGAAGGAAAGACCAGCTCTTGGCAAAGGGACAAGTCTTATAGGTGTTAATGGTGGCAGTGCTTGGAATGATGTGAAGACGTTCATGGCTTATTGCGGCCAACACGATGCTTCATCGAGATAGCCAAGCGGGATATGAAGTGGTGGAAGGTCCTTTAGAACTCCGAATGTCCAATGGTTGCAGCTGTGGTGGCTGGTAGTGAGGAAAAGGCGACAGTGAAGACACAACTTGTAGCGGAAAAGGGGCAGTCTGGCCGACGATCACAATTGGGAAAGAGGCACTCGAAGTCTTGGACAATTGCAGCTGCAAGGTGAGGAAAAGCCAAGTCAAGCTATTATACCTTATGATCACAGCTTAGTTTTGTAATATTTGGAGAAAAAATATTAAAACATACTAGTTAGTAAGTCATCCGATGTATTAGATTAGAAAAATTAAATGAACTAGTTTTTTTTCCAATTTAGACTATTAATAAATACAGAGGGAGTAAATTTTCATAGAAAATTGTTATAGATATCATGAGATATATTATATAATTTCTCTAACAAAAAAGCTCATGTAAGTTGTACATGCAAAAAAGTAAAAATAATATATTTTAAAAAAAGAGTTAAAACTTAGGAATCATATAATTTATATATAATATGTAATATATGTATGTATATATTTTAAAAAATAATGTACTTAATATAAGTTTAAGTTTTTATTGAACTTTGAGCCGAGCCGAACATAGGTATATTTGACAGTTTAAACCTAAGTTAACCAATTTCAAGTTCGAGTTTAAACACGAGCTAAACCAGAGCCAAAGCCAAACAATCCCCTTTGATGCTCCCATATTACATCATTATAAATCTTCACTATGGTTTTGGTCCCATATTCCTAACAAAGAACTAGTGCTGCAAATTGCCTGGGCCAAAAGATCTCATGCCCATCAGAAATAGCAGACAGCAGAGGACTAAGGGTCACATCATACGCATGGTTGTATTTCACCTTGATTAATGCGTTTTGTCTCTAGTTACAGTGCCACCGGCAGTCAATCCTTGATGTTTGGGTTAGGTAGCTTGAGCTTTGATTATAATTAGCCTTGATTATTTGAGACGACATAGGGGGCAGAAAAACCACCTGCCCCCTTAGGAAGCGCCCGGGCCTAGCTATGGGCGATTTTAACTATTCCAATTCAGGATGTCTAATACTGCTATCCTAATACATTTGCTGTCAGAAACTTTGATTTCTTGTGATGTATGTCACTTTATACTCAAACAAGAAAGAAATAAGATGCTTGGGACGCAAAAAATGTTACAGAGTACCGCCAGAAACATAGAGAGGACGACAAAACAAGGGACAAGAGAAATTCCTCTGGCAAATTAACCAAGCATAGATAATAATTCAACTAATGCATGCATGCTAATTAAGCATCTCTCATCACCCAAATAATTACAAAAGCCCTTTACACAACTCTATAAATACATCAAAATTTTCCGTCTATCACTCAACCACAGTTAGCTAGATATTCAATTCTAACTTAGGAAACTTCTAGCTAGTCCTGAGGCAATACCAGACAATACATCATTTAACTGTATAAATTAACTCTTAATTACCTACCTATTCTCCAGTATAAAGTAGAAGAATCAAGAAAGTGATGATCAGAAACCAAATCAAGGATTAGTGACATGAGCAGTGGCAGAAAAGTTGTTAACTAGAGCCAACGCATTGCTTGTGAGCTTGGCCACGCCCACTATCCGGCCGCGGACCACATCCCTAACCCTGCCCTGCATGCCATCAAACCCTTCCATGCATGTATCCTCGTTGGTTAGGGCCGCACTGACCCACGTCTGGATGTCGTTCATCTTGAGGTCGAAGTCTTCGCCGGCGAGGTGGCCCATCTCCCACATGGACCGCCTGATCTCGTCCACGGAGTCGGAGATGGTCTCAACGCAGTCGCGCATCGCGGCCACCTCACCGTGCCGCATGCCGCGCCGCCCTGCCAACAGCCTCGACATCATGGCCGAGGTGGTGCGCGCTCCGGCGAGGCTCACCGACAGCGCCGTACTGGCAAGCTGCCTGGGGCTTGTTTGGATGGTGCTAGCATAGGCGGACAGTGACCTGAAGCAGACCACCGGGTAGATGGTGGTTCCACATGAGGTTCTGATGAATTCAGTGTTCTTCTTGTTCACCACCGGTGAAGCCTGGAAGGAGGGCAGGCAGGAGGTGAACATGAAAAAGGTGAGAAGGCCTGCAAGTCTGTATGCCATTGCTCTGATCGATTGTTAGAGGCTACAGTTGTAGCGGATCAGGGATGGATTGAGAAGGAGGGAATTGAATTGGACTTTTATAGAGATTTGAGTATTTGACTAGTTGGTTATGGCGTTAATGCCGTCCTCACTGGCTCTTAACTTCTAACAGTGACTTTGCGTTCATCTAATGTGAGTCAGCTAACCAAAAACTGAATAATAGGGAAAGAAGGATTCGTCCTCCTTGGTCATGGCTGCTGAATGAGCTCACATGACTGGAACATAAAATGAAAAGATCTAATGCAGTCCAATGGCTGGGTCCCATGAAATTGATTACTCATGTCTCAAGGGTGACGCATATAATTTAATAATTGTGCTATGTTATAGGCACCCTTATCTTGGTCACGTCACATGTAAATTTGTAATCATACGTACATAGTTATGTTGAGGTTCACCGCATTAGTCACTGAAATGCCCTACCGTAGGGAACCGCCTGGGAGCCTTTTCATTTATCAGATCGGTGACATATATTCACTAATATTAATAATTATAATATTATTATTAATATATATTAATATATATGCTGTTAGTTTTAAATATCAATGACTCGTTTATTATTTATGTTGGGCTCCTTGTCACTAAGGAGCATTAAAAACACTTCATTGTTATTTCAATCTAAGTAATATTTTTATAAATCAACACAAATTTTCAGGAATAATATATAGATTCGAAGGAACAACAACAAAAAATCTAGTTTTATTTTTATATAAACCACATGGTACTTGGTTTATATCAAATTACTCCACCTACTAGTCTTTAATAGTGAATTAGTAAATTTTTATTATGAGAGTGAATTAGTAATTAATTAGGAAGGCACGATCACATAGGGTTGACGGGATGTGAGGGAAGGGTTTTTCTTGCTCCCGTCTAACACTATTGAGTTGAGTGTAAATTTTGCGTGAGAGCAATTGATATTTTAGATTGATGACGTACATACTAGCGCACAATGTGCTAGTATGTACGTCGTTGATCTCGTGGATGAATGACTCTCATATAGAGCTTACATTAGGCTCATTATTAGAAGAGAGCAAGAAAAACTCTTCCGGATGGGAGCCATCCAATTTTCATGGGGCAACCCATATTAAATTAGGGTATTTGTGAGTTAAATGTGTCTTGTTGTTAAATTTTAATTTACTTGCAAGTGCGCAAATCGTACTGAGGTATAATTGGCAAAGCAAGGTTGTTCCCACATAGACTTGAATTCGAAAAACTAAATTTAATCTAACTAAAGTAGACCCTAATATAGTTAAAAAATACAAAGAGAATAACTTGATTAAATTAACTAACAAAAGCAAATAAGAATTTAAAGACAATTAAACTATTCAAATCAAAATTCTAAAGATTTGATTTAAGATTAAAAAAGTAATATAAAATAACTAAAATATCAATTAAACAAAACACTAGGGTAAAGAAATTCACATTCAATAAATTTTAGAAACTCATATACAATCATTAATTCACATTCATTTCATAATAATCTACAATTTAATCTTTGTTATTATTAAAAATATCATCATTAAGCTCTCATACACAATAAAAAAATTACATTGTTCCTCATTACTTCAATGAATTAAAATCAAGTCATTAATTGTATCCACATGTGCAAATCACAACTAATACCCAATTTTAATATTAAACTGGACAAAACCAAGTAATAAATTAATGAAAACCAACTTAAATTATGAGATAAGCATGATTAAATTCATATCTAAATCAATCTTATCAATTAAAGAGGTAGAAATATTTAACACTAAACTCACTGTAAAAAAAAAGAAACACTATTTCATACCCTTATTTTGACATTAAAATATTTTCAAGCCTAATGATTTTTTTATTCCACATTTTGTCCAAACAAAATTTTACCATAATTTTTTATGTAAAATTATGTTGGATAGAAAATGAAATAGAAATATCAACATCATGCTATTCTTAACAATTTAATGGAGAAGAAGATAGCCAACAGAATAAATGACTCCGATTTGGAGTAAGTTGATTGCCTAAATCTTTAGTTAAGTGACTTGAAGATTTTCAATTGGCTCATGGATAGGGGTGCTCATGAATGTTCGTAGTCCGGATCTTAGTTTGTATCTGCATTCATTTTTATATAGAGTAGACAAGTTTTTTGGTCCGAGCTAGACGTGTACACAAATAAAGCTTTTTGTTAGCCTCAATGGGGAGCTACGGACGAGGACATACTCTTATTTGTGTCCATTACTACCATTACCAAACACTTTCTTAAATATTAGTACTACTTATTACTAACTACTAGGGGAGAAAAATGGAATCTACTACTTATGTAACATTTAGGACAGTCCTAATATGCTACATAGGTACTTGACAACTCAAAAATATGGATCATTACTTATGTAGCATGTTAGGCCAATTTTAACATACCACACATGTACTAAACAACTTGAAAACATGAATCTAGAACTTATTTAGCTTATTATATGATAGTTTTAATATGCTACATAGATATTGGACAACATAGAAATATGAATCTAGGACCTATATAAACATGTTAGGGCATTTTTAACATGCTACATAGGTACCAAAAAATTTGAATAGAGATAAAAACTTAGGTGTTGAAGTAATTGTCCATGTTAGTTCATGTCCATTTGTATCCATAGCAGATGAATTGACAAAATATGATATAGACTAGGGTAGACACGGATAAAGGTTATGCAAATGGCAGACAAACACAAACAACCCTACGTTGATGTCTATTTTTATTCGTGAGCACCCCTACTCACAAAAGGAAAATGATATTTCTACTATTTTTTCTACACCAAAAAGGCCTTACACCACCTTTAATTAAATAAGGAAGGTGGGTCCTACCTAACAACATGAAATTCATTTTTTCCTATCCAATTATAGGTTGTGTAAAACCTTTAGTATTAAAAAAGTAAAGTAGGAATATCAATTTCACCAAAGGAAGCGTACTTGAATCAATAGAATTCAAATAATGTTGTCATCCAAAATAAATAAATCAAGTATTGACAACTATATATGTACAGTAGCCCCCTTTGTAATAGATGAGTAGCTTTCTCATTTTTAATGCTCCCACTAACACTGAGCCCAATAAGGAACATATTGAAGCCCCTCATATTTGATATCAATAGTACAAGTTAGATTCAATACCATTGACGTTAATGTGTATTTACATGTACACCTTTGATATCCTTTATGCATTCCTTGCACGTGCCTCACTATAATTATAAATCATAAAAAATACTTCACTATAATTATATTGCCCTATGCCCATGCCCATCAGCAACAGCAGACAGCCGCGGCCATGTGTCCCATCGTATGCATGTAACTATTTCACCTTGATTAATGCGTTTTGTCTCTAGATACAGGCCACCGGTACTCAATCCTGAATTCCTGATGTGCTCTAATTCCGTTGATATTTGGGTTAGGTAGCTTGAGCTTTGATTATATTTACCCTTGATTATTTGATACTACATTGATTTCCTTAATTATCCTATTTAAGTTTTTTTGTTAGGGGTAATTCACTAAGAGTGCCCTTAATTAACATGCGCTGGGTGCATATTGGTGTGCTGTGCAATTTCGATCGTGCCACCAAGGTAGTAGGAGGCAAAAAAACCACCTGTATACCCCCTTCGCTGGTGGATCAAAATCCGATTCCAATTCACTAATGGATATATAGTAGGATGTCTAAAACTGCTATCCTGGTACATCTGCTATATAAAACTTTGATTTCTTGTAATGTATGCCAATTTATTTCAAACAAGAAAGAAACAAGATGCTTGGGACGCAAAAAATGTTAAAGCTAGAGGGCACTAGAAACATAGAGGACGACAAAACAAGGGAAAATAGAAATTCCTCCGGCAAATTAACCAAGCATAGCTAATAATTCAACTCATGCCCTCACCCAAATACATTTACAAAAGCCCTTTACACATCTCTATATATACATCAATTTTTTCTGTCTATCACACAGCCACAGGTAGATAGATATTCAGTTCTAACTTAGGAAACTTCTAGCTAGTCCTGAGGCAATACCAGACAATACATCATTCAACTGTATAAATTAACTCTGCAACACCTACCTATTCTCCAGTATGAAGTAGAAGAATCAAGAAAGTGATCAGAAACCATATCAAGGATAAGTGGCATGAGCAGTGGCAGCAAGGTTGTTAACTAGAGCCAACGCATTGCTAGTGAGCTTGGCCACATCCACAATCTGGCCGCGGACCACATCCCTAACCCTGCCCTGCATGCCATCAAACCCTTCCATGCACGTATCCTCGTTGGTGAGGGCCGCACTGACCCACGTCTGGATGTTGTTCATCTTGAGGTCGAAGTCCTTGCCGGCGAGGTGGCCCATCTCCGACATGGACCGCCTGATCTCGTCCACGGAGGCGGAGATGGTCTCAACGCAGTCGCGCATCGCGGCCACCTCACCGCTCCGCATGCCGCGCCGCCCTGCCAACAGCCTCGACATCATGGCCGAGGTGGTGCGTGCTCCGGAGAGGCTCACCGACAGCGCTGCATTGGCCAGCTCCTTGGGGCTTGTTTGGATGGTGCTAGCATAGGCGGAGAGTGACCTGAAGCAAACCACCGGGTAGATGGTGGTTCCACATGAGGTTCTGATGAATTCAGAGCTCTTCTTGTTCACCACCGGTGAGGCCTGGGAGGAGGGCAGGCAGGAGGTGATCATGAAAAGGGTAAGAAGGCCAGCAAGTCTGTAAGCCATTACTCTGATCGATTGTTAGAGGCTAAAGTACTAGCGGTGGAATCAGGGATGGATTGAGAAGAGGGAGGGAATTGAATTGGCATTTTATAGGAGGATTGAGAATATGACAGGTTAGTTATGGCGTAAATGCTGTCCTCACCAGCTCTTAACTTCTAACAGTGACTTTGCATTCATCGAATGTGAGTCGGCCAACCAAAACTGAATCAAAAGGAAATAAGGATTCGTCCTCCTTGGTCATGACTGCTGTATGAGCTCGCATGACTGTAGCATATATAAATTGAAAAGATCCAATGCAGTCCAATGGCTGGGTCCCATGGAATTGATTATTCATGTCAAGAGGGTGACGACTATAATTTAAGAACGGGTACATATGCACCCTATTAATCCCCTCAATACCTTGTTTTATTCATAAACTATTATCTAAGGGAGTAATGCTACATTAACGTGAGGTTTCATACGTTATTAAAAATTAGTGATTAGTGGGGTCTAAATTTTTTAACCTTACTTAATAATGGTTTCTCAACGATGAAAGAGACTCATCACGTACATTTAAAACCTTGCGTCACATAAGCATTTTTTCCTTATGTAGGTCATGTCACATGTAAATGCCTAATCATACTTAGGTTAGTTATGCCGAGGTTTACAGCCTTGATCGCTGCTGTGTTTCAATCTGGGCAACATTTTTTTTTAAATCTACCCAATTTTTGGGTAATGTTACGAAGAACAACAACAACAAATTTGACATTTTTTTTTTCTGAATGTGGCTATTTAGACCTCTTTTCCCTTCTTCCCACTTTCCTTTTTCTCCACTTTTTTCTTCTTCTCCGACACCAACGCCGGTAACCTTTTTCGTCACCACACCTAACAACAACCGGGCACATCGAGCTGGATGCGACCAGCGGCTACGACCGAATTTGGCCGATAATTGCCTGAGTTAGTGCCGGAAAAGAATGAAAAGAGGGTGTAATTTATACACTGAGGGAAGTATGGGTAAAAGGGATGGAGGAGATGGGGTTAGGAAGTAAAAAGAAAATATAAAATTTCTTTTATTTGGGGGATATTGGAAAAAAAACCGGGTTTATATAGCCACATTCTTTTTTTATTTAAACGACAAGGTGCTTGGTGTATACTCCCACTGTTGTAAATTAATATATAGCCCCCCATCCGCGACTGCAAAGTCCACCCTCTGTGATTGTGCCTTCCTAAATAAATCTCATAATAAAATTTATTAATTCATAATTTAAGACTGGTAGGTGGATTAATTGATACTCGAGAGAGAAGATATTTTTGTGACAAAAATCTATGATAGCGGTGATACATAGGGATCCTAACATGATACATAGATATTTAACATAGCAGCTACGTAGCATAATTGTGTCCTACGTTGGACCAAATGTCAATCCTATGGAACATAGCTACCATTTGTGCTCTATGTATCATGCTGAGGGCCCCTACGAGTATTTCTAATTAGTCATGCAGATCATGTGGATAATATGTAAAGACGTCGGCCACTTACAGATAGATGTCATGATAACTACTTGTTGAGGCTGCTCTACCTATTTGTATAAATTGATACCTAACATAAGTTAGCATGTGTGTCATCGATCTTAAATATCAAGAGTTTTTATGTGTGACATTATCAGTGTGAAACATGAAAAGCTATTCGTTTAAAAGGTCCTGATCAATTCTGCCACTTGCTTGCCTGGATAGGCTTCAGTGTTGGAAGTTAACAGCAGGGATCCAAAAGTTAGAACCGGGAAAAGGATGTTTTTTCATTGTCTCATTCTACTACGTATCCCTCCCGTTGTTCATGAATGTAACAACAGAGTTGGATGTGCAATTTGCAAATTCATGATCCCAACTCCCAACATATGTAGCAGCTCAATGATCATGGCCTTGATTTATAAGTGCCGTCTCCATGTATCCATAGTTTTCCCTTGGAATTAGAACTTGGCCTCATATCCTACCTTTAATTTTGCTCCGCATAAGCCAATCATCGGATGAAAAGCAAAGCTAGAGTTAAATGCAACAGAGAAACCTCTTGTATGGAGTTCGAGACTAGTAAAAAAGGATTTAGATCGGCTGTGATTGCACTCCCACCAAAATTGGTGGAAGCGCCCAATCAAAATATGCCATTTGGAAAATTTCCTAGATTCTCATGCATTTTTTTTTCCCAGTGGCGTCCTTAGATTGGGCACTACCACCATAATGGATGAGAGTATTTCACAGCTGATCTGAGCCCCGAGAAAAATAACCTTATTTAGGACATAAAGGTTAGTGGAGTGTGTTTAGCATTACTCTACACTTAACTGTCGTTACCGGGGAAAACCGCAAAGGAATAACCGTTAGGTAGGCCTGCTAGTCAGCCTAGTCTTCTCTCTAACTCCCCTCACAATTGATTTGTTTTTGGTAAAATATTGCTCAAGTCTCCTGGTCATTACATAATTTATGCAATTCTTTGCTGCATACAATGAAGGATATAAAACAATGAAGAGATTGGGTTTATGTATATCACATATTTTGAAAAGGAAAAAATTAGTATATATGTAATGCGTGCACTGTTGGATTGCCATCTAACCATTTTTAAAACGGAAAAAAAAAAGCCTGACTCTTGATTTTAATAGGTTGTTCGATTTCAATCGAGAAGCTCCTGGGGACATGGGGCATAAATGCATAA
This sequence comes from Saururus chinensis, assembly GCA_035235625.1. Lineage (NCBI taxonomy): Eukaryota > Viridiplantae > Streptophyta > Magnoliopsida > Piperales > Saururaceae > Saururus > Saururus chinensis. The sequence continues at coordinate 7,529,600 of CP141146.1, forward strand.
GCCATTAATCTGTCTGAGGGCATGGGACTTTTGAATATGATTAATTTTTCCTACCGTCTAGTGCTTGTAACAACTAGTCATGAAGAAATTGAAACTTATAAATAAATTTGGGGGTTACCAAACCCGAACCTTGACTAATGGTTATTCCAATGTACTTGAGCACAATTCTTAGCACTAGTCCTGTAAATATGAACAACGCGCACAATGATGTACCAATAATAATAAAATAGAATAAGAAGAGAATAAAATTTACCCTGTAATTCGGCAACACTTACCTCTGCGAGTAGCAACAAACTCTACTAAATGAGAAAAGGCCAATTACAAAGACTTATCCCAATAAGCAAAAACACTTTTCTCCCTCTTACCAAAATTTACCCATAATCCCTTTTTCTCTCAACCTATAATCATCTCAACAGATATCTCAAATAGAAAATGATATTTCTACTCGATTTTTTTACACCAAAGGCTTACTCCACCTTTGATTTGATAAGGAAATTGGGTTCTACTTGACAACATGAGATTCATTTTTCCCTATTTAATCATAGGTGATGTAAGGCCTTTGATGTACAAAAAATAGAGTACGAATATTAACTTTCATCTCAAATATACTTTTTTTTCTTAAGGACTACCTGCAGAGGTAGTGGCTCTGAATATTTGCTGATGTACGAAGATCAACTCATTTTTTTCAAATGGATGTAACAGAGTGAAGTGTTGTCTTTTAGTGCTTGCCTTGAGAACTATAGGAAATGGTCTAAAAATATGTCTGACCTAGTGGTTAATTCAGCCTCTACTATAAGTCTTCTCACATGCTTTTCTTCTTTCTATGCTTCTTAGTGACGTGAACTTAGTTTTGTATGAGAACTCTCTAACTATAAAATTTGATGGCACACACATTAGCGTCATGGCCAATAATACTAAAATGTGCTTATGACAAAAGCCCTAAAACTACATAAATATGCACGTAAGTACATATTTTCTTCCATCTTTGAAGTTAAAAGTACTCATTAACGCAATTCGGTGTCACGAAATTGTTGGGAGATTTTACTAGTGATAAGATACATATTAGGATGAAACTTGGTTAGTTAACTATGACCAAGTATGATATACTTGGTTGGTAATTGTGCTGAGCTAATGATTTTACAACCTCAATCACCGAGCCTACTTGACATGGACTGGTCGTTCTGCTTGTTATACACTAGAGCAACAATTATTAAAGCAACCCAGTTTTGAGATAAACGAGAGCAGCTAGAAAAACTAGCTTGATTATTATGGAGACCGCTGTCATGGTATCAAGTACGTCGGCCACAGACAGGTAGCCAAATTATCATGAGTCCATGACAAGACTGAAGTGTCCAAAAGGACCAGATTCTGCCCATTTTGTTGCCTGGATAGGCTTCGGAAGTTGATGTTTACAGAAGGGATCCAAAAGTTGAAAGCAGGGAAAAGATGATTTTGACTGTCATTGTTCATGGATGTTCCAACATATAGAGAGAGATATGCAATTTGGATGTGCATGCAATTTACACGTAATGGTCCCCGGCATGTGCGTTAGCTCAAATGATTGACCAGGTCACTAAAGATGGCTTGCATGGAGAGATATGGATGAACTTGGCCTGTCCTACTCTTAAATCCTGTATTCTTTGGCAACCACTGGATGAGATGAAGCATGGAGACAGAGAAAGGTGGCCTGAGGAGAGCTCATAGAATGAAGAGTGGACGTCTTTGGAAGGCCCATAGAAAACGAGACTTCAGCCACATCCAATGGCTGAGAATCCGCCAACTATATGAGCGACTCGCACCCCAACTTAGTAACTCACACGAATTAGATTTAGATGTTAGAACCATTTGCCGGATTGGCTTTATCGTCTAGATTTGAGTATCCTAAAATCCAAATACGCTTTAGACAAAGGAGGTGGACAAATACGTAATTTCCTCTACAAAATATCAAAAAACCTACCTTACATTCAGCTTAAATCAGTACTAGTTTTGTCTCTATGCAATTCACTGGGGCGCATGCCCTGCTCCCCTGTCCTCTAGCGTCTACGCATGACATCAAACAGCTTTCCGTTCTATCCTTACCCCACTCCACTAAAATGCCAAAAAGGACCGATCTGCACACCTAAATATTAATTGACTTGCCTTCGCGGATTTAGAGATGCCACTCGGCACGAGTATATGCCCCACTCCACTAAAATACCAAAAAAGACCGACCTACGCACCTAAATATTAATTGACTTGCCTTCACGGGTCTAGGGATGCCACTTAGTTAAAGTATATGGTAAAACCCAGCCCGACCTTAATTGGTCCTAAATAGGTTTTCAAATTAGGTTTGAGTTTTAGGTGATCCAACCCGACTTGAATAAAATTTAACTATATATATTAATATCATTTTTAAAAAAACTTAAAAATATTTTTTTATTCTAAACGGGTCAAACGAGTTGTGCTGGGTTGGGTTTGGGTTAAAGTTTTTTTAAGTGATATCGGGTTCGGGTTTGGCAAAACTTGACCCGAACGCGACCCGATGACATCCCTATGTGGGTCCTTCACTCAAAAGAAATGTGACCAAAATTTGTGGGTCCTTTATCTTTCCATCCACCCCCTAAGACAGCTTATAGTCAAGGCAGGATATCTACTTTCCTTCAAATATCAAATCCCAACGTAGGGGTGTTACGCTTCGGATCGGCTGTGATGCACTCCCACCCGGGTGGGTGGGAGTGCCCAATCACAGGAGTACACGTCACTTGGGTGGGAGCAGGAGACCGGGTTACTCGTGACCCGGGTGAAGGATGGTTTCGTGAAAGGGCGACCGGTCGAAGATATTAATCAGAGCCGGGTCAGGCCAGTGGAGTGCTCTTCAAGGAACCCATTTTCAAAACTCCCGCTCCCACCCACCCCACCGATCGGAGGAGCGCTCTGCAACTCACCCATCTCGGTGCTCCCACTCCCACCCAGTGACCAAAGAAGCGGCGATCGACGCCGGAGAAGAGTGGAGTGCTCTTCAAGGGTTCCCACTTTTAGAACTCCTGCTCCCACCCACCCCGACAATCAGAAGAGCGCTCTGCAACTCACCCATCCCGGTGACCAGAGAAGCGGCGATCGACGCCGAAGAAGAGTTCTCAGGCAGCAACATTCTCAGAGGCAGCCGGCACATAAGAAACGAAATAGGAGGTGCAGTCTGTTGGCGCTCGCTCCTGCAAGTCTTTCTGATTCCCGTTCGACAGTCGGAAAAGCATATCGTTGAGGTACAACAAACGAACTTGAGATGCAGATGCGCATATATATTTTTTATTTTGTCTCTATCCGTCATTCCAGGGGAAAAAAAGGAACTTTGATTATTTTTTTGTTTCATTTTCTTTCACGGACAACTTCTAGGTTTTGATTGTTCCGCATTGTGTTTACTGCGCGCCAAAGTGACTACTCCGTCCCGTATTCTTTAGGTTCCATTTTCTTTCACAGATAATTTCTGGGTTTTGATTGTTCCACATTGTGTTTACTGCAAGCTTCAGTGACTACTCCATCCCAAATTCTTTAAAGAATAGAAAATTGTTTTTTTTGCTTTTTACCACATTTCTCTCCACCTGCATTTTGTTTGTTTCGCATTTTTTGATGGGCTTTCTTTCAGCTTACCACGCTTCTATATGTCGAAGAGAAGAAACTAAATATGCTCTGTGTTTATTTTTATTTTTGAATCTGAAGTCCTAGATCGCCAAAGTGAGGCCTTTTCGTCTCATGTAAATCAAAATTATGTTGTCCAGAGCCTCTTCTCTATTTTGATTTTTCCAGGAAAAATAGTATCTTTTCTACTTGGAATTTTTTGTTGCCGGTCTACTGATGATTGTGAGCACCTAATGGTTTCATTTCTCATGTTCACGAAACCTGCCATGCATAAAAGCATTTCAAAGTGTCTCCTTTGTCTTCTCTTTGTATTAACTAAATGCTTACCGATGATTTTGATGCCTTTAAATGTTTAATTATTTTGATGCCTTCAATTTATATAAGCCTTGGAGCAATATTGCATCAACCTTCGAGCAATATTGCTACACTGTTGGAGCAATATTGTTCCAACCTGAAATGTTCGATGATTTTGATGCCTTTAATTTATATAAGTCTTGGAGCAATATTGCTCCGACCTTGGAGCATTACAGAGTCCCCTTTGTCTTCTCTTTGTATCAACTAAATGCTTACCATATAATATCATTTCAACCTGAAATGTTTGATGATTTTACAACTTTTCTAGGGATATGTGGAGCCAAAAATATGAGGTGCTACTCATAGAAACTTAGATCTGAATATAATCCTCTGAGTTCTAGTCATAATGGGATTTTATACTTCTGAGAGCTGAAAGAAATACAAGCAATCACTTGTAGCCATGTCACTGGCCTATGAAGAAAAGGATCTCCTTGACTTTTACAACTTTTTTCTTTATTTTTGTTCTCTGAGATATTCTTTACTACTCAAAAATATTCTTCATCAATAACCATTTGTCTTTATCATGTCTCCAATTGTCAAAGCAGTACCAACTTTACCTTTTTATTCTTTCTAGGTGCAAGGAAGACTTGAGGGAGGACAGCTGTATACACCTGCATATGTTGCACGTATTAACGCTATGGTGCGTGGAGCTTCAAGGGGTATCATTGTTCCCACTAATATATCAATAGTTTGGAGCTCTCGACAACAATTATTAATTGAGACAGATGGATCGAGTGGTGTATCTGTTGAAGGTGTTTTCTTCCAGTCTTTATTTAATGGTCTAGTTAAGGAAGGCGAGATACTTGGATCACTTCGTGCTGGAGTTCAATGGACACCTGCTATATGAAACATCTTATTAGCATTTGTTTCTCTTAATTATGTAGTGGTTTTCAAAATCTCCAGTTTTCTGGCTTGATTTGCTTAAATTTACTTGAACTTTTTTGATAAAAAATTTACCAGGATTAAGAATGTGAAAATGGGAGCAAATTAGACTGTTAGTAATTTGATGAAGGTTGTTGTGGGACATTTATTTTTAAATGTTGTTGTCGGTTTTGTACTACAGGTTTTTGCCCATGCTCAAAGAGAAAGCATAGAATCTTTTTTCACTCAGGTAGCAGTGCATACTAGCATTCCAGCTTGAAACAAATTTTTATTTATAAGAAAAATTAATGCATACATCATCCTTGCTGCCTTTTCTGATATAATTCCCCTTGTGGATTACTGGATTGATTGCCTTTCAATTCTACCTGCAGTTTATGGGCCTCAGGATGCTTATAAGCTTTTGTCTCTTTGTCCATCAGTTCAGAGGGCACTTAAGGTGAACCTTTTTAATGTTTAAGACACTTCTTGGACATGTACTTTGATTTTGAATTATTTCTCACACATCACTTCCCCAGTCAGCTAAAGCAACTATCCTAGGGGACTCTTGTGCGTTGAGTACCAATTTCATCAAGGTCAGTCTATAGATCCTAGTCCCTTGGTATTTAAGATTTCTGCAAATATATTTTTTCCCCTTTCCTTTAGTCTCTTTTTATTTGTTTGTTTATTATGAGGTTATGTCATTCTCCCTTTCTTTAATGTGCAGGATGTGTTCGGTCTCCTAGACAAAGAAACAGAAACTCTTACTCATATAAGGGCTTCTCATGACACTGTTCAATTTGTTAATGAACCTGAAGATGGAAGTGACAGTGGATGGCGCTCTGAATTGAATGAGACTGTTGACCATCAAAGCAGCAGCAAACAGGCTCAAGAAAGGGGATCAAAGAGGAAAAAGGGAAAAACATCAGAAGCCACAAAGGTGGGAGCTGTTGAAGATACTGATTTTCAAGATAGTCTTCCCACAAAAACAAAGAAAACTTTGCGAAAACAAAAAGATTCAAGTTTTTTATATTTATCTGAGGCAAAACCAAATGCTAAGAAAGATTCAAAGTACCTATAAAAGATTAGAGTCTGAGTCTAATCACTGAAAAATGGATCACTGAAAAGATTCTTTTCCTATTTCTGGATTTTGAAGGGGCAGGAGGTATATTTGACATGGGTTAACATTGTCGATGGTTTAATATTTTCAATTTCTCCTCTTTTCTAAGCTAGCCTGTTTAGCTTTTAAAGCGTGTTGTGTTATTGGTTCTTTAGGCGACGATGGACCAGAAACTATGATTAGAGACTTGACGGTGCATTTGAGGCCAATGCTTCTTGCCTCTTGGATAGAAAGAAGAAATGCTTTGTTTGTAAAGAACACAGATAAAAAGAGGCGCTTGGTTGATAATTTGCAAAAAAAACTAGATGAGGTTCCTTTCTTGATGTGTATCTTTAATAGTTTTGTTCTTCTACGTTGATGTACAGTATAATTTTTGTATAAACTCCATAGCTCCTTTGGCATCTTAGTTTGGTATTTACCTTCTAATGGCATGATTATTTGTGAATGAACAATTTTCTTCTAGTTTCTTTCTTTTATGTAAAATAAAAAGAAAACTTAGAAGCACACCCTTTTAATCTAAGGTAGTCTTTTGTATGACATCTGAGTTTGGTCTTTACCTTCTAATGACATGACTATTTGTGAATGAGGATTTTTATTCTAGTTTCGTTCTTTTATGTGAAATAAAGTGAAAAATTAAAAGCCCACCCTTTTGAATCTAATGTAGTCTTTTGTATCTGTTTGCTACATTTATATATTTTTATAACATCTTTTTCATATCTCCTTCCAGGCCTTTTGGGATATTCAACTTTATAAGAAAGCCCTTGATTTATTTGAAGATGATCCATCAACCTCAGTATATTTTTCATTGTTGATCTTATGTTATAGTGTTTTGTACTTAATATGGATATTTAATATTTGTAGAATGATGATGCTAAGATTTTCTTCTTTAAATTTTAGGTAATTTTCCTTAGACATCTGTTGAGGACAACATGTTCATCTATGGTGGATTTTCTTTTATCAAATTTGGTAAAATTTACTTCACCCACTGAATCGACTAATTCTGTACAATGATAATCATGACAATAACCTTTTGATTTATTATGCTGAAAGTATCCGTTACAAGTTCTCTTTTCTTAGAGCACATATTTATTTTGAAGGACTTGGACAACAAATTGAAGAATGAAGTTCAACTTGATATCTCTGAAGTTGTGGAGCTTACCTCACTCACTTCTTCAGAAAGAGTTTCTCTTGTATTACTTACTCTCTAGATTAACCTTTTACCTTTTGAAGCCACTATGGTTACTTTTAAGAATTGGATATATAATAGTTCCCATATAAATCATTGAGCTTAGTTTATAAATGAATATTAAGTGGGCTAGTTATCTAATTTGTTATATTTTTTTGTTTTTGATAATAGGCAAAGAGCCTATCTGGCTCTCTTTCTGTTAAGGCTATGACACTTGTTGAAGCTTTGGACGGAAAGGTAAGTTCCTATTTAAATGATAGCATAAGCAATTAGTTGTCCTCTAGGAATTTTGAAATCAATCATTTCTACACTGGAAGCGGTCTCTTACACGTTTCCTATAAAAACACGCGGGGGGGGGGGGGGGTGTTATTGGGTATATAATTTTATTCTATTAGATGTCAAATAAAATTTCTCAAGTCCTGAGTTCCTTGCCTTTACCATGTTGGTAAAAGCAGGGAACATTGTTTCACTTACAAGATCCAGGTTTGATTCCCTCTAATGGAGGGATTGAAACCCAACATCCCAATTCCAATCACCAACCACTTGTCTATCCATCTCTCAGGAAAAAGAAGTTAAATCTACTAGTCAGGTCAAGCATCTAGCTTTTAAAATTTAAACTGATCACTTCTATATACTCACATTTATTTGTTTGTCTCTAGCAACATGTAGATATATTCATGAGTGCACTAAGAGCAGTTGTTGAAGAAAAGTAGTATTATTTAATGATTCTATAATTTTCATGTAAAGCATCTGCCAAGTTCTTAGATATTATCTTTCTTGTTTAAATTTTTACAGCGGTTTCACCATGAAGAAACTTGACAAAAAGTTAGAGAGGACATTATTGCATGCTTATCGGAAGGTAATGCACACACTAGTACGTAGTGTGTCAAACATTCTAGGGGAAGCTGTGCAGCCAGAGATTGGTAGGGGATGCTATCAACTTGCGTTCACTAGGGGGGAATGCTATGATCTGTGGGCTCTGTGATCTACAAATGGTATTCGTTCTACAGTTGTATATTTAAAAAGTTAATTAGTACAATCAAATTTATTTGAGGGGTAAATAACTAAGATGATACTAATATACAACATTTTTCTAAATAGAATGGTTATAAAAAAGTTGTTCCATATCATCTGTTATCCATATGTGGCATGTGTAAATATACTATATCTCATACCTTCTTTTTGCCTAGCATTTTTTCGTTGGAAGATTGTACGTGGCTCTCACTTTTTTTGTTGCCTAGTTTTATGTTTAGGTTTAGGGGCATTTAAAAAATTGAAGATTATGTTGAATAATGAACCATTATAAAAGGGTAATATGTAACTAATAAACTGACTGAGAAATGGTGGACAAGGATGAAAAATAACGCATACCATCTTGGTAATGGGATCATTATATGGGTAAAAATATAAAAAATGGTTATGGTAATATATATGTCATATCTACAGCAAATCTTTCTATTGAGGGATGAGCATCTCTTGAATCAGGATCATAAGAAATCGACAATGTGTATGTGTTAGCGCACTTTAGTATAAATGATTGATAGCTCCCAATTGGTATGACAAAAAATGCTATCAGCTCCATCTTGCGGGATGATCATCTTTTAATTTGCTCAATTAAACCAGACCTAGTCCAGCATGTGGATTAGATTTTGAAATACACCAGATTGCAATAAGCCCACAACGACCCGCTTATTGCATAGAGAGACACGCCCCGGTTATCCATTAAAAATGTTGGAAGGTAACTGGGTCAACCAGATTCCTTGTGTCACGCAGCGTTATCCAATAGGTAGCTTATTTCACGTTCAATATCCTTCATTGGGGTGGCTGAATCGTGTGATATCAGCTTCATGTCACGTTTGTTGGAGCAATATCGCTCCAATGTTGGAGCAATATCGCTCCAACATTGCAGCAACAACGTGCCAGTTTTGTTATACCATTGCTCCAACATTGCTATTGTTAGAGCAATATCGCTCCAACATTGGGGCAATATTGCTCGAACATTGGAGCAATACCGCTCTAACATTGCTACTGTTATAGCGTATTATCGCTCCAACATTGGAGCAATATCACTCCAATGTTGGAGCAATATCGCTCCAACATTAGAGCAATATCGCTCCAAGATTGGAGTAATATCGCTTCAATGTTAGAGCAATATCGCTCCAAGATTGGAGTAATATCGCTCCAAGATTGGAGTAATATCGCTCCAATGTTGGAGCAATATCGCTCCAAAATTGCTACAATATCGCTTCAATGTTAGAGTGATATCGCTCCAACATTGGAGCAATATCGCTCTAACATTGCTACTGTTAGAGTAAAATCGCTACAACATTGAACATTAGAGCAATATCGCTCCAATGTTGGAGCAATATCGTTCCAACATCGCTCTAATATTGTAGCAATATCGCTCCAACATTAGAGCAATATCGCTCTAATGTTCAATGTTGGAGCGATATTGCTCCAACAGTAGCAATGTTGGAGTAATATTGCTCCAACATTAGAGCGATATTGCACCAATATTAAAGCGATATTGCTCCAATGTTGAAGAATATTTATATTTGTTACTCAGGTCATACATAATATACCTATTAAAAAATTCAATATACAATTATCCATATAAAATTTTGCCCATATGCTCTCATTTTGCCTATAGTGCCCATCTTAAGAAATAATATTGTTGTGAAAAAATTTATACAAATATTCTATATCAACGTTTATTTTATTGCCCACTGGCAGTAAAGTTTAACCTAATGCTATAATTTCTCTAATTTTATATAATTATTTTATTTTTACTATAATTCCTTGTATTAGTTGTCACCAATGCTTTCAAAAGAGGTATTATCTGGAAGTGACATAATTGCTATTTATGGGCAAAAACTAATATACAACCTTCACATTATGCAATGATAAATATTGCCTTGCCATTAATAAAAATGTCATAACCATTTATATTTGAAAAAAATTTATATGAGCCCGGGCTCATATACACCTACGTAAGCCCGGGCTCTATGGACCATCGGATTTACATCCGATGGCCATGAGTATTATGTGCTGGATGTAAATCAGATGGCCCATAGAGCCCGGACTCAAGTAGGTGTATATGAGCCCGGACTCATATAAACGGGTCTCTTTATATTTTTATTAAAATAAATAAAACTAATTATCAGAATGAACATATTTCTTTGTCTATTGTTTTGTTGGCCGATTACTCATTACTATAGGTAAATAAATAGGTAATAATTCATAGGTAAAGTATCGATAAAATTTTTAAAAACGAATAAACGATCGTATCGGATAAAGCCTTACCCGAGCCACAGCGCTAATTAGCACACCAACAACCCAGAAATTGAGTATACGAAAAAAGTAATATCAACACAGTAAATTACCTTTCGCAGTCAGATGTGTCATAAATTCCTTCCAGTTCTGTTCCCCGTCATCTTTTTTTTTTTCATCTTTTTGGCTAGGGTCCCCCCGTTACTTATGTGCTGTGTATGATGAATCAATCAACATTTATCACCACGCTAGCTGATGAAGCTAAATTTGCAAAGACTAACACCAACCAGACTCTTAAGATTTAACTCAAAACGGGATTAGGGCGACTACATTCGGATACCTCTCATAGGCATAACTTATTAGCTCTCATGCTTGAACACAGGTAGCAGTTCTGCCATCTGTTGACTCGGGTAAAGCAGACCCAAATTCTTATCCTACCCTTTTCTATACATAAAAGAAAAACTGCACCTAAGTGGAAGTAAGTTAGGCTTGACGTGCATCATATCAGTAAAACAAGATCTCACATCTCAAAGAACGAAGTAAGGTTCTCCCTCATCGAAGTTGGACGATCCCAGCACTGACTAGCTTCTGTATTTTGTGCATCACCTGCGGGTTCTTGAGGTGTTCCTGTGCAGCCTTTGGGTTCTCCTGGAAATCTATCAACACCTGTGTCCCATGCCACAACGTCATCAGTTATCTCAGATAATAAATGCAAACATTCAGCACCGGCATTTATAGAATATCAGGATTCAGATGCACTCCAGGCATGCATATACCTGTCTCATGATAGGATCTGAGAGGATGTTCTGAATCTCCGGGTCCTGCATTGCCTTGGCCTGCAAATGAAAGGATTCATACTCAGTTGTCCATGTAACACAATCGAGACAACAATAAGACAGCAGTGAAGTGAGGGATGTCATCCTACCTGTCTCTCCTGTAGTTCTTCTGGACTGATATCACCCTTGTTGGTTCTGTTAATCTGTTCGACACATCTGCCAGAAATTACAAGTAAAATGGAGTAAACATTTAGGCCAGCTAATGCCAAGGACAGAAGAAGACAGCATCTATCTGCTATACCTCCTCACTCCGTCCATTAGTTCCTGGTTTTTGGGGTCATGCTTAAGACCCTGCTGGTATGTTTCCAGTGCTTTATCATATTCCTTCATAAGGAATTGAACAGCTCCCTTCCTTGTATATCCTTTAGCAAATGAAGGGTCTAATTCTATGCACTTCTCTGCATCCTTCAATCCCTCAGGCAACGCCCCTAACTTTGTGTAGCATGCTGCCCTATTGCTATACACCTGTTGTGCAAAGAATTGGCTAGTAAGTACTGATAACCACACCAACTGCACTCACACATAGGCAAGCTTCTGCAGATATCATCCAAGAATAATCTTTCCCAGTAATTACGTTTTACTAAGAGAGATGGAGATCTTCCATTATTCGAGATAAATATGATTTATGCAACAATGTTCAAATATCTAAAAAGTTCAAAGTATATAAAAAGGATTATTAGACTAGCCACAATTTGGTTTTTTTAAATCATTATATTTAAAAGAAATTGTTAGACCAAGTAGTTCAATGCAATTTTCAAAATTCTCTATTTTTTTTAATCTAGCTAAAAAAACAATTTTCCTTTACCCTTCACTCTCTCCACTAATAATGTTTAAATGATTTGCAGTTTTTCTCGTCTTCAAACATGATTTAATAACTAATAGAATATATGCTACCATTTACTGTCAATATAGCATGATAAAGGACATTTTCCAATAACTGGACTATTCACTTTCCTAACTAGTTTCTTATGACTTTTGCCAGGGTAATCAATGTGCAAGGTGGATGAGAGCAAATAAAAAATCATGGAGCAAAGTATTTTTTTTAGCAAAACTAATATTTGTCATTAACAAAAAAACTATAAATGGCAATTTTTTTATCTACCACAATGTTGGTGATTTTTTTGGAGAGGCCCGGTACTCCCCAACTGAGTGGAGAGAGCTTGTCTCCACTCAGTGCCGCAATGAAAAGAAACGTCAAGATTGGAGATGAGCTAATTGTGGGGGGTTAAGGTCAAAACACCACAACCAAAAGGGGTAGGAAGAAGAAGAAGGGAAAAGAGGAAGAAGGCAGGGCCCTCAATACAAAGAAGGGGTGGTGTTTTAAGGAAAATAATATTCCTACACTTTCTCTACACTAAAACCCTACTCTAGCCTTATGAGTCTCTGCCCAATCAAACGCAAGAGTAGGGTTTTAGTGTAACCAAAGTAAAGGACGAATATCAGCTTCTACATTTTAAAGGTACCCTCCTTCAACCCACCCCATCGATCTCATATTGGATCCTGCGTTTGTTTCCATTGCGGGCACCGGAAAAAGGAGCTGGCGCAACACTTCAGTGGAGAAAGGCTCTCTCTACTCGATTGGAGAGTACCTTTTTCCTTGGATAATTTAAGTCGATGTAAGTGGTTATGCGGTTATGCATATATATATATATGAAAAGTACGTGGTGGTTATAATGTGAATGGCTTGAAAATAGGTGGTTATATGTAAATGTCCCTACATAAAAATCAGAGAGATGAAAACATCTACAGTTATAAATATACCTTCGGGTCTTTGGGGTTCCTTCTCAGGGCTTCAGTGTAATGCTTCACTGCTTCGGGATATTTCTGCTGATTAAAAAATTCGTTGCCTGCCATTTACAGACTGCTATGAGCCTATTACGTGCCACAGCAAGTATTATTTCATTACGCACTACTACTACTGATCGTATATATTATATGAACGTTATAACATTGGTGCGGAAGAAAATAGCATGGCGCTGAAGTAAGTTGCCGCAAGTATCAGGATTGAGTTATGCACTACAGACGATAAGTTCACCTTTTCCACGCTCCTCATCTGCTACTTTTGGATCAAAGTATTCCTGCTGCTCCAGCTCCTTCTTCGTACGCTCTGCATCATTAAGCTTCTTCAGAGTATCAGGATTGCGATGCTCAGTCAAGGCCTTCTGGAATGTCTCGATTGCAGGCTCATAGTCCTTTGAGCATTTGGCAAGCTTCACCAAGGCACTTCCTTTCCTCGCCAATGCTCTAGCTATCATCTTGAAATCAGACCTCAGCTCCCGGCCCCTCTCAACAGCCTTGTCACAGTCCTTGATACATTCCTCATACTGAAGGCAAATTTATACAATCCGTCATCAGCCAGCCAATGGTTTGCAGCATATAAGAGACAACCACTTCCTAATTTACTACAGAGTCTACAGATCTTCATCACTTCTTATATGAACATGAAAATCATTCTATTAAGCTCACTACGCTGTAATAAGCATAGGAAACCATGTTGAATCAATCAGAATAATTTCACAATCCTTGATACATTCCTCATACTGAAGCCAATTTCATACAATTCCTCGTCAGCCAGCCAATGGTTTGCAGCATATAAGAGATACCCACTGCTTAATTGACTACAGATAATCATCACCTCTAATATGAACATGCAAATCAATCTATAACTATAAAGCTAATTGAATCAATAAGGAATCATCAACATTAATAAGAAATAGTTTGTTCATGCAAGTTCAATGCTTATTCAACCCAAAATTCATCGAATCAAAGCAATCCAACCTTTCCATTCTCCAAGTACGTGAAGTTATCAATGTGGTTACAGCACAGTAAAGTTCAATGAGAAGGAAGATCAAATTTTAAATTTGGAAATATGTCTCAGTGGATGAAAAAGACTTTACCTTTCCCATCTCCAAATAGACGGCGGCCCTGTTGGTGAGAAAAGAGATGTCCTCGTCATCGAGCTCAATCGCCTTCATATAGTGCTGAATTGCACTCTCAAATTCCTTTTTCTTATACGCGGCGTTTCCCGCTTCCTTCTCCATCTGCGCCGCCGCCTTGCGCTCCTTCGCCTCCTTCTCCTCCTCCGGGATCTCCATCACCTCCGGTTCTGGATTCGGCTTCGACCTCTTCGCCGGCTCGGTCGGCTTCTCCTCCTCCGTCACCAGAACGTCCTCCTCCGCCCCTGTGGACCCCTTCATCTTGATGTTCAGTAGGACTCCCAGCGCCTGCATCATCCTCTGATCCGACAAGTACTTGTTCAGATTGTTCGGATTCCTCTGCAGGTCCTGCATCATCATCAGGAAGTCCGGCTGCTGAAGGTAGCTCCGGGTGGTCGAATCCGCCGTGAGCTTCGCCCACACATCCGGGCCCTGGAAGAGGTTACCCACCGAAGGAGCAGCGTTGGCAGGCCGGGCCCGGACAGCAGCGGCCCGGGCGTCGGCGAGGCCGGACTTGAGGGCCTCGCTGGAGGGGTCGAGCTCGAGGCCCTTGCGGTAGGCGGATACAGCAGCGTCGGAGCGGCCGAGACCGAGTTGGGCAGCGCCGAGGCGGCCATATCCCTTAGCCCAATCAGGCCTTAGCTGGACGGTCTTCTCGGCGTCCTCGAGGGCAGCGGAGTAATCATGGAGGGAGGCGTGGGCTGCGGAGCGGTTGGAGTAGAGGACGTGGTTGTCGGGGGCGAGGGCGATTGCCTCGGAGAAGAAGTGGACGGCGTCGGAGAAATTCCCGGCGGAGAAGGCGGCGTTGCCCTTGGCTTTGGCCTCGTCGGCCATGGCGGGAGCTGGACCAGGGGGAGGGCGACGGTGGTTCGAGAGAGGGAGTGGGGCGCAAAAAAGTGAAACTTGGGGAGCAAAGTGGAAATAGTAGAAGGTTTAAGGAAAGACGGGAAGCAGGGTTCGGGTCGGGGGATGGATTTAAACTTTAAAGGGGCGAGCGGAGGCTTCTAGCCTGGCGTCCGGTTTTCTGGAAGGTTCTCAATTCGATGCCCCTCATTGAATAATGCTTTTCTGGATTGGCCCGGTTTGGCCTGTGATGGCCGAGCCAGGGAGTCGAGTCAGGCCGGAGGGCCCGGTTCAGGATTTTATTGGCCCGGGCCCCAGTTCTGCCAAACCGAGTGGGGTTTTACATCAGTCAAATCTTTACATTTAAACTGGTGTGTGTAATCAATCTAGTTTTTGTGGGTTTTTTTTTTTTTGGAAAAATAATACGGTTGATTATTTTATTTTGGTACATACAGTTGATTAATTTAAAGAAATAAAAAAATATTTTAAAATGTTATTTTCTATATGAAAAATAAGGTTTCCAAACTTGAGGAAAAAAATGAAATTTCTTACTCCATTCTAAATTGGTAGCTCTATTTAACAAAAAAGTTTGTTCTATATTAATAATTTTATTTTGTTAAATTTAAAAGATTAAATACTTAAAAAAAATATCATAACCTTATTTTTCGGTCTCTTAGAAGTAGGTATACTATTTAATAAAAAATACTATTTTTTAAAATATAACTATTTATATGGGAGAGAGGGAGTATTATTTTGTTTCCTTTCATGTGCAAGGAAATAAATAAGAAAAAAATAAAAATATATTCTCTCTTATTTATATTAATAGTTTTATTTTTTTAAAAATGTCAAATTTCAATCAAACGACAAATGTTACTAAGGGGCAGGTAGTCTTTAGAGTAATGAGCATCATCGAATCAATATTTGACGGCTCATGATGCCTCAATCTACATAGTCATATGTGAGCCTAAACTCATGCAAAAAATATTTCTTCAAAAATCAATAATTTTGATTGAATAGTGAGACCTACAACTAAGAGAATAGAAAATAATTCATGAAATTTTTTTTTAAGTACTCAACCATTTAAATTAAACTAAATAAACTTATTAATATGAATTTTTTTTCAAATAAAACTATTAATATGGGATGTATGAAGTAAAATTTGAATCTTTGTCAATTTTGGGCCTTCAAATAGCAGGGGAAATTTGATATAGAAAATCACCTTTAAAAGTTTATTTTTCTCCTATAATAAAAAGGAAATGGACATGGTATGATTTATTTTCTATCATTTCCTTTAATCTAAAACACAAAGGAAATTCCAATTTTCTCTTCTTCTTTTTTTTTCCTTTGAAATTGGAATATGTGACTTCCTTTCCTTTCCCTTCTTCTCTTTTCTTTTTCTTAAAACAGTTTTTCTTTTCTTCATTTTCTTGCTATAGAAAAAAGTCACTATAACTATTTATTCAATGTGGTTTTTCCCATGAAACTTAATTTTACACCAAAAACCACGAAAAACCTCCCAAGAAACTTGATTTATGCAATGGACATCTTTCATTTTTAAGCACTTTTGTCTAATACTGCTAACATGGATTTTTCAGTTATTGCGTAAAATATTCTTTCATAACTTTCATGTTATCCAACAGAATATTAGTTTCACGTGAAACGTTTTTCGTTTTATCTTTAAAACATATTTTCCACACTCCCACCATCTGATAACACATGTGCAACCATGAACCGAATCAGCAAATTCAAGTTTTATTGAACCAACAGCATATTGTTCAAGCATTTGTCGGCATACAACTAGTTTCACACAAAAAAAAAGTTCGTATACAACTGCTGCGGGTAATGGGAGGAGCCCAAAACTGGAAAATTGAATGCAACGTAGAAAACGAATTGGAACATGGAATTTATAAGTCTTAAGCAAACATCACCGTCAAAAATAATAAGCTCAAAAGTACGCAACTGCGACATCTTATAAGAAAATCGAAAACTTGAATTTTGACGCTGCTCTATGGGTTTAACCAAGAGAACATTTTGGGCGATGTGGGCAATCGTGCAGTAAGAACTTCAACTCCAGTCTGAGTCACCTGCATCACGAATAAGAATGGAAAATTTTAATGCAGAACATAAGTACTATTCAGGAGAAAAATCATACGGATTAGGGATGGATTAGGGATTATATGATAGCAGGCTGTGTAAAATATTGATAACAGGCCGACACCAATATGATAGCAAGAAGTTTAAAGGTTGTTCATGTACATCTTCTCCTAAAATAGGTTCAAAAGGTTTGCATTATAACCCACACACTTTAACACAGTCACGCTACATTTTATATAGACATTCATATTTTTCTTTTAGTATTTTGAATTAAGTCATTTCTTAATTGAAGAGTAACAATTCTTAATATGTAATCAAGATGCCTTAGGCAACACACCCATAAAATGTTCATAAAATGTAACAATAATATTTACTTGAGAAAGACAACACTACCAGAAGAGTGTGCTCAAACTGCGCACTACGCTTGCCATCTGCTGTCACAGATGTCCACCCATCCGGCCACATCCGATCACGCCAGACTCCTACAGAGGCCATCTTTGTTAGTATGTACCCCATGTAGCAATATTTAACATCACAACTCTCCCTAGTCAACCAATAACATACTAAATAATAATTATGAGGCCATAAATTAAACCTGCATTGATCATTGGTTCAATAGTAAAGGTTTGTCCTGCTTTCATGACACCAACTGCTTTGTTTCCTACAAAAAGTCAAGGAAGAAATAAACATGTTCCAACATAAAGTCCGACAAATAAAGTACATTATCTTCTGTATCTCCTTGTTTTCTGCTCTCACACCTTACCCTCTCTTCTCTCCTGACATCCGATCACTCCAGAAAACATCAAATATCAAAAACCAAATAGCATAACTATTAAAAGGATACTAGCATAGTGGGGAATATTTGGGGCACAATGAAAAAGCTCTCCAATGCCGTGACCACAGTATGATTTTACCTGTTTCATAAGAACTTAAGAAAAACAGGTGCAGTAGAATGTACAATGTCAATGATGAAGCTAGTGTTCTAGGTATGAGAGAATATGAGTTACCACAGAAAACCCTGACATTGATGCATGGCGACTGATGACTTCCCCCACTTCACGGAATCTGACACCAGGTTTAACTGAGATAGATAAAGAGCAGTAGAAAAATAAAATCCTAAATATGCTGAGTGAGAAATACGGCTGCAAATACAATGCATGGAATGTCATTCAAACTTTAGCTAACATGCTTCCATGTGTACTAAATTTCGACAAGCACCTATGGATATGGCTTTCTCCAAACACTCGTATGTACACTGGACCAGCTGTCGAGATTCTTCATCAACAATGCCAACAAAATATGTCTCATTTAAATCACCTGCATATTTTCCCACATAATAAATTTTCCATAGATTATCACACAGCGCAAACACAAGAAAACAAAACTACACAAAAAATAACGCTCACCATGAACCCCTTTGTAATAGACGGTTATATCAATATTGACAATGTCACCATCCTGCAATTTCCTGTAATGTAATATGAGATCAGACAACCCCAAAAAAGGAAACAAACTAGGCCTACAACATTAAAAAGTGGCACACACCTATAATCATGTACATAATATCTTATGTTTAAACAGAAAAAGATAAACGTGCAGTCACGGGAGATGCAAATGATCCCTAATTTAGAAATCAAACCTGGCATCCGGAATTCCATGACAAATAACCTCATTAACCGACCTGTGGAGTAAACAGAGCTAAAGTTGTAAGGTGCTACTCTAAATTGTAATTCAAAGTTTATTGCGATATAAAGAATACTGGAGAAGTGCCTACGTGCAACAAGATTTTGGGAAGAAATGATAATTCAAAGGGGATGGATATCCACCTGCAGCAGATGAGAAAATTTGCTCAAGAAGTTTGTGATATCAGTCGCATTGGGCTTCTAAGCTCAATGTGTAACTAACAACATAACAAGGTAGGCATTTTTTCTCTTTTAATAAGAATAAGCTATGCAAAATATCAAGAAGCATCACATGTTGGAACTAAGAAAATGAGCTCTTTTAATAAGAATAAGCTAGGCAAAATATCAAGAAGCATAAAATGTTGGAACTAAGAAGATGAGAGGATGTAGAATTATTTGCAAATCCAAAAGATGAGAGAGCTTCAGATAAAATTTACCAAGCTTTGTGGCTGTCACTAATCTCATACAAACATTTTTTTAAATCTCACATTAACATAAACGTGAAAAACATTCTTCTGTTATATGAGGGTACTTAGTCTGCACTGCAGCTCTCGGTAGTACAGATGCTGTAGCTGTCAGATCTTAATCTAACGAGTCACAGGAAAGATTAGATGGCCCACGGGTACTCACAATTTTGTCAGCTCATTATTTTGTAACAAGGAGAGCACTACATTATAAAGCAGCGAGCACCTTGTTGCTTTATGACATAGTGCCGCACACCTCATTACCACTACATTACAAAAAACAAGGTTCTGTGAGTCATCTTGCTACAATTACATACTTTGTAAATCTATGGTCTGTGGTATACGACAAACGATATCTTCCATTTATATAAGTGTAGATATAATACACACACATATACATACATATAACTTCTTGCATTGCTTCTTGAACCTGAAATGGAATTGTTTTTAGAAAAGAATTCCAGGACAAAGGAGGCTAAGACTAGAATTCTTCCTTCACATGACTGCATCTAGTGCAGCATGTATGTGGCTGAGCTTTTAGCCAACATTGAATAGGAAGAAAATCATTAATGACAACCTAAACTCAGAAAAGTACAACATTAACAATTTCACCCGGCATATAAAATCACATACCAATGGAAAAAAAACATTTATATCAATCAGCTCACCACCATTAAAGACAAAACTGAGACTCGATGAAAGAAACAGTATCTTGATTAGCATTTTCACAAACCAAGATAATGGCCAACGATATGAACAAACTTATTTTAAGTTTTATATTGAAACCTCCAAATTTTACCAGCAGCAATTGTAGCCTGATGAACCGCTTCATCAATTTCATCAGTTGTCACTCCAGGTCGTATCATACAAGCAGCCACATCTAACACCTCTCTAGCAATCTGAAAAAGCAAGTTAATATCCAACCTAATTAAGAAACAGTCAAAAATTAATATGCAATATGTAAAGCTATACAGGGTCATGTAGATTACGGGCCTACATTAGTTAAACAGAAGCAAGCATACATGAACAAAACAAAAAAGTCACTTACTCGACAAGTTTCTCTCATTTTTTCAATCTGATCCGGTGTTTTGATCTACAGATATAATCATAATTATAGAATGTTCAACTGAACATAACGTGAAATAACTTCTTAAAAGAATACCGAAAGAACACTACTTCATAATCATATTATACCTCCACAATCCTCTGCAAATCACTATTGGGTTCAATCTTCGGAATTCCCTGCCAGTTTCAAAAGTAGTCAGAACCCAACGCAATAGACTTGCAACAGATGAAACTTCCTTGTCATTTCTCTACCCTGGAAACATGCAAGTCATGTGGATAGCCAAAACCCAGAAGCATTTAATCAGATACCTAATCTACAGCTTCATTTTAAAACTCAGACCACCAGCATGGTAATAATTAGCAGGCTAATAGTAGGATATTTAGAGTAGTTCAGTTGGCCCTTAGTTCACAAATTTAAGGCTTACATGTAGCCCCAGATACAATAGCTTGTGGAACCAAATAGATATTATTGTATTCTATTTATCTATTTATTCAAACTTCACCTAATAAAAAATGGACATCAATCAGACTGTCGTGTTCCATAGACACCTAAATTCTATATGAAGTATATTACAGAAAAGCTTTTCCCAACAGAAAGCCAATAGGGTAATTAATGTTTGGACCCCAACACGTAGGTTCGACTTGTATTATATCTAACTATTGAGTGTAACATTATCTAAAATTTAAAGAGGGAATTCATTTAGCATCTCTTAAAAATAGATAGTCACAAAAAGATACTGAAGGGCCATAAAGTTTCCTGAAGCATATGAACCTTGCGGAATTCGAATGCATAAAATATCTACAAAATAATTTTTATTTGGGTTCACAAAATTTCATAACCATACGAGCCTCATGGAATTTGAATATGAAATCTTAAGAATATACTGTTCATTTACACTTGTCTCCACTTACTTTGTTCACCCAATATGTGCATCCCACAAAGACATCTAAAGTTCATTTTTCATTAAATTCATGCTTGTATTTATTGCATTGATTCAGTCAAATATACTCATTAGGTTCTCAGATAGTCCCATTTAATTTAATTTCATTAAATTCATGCTTATAATTTAATTTCTTACTTTTTTATCATTTTATTTAGCTTATTATAGCCTCCCACATTAATAATACCATTTGGTTTTTTAACATAAAATTCAAAATAACAAATGGGACTATTAATGTGGGATGGAAGAAGTTCTTATTACTAATTTAAAAGTGTGCGCCACAAACCTAAGCTTCAATTGCCATTTTGAACATACCTTCAATATTAAACTTTTATCTTTAATAAGATGTTACTAACCTTGAAGGTTCTTTCAAATATTCTGTTCTACTTATGTAGGCAAAATCCAGGAACCAATATACCATGTAAATAACTCACATCATTGGCCCAATCAGGTTCTTCAATGTTTTGAGGTACAACTCTTCGACTTGATATGGGATAAGGTCTTAGAGTTCTGTACAGGAAAAAAGAAATTCTGAGTTTCAAATTTGCTTGAGATAAACATACTAAACAATAAAAGGATTTTGATTATAGTCAAATAACATGGAAGCGTTTGATTATCAACAGCCAAGCAGCACATTAGTAAAGGTAGGAAGGTGGCAAAAACCTAGATGCATATGCAAGTGCTGGTACAATCGCCATAACTAGAATTAGTTGAATCAAATAATGACTAATAAGCAAGACTAAGATGGAGTATATGAAATTTAACTTTAAGGATGATAGACTATAGGTAGAACTTTAGTTGAAACAGATAAGCAAGAAGTGCCAAGATGTGAGTAATTCCAATATTTGGGCTACATTATCTATAAAGAAGGATATATCAATAGTGATGTGGTATATAGGATTGATGTGGCGTGGGTAAAATGGAAAGCAGCATCAGGATTATTGTATGATATGCAAGTCCTAAATAGGCTTAAAAGGCAAGTACTATAGGACAGCTCTTAAGCCCGTGATACTCTATGGAGCAGAATGTTGAGCACCAAAGAAAACTTATATACATAAACTAAATGTAGTTGAAATGAGGTTATTAAGGTGAATATGTGGAATAACAAGGAAAGATAAGATTATAAATGAGTATATATGTGAAAACTCAGAGGTAGCACCTTTAGGGGAGAAGCTTTGGGAGTGTAAGTTGCGGTTGTATGGGCATATACAAAGAAGACCAATGGATGCTCCAATAACTAAGAAGGTTGGAAGGGTTTTGTGTAAATGATGCCAAAAGTGGGAGAGGTAGACCTAAGAGAACTTGTATAGAAATAATAAGGAAGGTTATGTCTATCTCTTACAAACGAGTTGGCATAAAATAGGCTAGAATGGAGGTGTAAGATCTATGTCGCCGACCCCAATTTGTTAGGAAAAGACGCTACTTGAATATGATTATGATTATGAAATAATGAGAGTTACCCTGTCCAATCAAAATGTGGAAGCTTAGACGTACGAGCTTGGCCTTTCCGCAAGCAATATAACCAGCCATCTTCAAGGGAAGCTGAAATTTGTTCATCTGAATTACTAGCTACGGCTGGCACCTTTGACTTCAAGTGTACAGACTTATGAGAGCTCCATGATGCCTTAAAGCATTCTTGGGTGCTGCAATACAATACCATTATAACTAGATAAAAAAAAATGAAATACCAAACCTTAGGTAAAAAAGAAAAAGACAGGCTTAAGGCACACTAATGTAAAGCTTCAATATTGTTACCAAGACTTCAATAGTTTGCCAAGGAGTTTTTCTTTACAAAGTAAAACTGTCTGAAAATGGAAGATAGAGAAGAACACAATATGATCCAAACACTTTTGCATGTAATGGTTACAAACCAGAAAGCTGCACTTTCTCGAGGTAACTTCAGCTCCACACACTTGGGACATCTGCAAAAACATGAAATTTATGAAATTAGACCAGACGTGAATGTCAAAAGCAAAAAGCATCATCACCTGAAAAACTGACAGCTGCCATGCTAAACCACGCTAGGAGAAATGGCACACCATAAGGGGAAGAAGAGCAATTATCAGCATTGACGTTACTACATATTTAAACTCTTATCAGAATCAAAATGATGGGACACAAAACCATGTGAAACTGAATGCCCTTCCTGATGCAACCCTCGAAAGAGGGGACAATGAGATGAAGGTTCAACATCAACATCTTCAGCAATCAGCATACGCCATTCCATGTAATCACAATACGAGAAGTATAATTCTATTTGGGAATTGAAGGATAGTTTTGAGTCAAATACTAAGCAAGGAGCAATAACAAGTTACCCTGTGTATATTGAGAGTTCCGATAAGATTAAATGTAGTATTATAGAACTCTCAACTCGAATTGACGCATATCTTTCTTCAGAAGGATTAGAAATATATTCAGTACAGTAAATATAGCACCAACTAGGATCAATTCACCCGTCTTTTACATGTCACGCAAAAGAAAGCACAGAAATGGAATCCATACGAGGAGTTACAAGTACCCATTTAAAGTACAACCACAACAACCCTTTTCCACGACTTAAACTGTGATAGTGAAGGCAAATTTTCTTCTGCAATATTTATTATACTGGAATGAAACTCTACATGAACTCTTAACAATCAAAGCAAAGTGACGCAGAACAGAACGTACTGAAGATGGGCGGCCTTTCCACAGCGAACACAAACAAGGGCCGTTTCCACCGCAACACTGGAACCCCCATCCATGAAACCAAGATGAAATTATTCTCGTGAACTCTGCAAAACCAGGAGGGCGTGAGCTTTCATACCCAGTAATAAATATACACGCAAAGTTGCAATTCAGATGCAGGAAACAATCGGACGCTTGAATAATCGTAAAAAAAGGAACTGGGTATTTATCCTCTGACTCTAAACCATTGATATAACAGATAAAAAACCTCTGCTTTTTAGCTCGTCGGAATTGAATAGAGCGGTGCCAAACGTATTCGAATGAGCTGAGAAACTGGAGCCTCACTGGAGAAGATCTATGTGGAGGTCGATTTCCAACAGAAAAGAGGAACCCGATGCGGCTGTTGGACGTTGAAGAAAGAGAACGGGCCGACTAGGAGGCCAAAAACTGAGAAGGAAACGACTGCTGAGTACGAAACCGGGTGGGAAGGAGCTCTTTGGCTTCTGAGTTGGCGGAGGCGATGGCAGTTGTTAGCCGGCTTTGAGTTTCACGTTGAAGTTGGGCCCGGGTTGTTTGGCCTCCGGTAGGCAACGGGTGAAACGAAGTCCATCTTGCAGTTATATAGATAGCAATGAGCCGGGCCGGGATGGCCCATGGGCTTAAGCCTAGGCCGTTTTCACAGAGTCTTGTGCCAGGCACAGGCCCGTATGCATAGGTGGGCCGTGCCTAAAAATAGCCCAGCCAGATAGCTGTTGGAAACGGCTCTTAAGCCTCCAACTGTTCTAAAATACTTGTTTCATCCTAAATTAATAGCTCAATATGGAAAAAAAGTTTGTTCTATATTAGTAGCTTCATTTTGTTAAATTTAAGTAATTAGGTACTTAAAAAAGAGTATCATAAACTTACTTTTCCTTCTCTTAGATGTGGGTTTTACTATTTAATAAAACTACCATTTTTTTAAATATAACTATTAATATAGAATGGAGGGAGTAGCTTTTATGTGCTAATTACTATATACACCCCTCTAATAAAGTAATTTTGGCAGTTAATGAAGTATTTTTGTTATTTAACAAGGGATTGCTCCCTTCTAAATAGGAAGGAGGGGGAGGGGATTTTTAATTTAACTCAGTCTCCCTCAATCTCTATAGAGGAGGAAATCTTTCATACAACTCAATCTCTCTAAGTTCTCTAAGAAGGCTTAAGCTCTCTAGGAATTTTTAAGCAATCTTCAAGTTCTTAAATAATTAAGCTTTTAAGATCTACAAACTTTCTACACTCCAAACTCCCTAGGGCAATCTTCAAGTACTTATACAAATTTGAAGTAATTAATTTTTGTAATCTTATTATTTTATTTTATTTTATTCAATTATTTTTATTTTTTATTCTCTCTTTATTTTTCCTTTTTTAGATAAATGGTTCATAATTCCCATACTTCATTCACCAACATCAACGAGGAGGCATTTCCCGAAACTCAAGAATTCAATTACCCATTGAACAAGCAGCGATTTACCCCATTTATGAGTTCGACACTTAAGCTAGCATCGATGAGGTAGTAGTGCCTATGCCATCGACACTAACAAGTTGGGGGCATGGCCACCAATTGATAGGTGCACCAAAGAAGTGCAATTTTTTTTTAATGTGGGAGCACATGACAAAACAAGAAGTGACATACACAAAAAATATTGGGGAGACCATAATGAAGACAATATGCATATACTAAAAAACACAACTCAATTGTGGAGACACTGAAGGCACTAGACATATTACTAAACACATCAACAAGTGCATTCCAAAGAATGAAGTTAGATATTTAAGCCAAACTCAATTTAAGTTGTATGATCAATCCATAATCAAATTCTTTAAGTACATTTACTTACAACGGAAATATAAATCGTAATGTGCTTGCCAAATATATTATGCATGTCAAACAACCTTTTTCCTTTGCAGATGATGTCAAGTTTAAAAACTATTCAAAGAACATCCTCAATCCATTCATCCATAAGATTTCGCATAGTACAACCAAGTTAGACTATATTAAACTTTTCAATAATTATAAAAGTAAAATTATCAAAACGCTTTTTATACTTCCATGTTAAATTGCTCTTACTTCCGATATATGGACTAGTAACCAAATTTAAGATTTGTATGTATTAGTACTCCACATTATATTTGTCATGTTTGGGTTATGAATAACAAAATTATTGCATTTAATTCATTAGAATATCCTCATTCAGCACTTGTAATTAGTAAGTTTATAATGGTTGATTTGCATGACTATCATATCAATAAAAAAATATTTTTATTACCCTATATAATGCTTCAAATAATAATAATCATAATGTCATAGACTATCTCACAACTCATTTGCGCCCTATATTCAAAGGATAAATTTTCCATGTGAGATGTTGTTGTTATGTTATTAATTTATTTATTCAATAAAATTTACATGTTGTTAAAGATCATCTTAAGTGTATTAGAGAAGCACAAGTATTTATCAATTCGTCCCTATCTAGATCTCAAGGATTTAAGAAGTTATGCAAATAATATTATAAAAAATTTATCTTAGATGCTAACCATGATGGAATATTTAATATTAAAATCTTGCTTCGATTTAAAAGAAATGATTTTATTATGGTGTGCCAAAAAATGGTCGAATGCGTTATTAGTGATAATGATTTGAAATCACATATGTTGTTATGAATTTTTTATGTGTCTTTTATGAAGCTACAAAACAATTATATGATATTTCTTAATCTACTTCTTCTTCAGTTCTTAATTAGTTTTATAATATTACTCTTATGTTTGTCGAATATTAAAATAATTATATATTTAATTTGATTGTAGGGCCAATGATAACAAACTATAATTCATATTAGACTAAAAATTATATTTTTTTTGTTTAAGTGTAATTATGGATCCTAGGATCAAGTTTACTAGTGAATAACTATTAGTAGATGATATGCATAGTTATATGAATATAGATTATAACAATTTTAGTGAAAATATAAAAACACCTTACATTCTTTGTATGATATATATGAATCCATATATAGTAGATAGGAGTAGAAGGACCACTGCTCCAAGTAGTGTTTTAAAACTCAGACCGGCCCTGTCAATTTGACCAAGTTCAATCGGACCCAATAAAAAAATTCGGGCCGAGTTGTCTAGGTTACTAGGTGGAGTTCACCCAGGCGGGTAACTCAAGCTCGACCAATCAAACCAGTGACCTAGATGAATGGGCCGATCCGGATTGCAAAAAAAAAATACTTTGCACTACAGGAGGGTAGGTTCCACGCCCTCTACTGGTGAGATAGTAGGCTTCTCGGCAAGCTCTCCCACACTAGCTTTGAGTTCCACTGATACCTCGGGCGTATGGCTACCACCCCCTCCAGACTGTCAGCATCACCGTCATAGTGCCCCACCATAGTGCCAATAGTGGCACAAGCGAAAACAAGTCCGACCCGGATTAAGTTAATGGGGCCATCCGGGGCATTTGCCTGCATATGATCGGGACGATTGAGATGAGAGTGCAAGTACACTCTCATAAATTCACTTGGACATTCATCATCGACTAAGTGGGTGGTGTTCAAGTGGAGGGTAGCTGTATAATGACCCATTTTTCAATTATGCCTAACCCAAAGGGTTAGGGGAATTATATAATTTTTGGATAAGTTTTAGGGGGTTTCAAGGGATGAAATCCTCGTATATGGTTTAAGCTCGAAGTAAAGAGCGTAACAAATTTAAGAACATGCAAAATGGAGGTCGGGAGTGAAAGTTATGACCTCAAAAAGTGTGCCATATAGGAGGGACCCACTTGAAAAAGTGCAGGGTAACCTACCCATGTGTAGTATACTTTCGAAGGGCTCGTCGATATGAGTCCATTGGTATAAAGAACACACGATTCCAACTTCGGGGTAGGAAGATATCACATTTTGAAGTTGGAAAGTTATTTAAATAAAATAATAAGGAAAAAAGATTAAAATATTGAGAAAAGAATGAAATAGATGATGTAGCGCTGATGCCAGCCGTGGTGTGTGGAGTCGGGACCCATGGGCCCGTGTCATGCAGGTCCTCCCGTGCAATCGCAGGACAAGGCCCGCGTTATGCGAGCCAACTCCCTCGCGTCATGGCAGCCGCATCGCACGCTTCATAGGATCGCGGCATCTTGTGCAAGCGCATGCACGTTCTTCGTCTACTCACATGTCTTTCACTATAAATAGGAAACCCATGTGATTTCTAGAGGAGTTTTCGGGTCCATTTTGAGTCTGATTTCACCCGTTTAAAAGGCGTTCTTAGTTAATTTGAGGGGTGTTCTCTTCAATGAAAGTGTCCACTATTCCAGTTAGTAACTCTAGAGAGGGGAAACGGCCAGGGGTAAGAGAAGGCTTTGTCCGATGCCCTTGGGCCAAAAAGAGAGAGAAGTGGCCTGGAGTAAGGGAAGGCTCTGTCCTTCACCAACGGATCACATAATGTGAGAAATGTCTTCGGGTAAGGGGAAGTTATGTCCGCTGCCTATGAGCGCAGGAAGTGGGAAGTGTCTCCGAGTAAGGTTGGCCCAATCCAAACTAGAATAAAATATAGTTTTATTCTCGCCTACGCTGATGGAGCATTTAAGTTCTATGGTGCGTAGAGGAACATTACGGCTCTCGCACTCAGACTCCACCGCTCCTAATTTATCAATTTTAAATATTTTAACCTGGATTTTGGGTTCTCGGAACCCCGGCTTAGGTCTGATCTCGAGGCTGGGTGTTACAAGTCGGGCCACCGGAATGGTTATGAAGCAGGGTTGGAGACAAGGTCCTTGTTGGAGAAGAGGTGCTAAGCAGCAAAGTTGGAGGCACAATGGAAGGTTAGAGGGAGGAGGAAGGGGGATCGTGGAAGGAGGAGGAGTGGGTGGAGGTGGAGAGGAAGGGGGGAGGAGTCGGGCCTCTGGGGAGGGGGGAAGCTGGATGTCCATTGCGCTAAGTTGGGGTTGGGCCGCTGGTGCAGAGAGGGGGTTGTTGGAACAGGGGAAGGAGAGAGGGGGAAGAGGGGAAATAGTAGTGTCCACCAGAGAGATTAGGGTTAGGTTGGGCGGTGATGTAGATCACTTGACATTGAAAGTATATGGAGCATTGGGATCACACAAAGAAAAATCACAATTTTCTCTTTGGCTATCAATTGGCGCTTATGGGCGACCGATCGATTGCGATGAGTGATCGAATGACACTCTTCACATCTTAGTGTAAAACAAGGCTGAGAGCATTGGCGATCAATCGACCTTGCTGGCAATCGATAGGTACAATGGCAATACGGTTTTTAATTTCGTTTTGGATAAGAATTTGATTCCAAATAAATTTCTTTCAAGTCTTTTGTTTTCCTAAGAGTCTTATTTCATACTACTTTGATTATTTAAGGATTTTCTAATTAGTTTTCCTTAATTTTGATTGGTTAGTCATAAGGTAGGTAATTAGAGATTGACTTTTTTTATTTACAATTATACCATTATGACTTGTATAAAAACTTGGCTCTTTCATGGAGGCCATAATTCTATTTTTTGTATATATTGATGAAGAAGAAGAAAATATTATTTCATTCTCTTTTATTTTCTCTCTATTTTCTATGAATTTGCCATTGAAATTCATGAGAAAGGAAGGTTGTGAGCGTCTGTAGCCGAATTTGTTGAATGACGTTCATCCCATCAATTCAGCCCTACATCCGTTGGTGGCCCTTAGCAGGTCCAACATGCTGCCCGATGTTATGGAGGATGTGTTGCAGGAATTGATGAGATTAATGATTGCGATGAAGAACCAAGTTTTCACGACAAGTTGAGCAGCTGACGCTTTAGATGGCTGACTTGATGGCCATCATTGCTTGCCAAAACCCCAACTTGGCTCTACTCGATGGGCAAGTTGAAGATGATGAGTCGGAGGTTGATAGCGACAACGAGAATCCTTTCGCCAATGTTGCCCTTCATGGTGACGAGGAGATAGACCAATTGCCTCACCACTGGCTGGTCAACATGGATGACTCCCACCATGAGCACCAAGGAGTCCGAATGCTTACATGCCCCCGAGATGAGATGATATGGAAAATTGGCGTTGGGAGGCCGGTTTGAAGATTGTCATCCCTGAATTTCATGAGGGGATGCAGCCCAAAGAGTTCCTAGATTGGGTTGCCAATGTAGAAGGCATCCTCGATTTCAAAGAGGTTCTAGAAGACAAGCATGTTCCCTTACGGGCGACTTGCTTTCAAGATTGAGCAACCACATGGTGGCAACGAATAAAATCTATTTGTGCATGCCAAGGCAAGCCAAAGATCATTGAATGGGAGAAGTTGAAGAAACATACGAGGCAAAACTTTCTACCCTATAACTTTGCCCGAGTGATGTATCAACAATTATAAGACCTACAACAATGGTAAAAATCGGTGGATGAGTGTACAAAGGTATTCTATCAATTGTTACATTGTAATGACTTAGTTGAATTGGAGGAACAACTTGTGTCTTGTTTGGAGGTATGCATCGATACTTTAAAGAGGCTTTAAATTTGTTTCATACTTTTTCCTTATCGGAGGTGCATTATATAGTGCTCTACTTGAAAAGACAATAAGCCCCCATTGGTTGCCACTTTGGATGACCGATGACACTTCTCTAGCCACATCGGTCGCCACCAATTCTGGTAGTGTGCAAGTTCATTTCAAGGCTTCACCTCAAGGCACTCAAAACACACCGCCAAAGGCTCTACATGTGCTGGTCCAAAATATTTTAAATGTAGAGGAATGGATAGAGCGACAGGTTGTCCTCATAATAAATGGAATAGTAAAAGATTATTCACTTAATATGATGAAAATGATGAGCTTGATCATGTTTCTTTTGATTACGCTAATCCTATATATGATGAAGAACAAAATGAAGAGATGATGGAAGGTGATCATAGAGAACCTTTTGTGACACATTGCCTTTGTTTTGCCCCTAAGGAGGTTAAGGGTGATCGTTGGTTAAGGAATAAATTTTTTATACTACTTGCACTATTAGGAGCAAAGTTTATCATTTTGTGATTGATTTAGTATGTTGTGACAATATGGTGGTTGAAGAGCAGTTCAAAGCTTCAATTGAGCACTACACCCCATCCATATACACTTTTTTAGCTGAAGAAAGAAAGTGAGGTACACTTTTTTGACTGAAGAAAGGAAGTGAGGTACAAGTTTCTACATGATATTTAGTTCATTTCTCTATTGGTTCTACATATAAAGACAAGATGTAGAGTAATTTTGTTGCTATGGATGCTTGTTATTTGTTACTTGGGTGTCCTTAGCAATATGATAGATGTGTGATGTATGATAATCGTAAGAACACATATAGTTTTGTTTAGAATAACACAAAAATTGTTCTTTGTGTCACATAAGGATGATGTGGTTAAACCCCAAAACAACAAAGAGATGAGTCTTTTTTTTTAAAGGGAAAAAGTTCTTGATGATATACTTATTTATAGCTCTGATATTGATTCTCACTTACAATATTTATGAGATGTTGTAGTTGTTCTTCGCAAGGATAGACTTTTTGTAACTATAAAAAAAATATTCTTTCTTGTGAGATTTTGTATTCTTCCTTAAGTATGTTGTCTCAAAAGATAGAATAGTTGAGGATGAGAGTAAGGTTGATGTAGTGAAGCAATGACCAAGACCTACTAATATACATGAGGTACAAAGTTTTCATGGGTTAGCTTCTTTTTATCGGAGGTTTATTCCTCATTTCAGTACTATTATGGCTCTCATTATTGATTGTATGGAGTTAGGATCTTTTTTGTTTAGAGTGATGAAGCTGAACGTGTATTTATTATTATTAAAGAAAAACTTATTTTGTGCCTATGTTAGCCTTACCTAACTTTGCTAAGCCTTTTGAGTTACATCGTGATACTTCAAAGGTTGGTATTCGGGTTGTCATAAGTCAAGGGGGTTCATTCAATTGCTTATTTCAGTGATAAATTATCAGGAGCACGAGGAAGGTATAATGCCTATGATGCTGAGTTTTATATTATTGCCCAAGGTCTTCAACATTGGAGACATTATTTGATTCATGCAGAGTTTATTTTTTATGCTGATCATTATGCTCTTAAGAATATTAATGACCAAGAAAAAATATATGCTAGACATGCACAATGTGCATCATATTTACAGGTGTTTACTTTTGTGCTTAATCATAAGTTTGGAGCTTAAAACATGTTTACAGATGCCTTGAGTCGTCAAGCATGCCTACTTACCAGTATGTGTACTTAGGTGTTAGGATTTGATTTACTTCAGGAGTTATTGGTTACTAATCTTTTCTTTGCTAAAGTTTTGTCTGACCTTGAGGCAAGCAAAAAGTTACATTATTTGTTGCATGATGATTTTTTTTCAAAGGCAATCGGCTATGTGTTTCTATTTGTATCCTATGCTTGCATGTGGAGGGTCATATAGGAATAGATAAGACTTTTTTAACCTGTTTCTTCTTCTTCTTCTTTCTTGTCATTTATGCGCAGGGAGGTGTATAGATTTGTTAGAAGGTGTCATATATGTTATGTTGTTAAAGGGACATCTACTAATGTTGGGTTATACATGTCTTTGCCTAGCTCAACTCAGCCATGGTCCATCATTAACGTGGACTTTTTCTTCGATTACCCCATACTCAGAGAGGAATGAATGCTATTTATGTGGTTGTTGACATATTCTCAAAGATGGCTCATTTTATTGTTTTTTAAGAAGACTAATGGTGCATCTTATATTTCATTACTATTCTTTTGGGAGATATATCATTTACATGGTCTATCATTGTTTATTATTTTTGACAAAGATACTCTTTTTCTAAGTCAGTTTTGGTACTTTTTTGTAGAAATTGGCACATACTTTTCTTGATTTTAATAGTGTTTATTATCCACAAACAGATAGTTAGACAGAGGTAGCTAGTCAATCGATCTTTAGGAAATTTATTGAGAATTTTGGTTGGTGCTAATCTTAAATCTCATATTAACACTTATATAAGGTTGAATTTGCATATAATAGGAATGTGAATTGAAGTACAAGTTTTAACCCTTTTACTATTGTTTGTGGCTTTAATCCTTGCTCACCATTGGATTTAGCTCTTATTCCATATGTGAAGAGGTTAAATGGCTAGGATGAAGACTTTATGTCACACTTGCAGGATATTTATTCCGATACTCTTAAGAAATTACAGGTGTTTAATGATAAGTATAAAATAGCTGAAGATATAAAAAGAAGACATGTGGACTTTAGTGTTGATGATTTTGTATGAGCTATTTTGACCAAAGATAAATTTCTAGTTAGGGAGTACAATAAATTATCAGAAAGGAAGATTGGGCCTTTGGAGATTGTTCAGATGATTAATTCTAATACTTATTGTCTAAAACTTCCTAGCCACATTCGTACTTTTGATATTTTTGATGTTAAACATCTCATTCCTTATCTTGGTAATTCTTTAGATGATGATTATCTAAATTTGATGAAAAATTCTTTCAAGCTAGGGGAGAATGATGTAGGTTAGTAGGCATTGAAGTAGATGGAGCATTGGGATTGCACAAAGAAAAATCGCATTTTTATCTCTGGCAATTGATTGGTGCTTATGGGAGATCGATCAAGCCATTTATCAAATTATCGCAATGAGCAATTAAACGTCAATCTGCACGGCTTAGTGTAAAATGAAGTTGAAAGCATCGGCGATCAATCAACATTGCTGGCGATTGATCGGTACACGACAATCCAATTTTCAATTTCATTTTTGATAAGAGTTTGATTCCAAATAGATTTCTTTTAAGTCTTTTGCATTTCTAAGAGTCTTATTTTGTATTATTTTGATTATTTAGGGATTTTCTTATTAGTTTTCCTTAATTTTGATTGGTTAGTCATAAGGTAGTTAGATATTAGCTTCTTTTATTTATAATTATGTCATTAGGACTTATATATATTGAAGAAAAAAAGATTATTATTTTCTCCTTTATTTTTTTTTCTATTTTATGTGAATTTTCCATTTAAATTTACGAGAGAAGAAAGCTGTGAGCGCTTGTAGCCAGATTTGTCGAACGACTTTCATCCCATCAATTCAATCTTGCATCAAGCTGGGGGCTGGGGAGGGAGGGGGGTAACGAAGTTGGGTCACTAATCCGGGCTGGGTTTTAAAACATTGGCTCGAAGTCCTTTGAGTAGAAATAAACAAAAATATACAAGTAATTCTAATAATATTTATATATTTATAAAATAATTTTATTAATTATCTAATAGAAGAAGAATCAAATAAATTTAATATTTTAGATTAGTGGCAAACACATAAAAAAATTTATTTAGTGCTTGTCGCCTTAATACTAATGCCTCCAATGTCTAAGAGTAGCTTTGAAGTCAATTTTAAATTTTTCTTGGGGGAGATAGATGCATTCAAACAGTAAGTAGCACTAGTAAGTGACATGTTAATCATTTATGCGGTGCAAGTCGAATGTAATACAAGTTTTCATCACTCGTTATATTTTTTGTTGCTTAGCAAGTTGAATTCATCACTTAGATCTTACTGGGATTCTACCATTTGCATAGATTGCACGTGCATATGCATTATACAAGTGCAAACTACACTAGGAATAAACTACATTTTGATACCCAAATGTCATTTCTTAATTCCCGAACTATCTTTGAGTTAGTTATTCCAGTCTTTAGTCAAGATTAATTCTAGATCTGTAACGTGGATAGTAAAAAACATAATACCGTGCTAATGACCCATTATGATCCACGTTCAATATTTTACATTAGATTGCATGAGAATGCATGGAATTGCTCTTGTCGCAAGGAATATAAGAGAGAAAAGTCTGAACGGATCCCAAGTCGTCGAGTCAAGCATATTGTGGATTTATTTTACTAGTGCCCACGAAGATTCATGGCCACGAAATGAGACGGTGTTTGGTAGATTTCATGCTTATGAAAGCAATTTGGTCATAAATCACATAATTCAATGAGATCATTATGTAATCAACTTGGAAAAGTTTACTTTTTTTGATGTCTTTCTACTTAGTGACTTCAGTGATAGGGCTGCACAAAAAACCCGAACCCGACCTGACCCGGGTGGAACCGACCCGAAATTGACCGGATTTGGGGCGGGTCGGGTACTATCTCGGGTCGGGAAGGGTTTGAAAAAAAAAACCCGCATCCTTTTCGGGTCGGGTCGAGTTTAACAAAAAAACCCGATAACCTAATTCAACCCGACCCAATATTATACATCACTACATAAACCTTAATCTCATTACTCTAATTACTTTGGATTGAGCGTCATGATGTGGCTAACTCCATATAAATTTTTAATATGCCTAATACAATAGTTATTAAACAACAATAATTTATTATAAGTAGTAATTCTTTTTTTTTTTATAAGCAAAAGGTTTAATGATGCTATGTGATTGTAGATTTGTTATTTGAATTGTTAGGTTTAGTAGAAAATTAATTTGACCCGGGTTTTATCTCGGGTTCTCGGGTAGGGTCGGGTTTTATCTCGGGTCGGGTTAGGTATTGATATCACCGGTTCTATCTCGGTTAGGGTCGGGTATAAAAATCTCGGGTTCTATCTCGGGTAGGGTCGGGTACTGCATTACCCGACACCACCCTACCCGAGATGCAGCCCTATCAGCGATTCAGGAGGGCCATCGCAACCATTCACCAAAGAAGATAGAGGCCTTTTGGCATCATGGGATGTTGAGTTTTTATCATAAAAACATCAAAGCCATCGAACCCATTGATCACCAATTAACCAATCGATAAACTCTTGAAAATGTTTTACATATGATTTATTTTACTATTATCAATCACTGAACTGTTTCATGTTTTTTCTAAAGCGATCAATCGCTATATATGGGCGATCAATCATTGCACATACTTTTTTGTGTTTTAATGGTAAAAAATGTCTCATTTTAAAGGGTTTTAATGTCTCTTTATTTGGGATAGTTTTTTTACGTATTTTATATATAAATATATACTAGGTGTATATTTTACTCACTACAACAAAATGGGGTAATAGCAATGCTTTTATTAGTGACACTAAACAAAGTGTCACTATTAATTGTCATTTGCAACACTTTCTTGACGGTCGCAAATAAATTATACTTGTAGAGACGCTCCAATAGACACGTCGCTAGTAATCTACTTATAGCGACGCATTAAAGCTATAATGTCCCTAATTTTTCTACGATTTTCTTCTTGCTATTTTTTTTGGTCATTTTCGGCGGGAAAATACGACGCATTAGCGTATTCATATTTGTGTATTTTTTTCCTATATTTATACCCGTAGAGTCGGGTGTGGGGCTTAGTCTCAAGCCGCGGGCCTCGCTGCACGCTTACGGTGTGAATTTTGGAGGTTCGACGCGTAACTGGGAGGTTAACACGTGTTAGGGATGTAAATGTAAAAATTAAAAAGAAGTTACATATAAGTATGAAATCCAGATCGGATTTCAGAAACGACTTCCAGTAACTTTTTCATGTCTAGAGAGGAGAAGAGAAAACCCGAGCCCATTTTTGGTCGCTCCGTTCTCCCTCCTCCGTCATCGGATTCCACCGATTCTTGTCAGGATCCGCCTTGCCTCATCGCCACGAGTCCGTAGGTACCGGCTATGACCGCCGCCATGGCCTCTTCGCTCCTCCACGAGGTACCGAACCTTTTTCGGGTTTTTCTCTCCTTTAATCCCGTTTTTGAGCTGTGGGTGTACGATTTTGATGTCGTTTGTGGCTGCTCTCAACTAGACTTATGTTTAGTTGGCCACTAGGAACCCATAGGCGCTGGCTAGAGCCGCTGCCATGCTTTCTTCGCTCCGCTGTGAGCTACCAATCTTTTGGTCGGGTTTTTATCACTATTTTCATCTCACTGTCTGTGAGATTTTTTGTGAGACGCTGGGATTTTCGGTCATCGTTCGGCCACCGGTAGGACTCCGTCCAGCCTACCTCGACCCAGTGTCGGTAGGGGGTTGTCGTTTCCGACCCCGCCTCGCCCCTATGGCCTTGCTCCGCCCGATAAGACGCTTTGGGTGCGTCTCGGGTCGTTGTTATCGAGGAGCTGTGGGCTATTTGGCCATTATGGACTCTTCCCCGGCTCGGCGACAATGAGGGTCAGCCCCACTTAGCCCGATTATACACTCCGCCCGGAATAGGCCACTTGTCATTGCCCTATACCGTGCGAGATGCACAGCCACCGCACTACGTGTGTTAGTTGTGGTTGGCAATCGACGATGTCGCCGTTTTGATCAGCCACCACTTCCTGGACCTAGCCCTGTTGGCCTTATGTGGGCCTTGGGTCGCCACCGTCCGACCCATATCCCCCTATAGTGGCACTATTTGGCCGCGTGTGCATGTGGCCAAGCGTGCATTTTTGGGTTTAGGAGTCGTATTTGTGCCGCCTGACCGTCGGTTGGCTCTACCACCGAATGGAGTTGACACTAGAGCCTCCACCACCTCTCCTCTATCCTTGAGCATCGCCCCATGCCCTCCGCCCTTATGTGGGCCCTTGTTGATGCGAAATCGTCGCCGTTGGGTGCTGTCCACGGCCGATTTTGACGTTTTGTGGCCAGCTGAGCACGTCCTAGCCACCGCCCGATCTTCAG
Organism: Saururus chinensis; assembly: GCA_035235625.1. Lineage (NCBI taxonomy): Eukaryota > Viridiplantae > Streptophyta > Magnoliopsida > Piperales > Saururaceae > Saururus > Saururus chinensis. Next base: position 7,567,123 of record CP141146.1, read on the forward strand.
TGAGTACACCCTCGACATCTGGTCGCACCGCCATTCTTGTTGACCTGACTTTTCTCCCGGCCTCCCTAGAGTGCCGCCGTTGGTCGCGGATTTTGCCGCTTTGACTTCTGACACCTCATTTGGCCGTGATTGTTTCCGGCACTTCTTAAAATCCTCAGGACAACAACTCTCTCAGTTAGGCAACGATTTTGACCACCAACTCCGCCGCCGACGCTACCGCTGTTGTGTGCTCGCCATCGAACGTCATGATTACGAGGTAGGGGAGCTTTGAACTCGTAATTTCATGATAGCATGCTTTGAATGAGTAGCAGCATGCTAGGACTATATGATTGAATGATATGGATGTTGAATCAAATCCATTTGTATGATGTAAAAGGATAAATTATGCCATGCTGAAATGCTATGACGTGCATATGGGCCGTAAGCATGTTTGAAGTATGTATGGAATGTGTGTATGTGCTAGTGATGGCTAGCGTGTATGTTTGAAGTATGTATGTATGTGCTAGTGATGGCTAGCGTGTATGTTTGAAGTATGTATGTATGTGCTAGTGATGGCTAGTGTGTATGTTTGAAGTATGTATGTATGTGCTAGTGATGGTTAGCGTGTATGTTGAAGTATGTATGTATGTGCTAGTGATGGCTAGCATGTAAGTATGTATGGATGCGTATGTATGCTCTAGTGATGGCTAGCGAGTATGATAGTAAGCTATGTATGATAGTACGTGTATGTTATACGTATGTGTGATAGACATACGTATGTATGATGGCTAATGGCCTATGCTATGGATATGTGTAAGAGTATGTGGGCAGAAGTATGGGCGATGGACAGTAAGAGGTGATAGAGGTTTTGTCTGGATTTGGTTATGGATGTGTAAGCGTATGATGGATGACAGAGGTTATGGGTATGACGGGTGAGGTTTGTCAAACAGTAAGAGTGTGCATAATTGTACAAGCATAACGTACATATTATGAAGTGAAAAGTAAGCTCAATATGTGAGGCATAAGTAAAAGGGTGACAACTGGGTTTAGCTCTGAGGAGCTTCATTTGATGATATCAGTGTAAGATGATTTGGCCATAAGGGGATGGCGGAGTATGTAAGACTGTAAGATTTTGTTGTACGGTGAGTTTGATCATGATGTGGACGGGTTAAGTGAAGTTTGCTGCCCTGACGAACTAGGGTTTCAATCAGGCTCAGCTTCGGTTTGATCAGTCGAGGACTGTGAGTTTGTGTGGCATAATTGTACCACATAATGTACTTAATTCAAACTTGAATTATAAGCACAGCTAATGATAGCGTTGTGAGTTTGAGACTTGAGGATTCGACGGATTAAGTTCCGTGTTTGAGCTAGCCAATAATGAGTCGGCTGAGCATTTATCATGTCTTGCCATGGTGTTTATCATGCGGGATGTTGTCTATGTGCTGTATGGAGCACTTAGACGTCTAATGCTCTGTTGAGAGCGATGTATGTTTCTGACTTTGTCTGTGTGCTGTATGAAGCCTAGACATCTGATGCTCTGTTGAGAGCAAAGTATGTTTTCGATTTGGTCTGTGTGCTGTGTAAGCCCAGACGTTTGATGCTCTGTTGAGAGCGTTGTATGCTTCCGCCCAAGAGTGGCACTGTACGTTTCTGCCCAAGTGGCACTGTATGTTTTCTGCCCAAGAGTGGCATGGCACTATAAGACCCATTATGGTGGGCAATTCTCCGGCACTATAAGACCCATTATGGTGGGCGATTTTATGGCACTATAAGACCCATTATGGTGGGCAACTGTATGACCCCTTATGTGTGGGTGTTTATGTTTGCGCGCTCAGGTAAGTAGTATCATGGATCTACTCTTACTTGTTTGATCCAGTGCCCCATGAGCATTGGTGTGTCTTACCTTCGGAAAAGTCCATGGTGTCTAGTCACTCCCCGGAGGTTAAGGTGTTGCCCCAGTGACATTCTTTTCCTTTTCGACGCTGGAGCTTATTAGTTGTAATGAGCTTCAGTGGTCGTTGATATGTGTACAATTATGAGTGTGAGCACAACTGTAAGCGTATGTGTATGAGAACGACTGTAAGTGTAAGTTTCTGAGTAAGACTGTAAGTGTAAGATGTACGAGTAAGGTCGTACGAGTAAGTGTAAGATGTACGAGTAAGGTCGTACGAGTAAGTGTATGATTGTACGAGTAAGGTCGTACAAGTATGCGTATGTTGTATGAGTATGCGTACGATGGTACGAGTAAGTTTGTAAGACCCTAGATAGGGGTGTTTGTGTAAGTTTAATTTGATGGTATGATTTTGGCACGATGGTGCATTTGGTATGATTTTGGCACGATGGTGCTTTTAGTATGTCTTTGGCATGATGGTGCATTTGGTATGTTTGTATATGCATGAGCATGATATTGATATGCCTATCTGCTTCATGTTTGAGTTGCATGAAAGCGTCTATTTATGAACTTTTGAGTTCACCGTTTGGGATTTCCCCTACTGGGTATTTTCCTACTGAGTATGAAAATACTCACCCTACCATTTTTAGCCCCGTGGTTCGGGAGACTTTTGCAGGTTTGTGATAGAGAGCTCCTGGAGATGGATGCTCATTTCAGCGGTGGATTGATTCCCGTTGACTCAGGTATATGCTTAACTCACTGCGAGTTTATTTGTGCCACGATCTGATGTATTGGGTGAGATGAGAATTAAGTTGTGTATTCTGGACTTTAGTTTGGATTAGACTGTGGACTGTTATGGGACTTGCACTCAGGGATGCCTGGGAAGGTTTTGTATTTAAAGTCTATGATCATAGCAATTTAGTCGTACGTGTGTTTTCGAGTAGCGCCTGAGGATTTTTGCTTTGGCTGTACGATGGTTAATCGAATGAGGAAAACTTTGGATGAGAAAAAAAATGATGTGTTATGTTTTAAATTATAAAACTATTTTATCAGGTTTCGTATTCGTCATTTTCTCCGATTTATAGCAGTTATATTGCAAAAAAATTTCGTGAATTTTGAGGAAAATGTATGAAAAACCCCGGGCGTTACAAAAGCACTGTCGCAAAAATGTTGATTATTAGCGACGCTAATTGGGAAGCGTCGCTACAAGATGGATTAGTAGCGACGCTTCCATGGATGCGTCGCTACAAGCGGGATTAGTAGCGACGCTTCCGTGGATGCGTCGCTACAAGCAGGATTAGTAGTGACGCTTATAGTGGACCGTCGCTACAATCTCGATTATTAGCGACGCTTCACTAGGAGCGTCGCTATAAGATGGATTAGTAGCGACGCTTTCATTGGAGCGTCACGAAAAGCTTGATTAGTAGCGACACTTTACTAGAAGCGTCGCTACAAGTTGGATTATACATTATATAAAAAATTAAATAATTATTTATTATATTATATAATAAATTTATTTATTTAAAAAAACTAACTATTTACTAGTACTATTAAATTATATCGATGTAGATATCATGAAAAACATTACTACTATGTTAACATAAATGCTTTTAACTTATTTATTTATTTAGGACCATAATGTTATTAATCGTTGGTTGTAACCCTTTCGACGAGTGTGTTTTAACATGATCAGACAATTGCCTACATGTCTCTCGACTCCTGTTAGTAGAATATTATATTATTTTTACTTCTAAATTAAATAATTTAAATAATGAAGAATATTGATGATATTCCTCTTTATCATGCATTAGTAATATTATTTCTCTCTTAAAAAATGATGATAACATAGTAATAAATAGTATCAAACTATTATTAATTTTAATTATCTATATATTAAATTTATAATAATTAATATAAAATAAGAAGGGAAAATTATATAAATAATATTAAAAAAATATTTACCATTTTAAACCACTTTGGGAAATATTTTTCAAAGTGGTGTTCGTTTTTGCCACGCAGGCGCCAACCACATGCGTGGTTTTTTTTTTAATTTTTTTAGTTGATTTCGTCCTTTAGAAGGACGAAATCGCCGTTTCTCATATATTTTGGCGTGTTAAAACTTCAGGCTCGATCTTCTATGCTTTTCTTCTTCATTGTGCTCTACTGGTTTGTTGGTTTGCGCCTTGTGTTGTCTTCTTCGCTATATGGAGCTCCCAATAAACTTCTTGGAGCTGATGGCAACTGGGTCGGGTAAGATTTTCTTGTTTGTCCTGTTGTTTAGCTGGACTTGTATGTCCTAGTTCAACTATGTGGATTCAGGCAGACCTATAAAGTCTGATTTTTTATCTTGCTCGAGCTCCCCTGTCTATATTCAACTTGCAACTAATTCTGTTACCTGCAGCCTTTTTCCAAGTGGCAATGATGGAAGTGGCTCGGAGAGGCCAGCAGGCCCAGTTCACCCTTTCCATCCCAAGATGAGTATTCGATGTGGGATTCATTAATAATTATTTATTATATTATATAATAATTTATTTTTAGTGTAAAAAATTACTATTTGCTAGTACTATATATTAAATTATATAAATATAATAAAAAACATTTCTAATATGGTAATTTATATTTAGTCTTGCAACTTATTCTATTTATGACCATAGTGAAACTAATTTATCGTTCGTTATACCCTTTCAACCAGTCATGCGTTATAACACGTTACTAAAGACTATTTTTTTACAAAATTGCTCAGACAATTGCGTCAAAGTCTAGACACCCGTTAGAGGAAAATCATGTCCAGCTTGACAATAAATTTTACAAAGCTATGATGATCAATATTATACGTACATTTGACATTCTTTCTCTTTCTTAAAAACAAAATAACTAGTAATAAACAATACGAATTATGAAAAGCCACCAAGATGTATTCCAATTTATCTCTCAATATTATATTAAATAGTATATTAAAATCTAAAATATATATTTTTTCCTAAATGGTCTACATTGGGTCGGGGTAGGAATTAAGCTATTAGTATCATATTCAGTCCGAGTTTTAATGTTGTACAACACTAGGGCTGCATCTCGGATCGGGTTAGGTTGAGTTTTGCAGGACCTGACTTGAGATATGAACCGAGTCTATTGGACCTAACCCAGCCTGACCTATGTCGTGTCTTCAAGCTCGGGTTGGGTTATCGGAGCCTAAATATGTTTTCATTTTAGATATAGTAACTTCAGCATGATCCATGCATACCTACACATGACCTAATTTAAATATTTAGAAAACTTAAAAATAACCTTATTATGGAAATAAATACAAAAAAAGTTTAAATAATTTTTTAATTTACCATTAACTTATAAAAATTTTGTGAGTAAATATAATTATCAAAATAAAATATTTGTATCGTCGGACCTTAGATCAAACAACCCATAAAGCATGAGTTCATGCATGCAGTACACTTAATTATGTTGTCATATTTTGATGTGACAACTTATGATGCATGGGCCTGAAAGCAAGCAACATATTGTTAGATGGTGAAATGAACCCAAAAATTTCAGACTTTGGCATGACAAGGATTTTTGGAGGCAAGCAACAAAGGCTAATACAAACAGAGTTGTTGCTCAAGACTTATTTGAGTGTCATGAAACTGATCATATACATGTTGATGCTCCCAGCTCAGATGACTCTGATTTGTAGGACGAACATTCCTTAATCCTAACATAGATATGTTTTAAATATGCCATTAATAGGAAATAACTCAACTTGTATTGTAAGTAGAGATTTTTAATTGTATTCGAGATATGATTGTATGGATATAATTAGAAATGAAAAAATAAATCTTTATTTCTATTTAACATTTCATTATTTATTTATTTTTTAATTTTTTGTTCATTAGCGACGCTCCACAACTGTCGCTAATAATACTATTAGCGACCCTTTAAACGCGTCGCTATTGTTCTATCATTCAATAGTGACGCTATAAAACTGTCGCTAAAAATACTATTCACGACGCTTTTCAAGTGTCGCTATTGTTCTATTTTCCTTTTATTCAATAGCGACGTTCCGCAACTGTCGCTAAAAACTAATATTTGCGATGCTTTTACTGCGCATCGCTATTGTAAATATTTATAAAAAAATTAATTGAACGTTGCTAATACAAACCTTATTTGCAGCGGTAATTCAAACCGTCGCCAATAGTGTTATTAGCGACGATTTCATATCGTCGCGAATACTTTTCATTAGCGACAGATATCTAACTGTCGCGAATGTATAACATTGTAGTGACGATATCTCAACCGTCACTAATAAACATATATTAGCGACGGTTTACATAAGCGTCACTAAAGGTACTATTAGTGACGATTTGTTTTTCTGTCGTTAGTAAGTATTAGCGACTGGATTATTTGCGACGCTTATTGCGACCGTAAATAAGCATCGCAAATAATCTATAGCGACGCTTGGACAAGTAGTAGCGACGCTTTCGAGCGTCGCTAATACCCCATTTTCTTGTAGTGGCTATATGAGTTTTGTGTGATTTCTCAAAATCGTTACTAGCCAACTCTTTTACCAAAGCCTTAAGGAGAGAATAAGGGGATTTTTTATTTTTGTTGAGTACATATCCTGAGAGAAGAATTTGCTTGAGAACTTCACATCAATTTAGTTTAACAAAGTGGGCAAATATTTCCACCGTGCTAGGTGGGAGTGCCCACCCAGCTGATCCAAACCCAATGCCTTAACCACAAGGGTTGACGTTTTGGTGGCCCTGATCGGATCCGCTGTGAAGAACTCTCACCAAATTTGGTGAGAGTGCCCAATAAAAAACACCCACGCTACTTTTCTCATAAGCTTAGTGAACCGGGTTGTTTGTCTAGTCTTTATTTAAATCAAACTAGTTCGTACTTTGGTTTTCATTCTAACCCACGATGTCTTCTCATCTCCCCTCTTACCTTCCTCTGCCCCCTAATTGCCGGAGTTAGTGCTGGTGGCTCTCACACCGCCGCTGGAGAGAGTGGTCCTCTTCCTCTCCTAAATCCCCCTCCACGATCCCCCTAATGGCTCCCTAATGCCTCATACCATAGCCTTTCTCTTCCTTTCATGGCGTCGTCGTCTCTCTCCTTCCTCCTTTTGGTTAATTCATTGCCTCTGTCGTCTCTGCCAGCTTCCAACTCCAACCCACTCCTCCCCTCACTACAATCCTCTTCTCCACAGCAGCGATCGACTCCTCTTCTCTGTAGAAGCAATCAACTCCTCTCTCCACCAAGCCAAGGTTTGTCACACACTGACATCCGCCAACCCCGAGCTGGACCTGGTCCAAGGGGAGGATGGCGTGCGATGTGATGAAGTAGCATTTGATGAGGAAGACAACCCCTAAATCGGGTAGTTTATAACGAAGTAGTGTACATTATGCTTTGTACAAGAGCAAATGAGAAAATAAAGAACCACAAATTAAGTATTAGCTCATGCAAAACCCACATATATACTTAATCCAACATAGCCCTCACATGACTCAAGTAATAGAGTCTAGGCCCACATAGGTTAACAAAAGTCTAAGTCGATCTCGGCTAATAGAGTATGAAGCATAATTAAGTAGCCACAAGTCTCAATGCAACAAGCTATGTAAACAATCACAGAGCATAAGATCTCTAAAGTGGGTCCCGCCTATGGCATGATTCCCAATGCCATAGTCTACTATCCCAGTGTCCATTTGACACGTTCTTGGGCTCGATACATTCGTCTCTATGAGCCCTATAAAATGGCTTAAGGTTTCCTTGAACGAATCAAGCTCAAAACAATCTAATTTTAAGAAAAACCGGTAATGGGCCTTAAAACCCGTTAATGGGCCCAAACGCCCGAATTTCAAAACATTGAAATTCTGGGGCATTACAATATTGATCAGATCAAAACAAAGGACATTAGAGCTTATCAAATCATATTAGATCAAAGCATATCAGAACACATTGAACCAGAGCATAACATATATCTTAATTAGCACATGCATTCATATATTGCATTAGAAGATCATAAATGCTTACTCCCATGTAGTTCTAGAAGTAGTAGCATTCGGAGTTTCTCTTTCCTTCAGGTCCCGAGATAGCGGACAAAGCATCCTCTTGGTCTAGAACGTTTCTCTCATTCCGCCCGAAGGTGACAAACAAACACTCCCCTTTCCTACGGTTCATCTCACTCTTTATGCCCAAAGGCGACATACAGAACCTCCCTTTACCTGGATATGCTTCCATCTCATTGCGTTTGTATCCCCTTACCCGGAGGCACTTCACACCTCCCATGCCCGTAGGCAGCAAACAAAATCTCCCTTACCCAGAGACACTTTCCTCTCATCGCGTCCATAGATAACAGACAAAACTTCCTCTTACTCGGAGACACATCACACTTCCCACAACCATAGGTGACAAACAGAACATCCCCTTACCTAGAGACACTTTTCTCCCTCAGTGCCCGTAGGCAACAGACAAAACCCCCTCTTACCCGAAGACGTTTTTCATACTGCGTGGCTCGTCGATGAAGGATGGAGTCTTCCCGTGCATGCATGTGCCACGAGTCGCAGGCCTGTGCATCTTGTGATGCGGCTGCCACCCGTGTAACGTGCATGGTGGTGCTGCCCGGCTCCCGCGTGTAGTGCTGGAGCCAACCCGCGTTATGCGGGTCCCAACCTGCGATCACGTAGGCCGAGCACGGCCCGTGATGACATAGGCCCATGGGCCCCACACCATGTGTTGCGGCTTTGCGGTGCACCCGGCATGGATGAAGAAGGCTGTTTACGTCAACACTCGCATTAGCTAATTCGTCATTTATCCCTATTATTTTATTCAAATAATATTATAACTTCAAAACGTGATAACTTCTTAGCCCGAAGTCGGAATCATATGTTCTTCATACTGATAGACTCGTATCGACGAGCCCTTCGAAACTAGACAACACATGAGTAGGTTATCCCATATTTTTAAGTGAGTTCTACCCATGTGGCATGCTTCCCGAAAGTATAACTTTTGTTCTCGACCTCCATTTTACATGTTCTTCAATTCGTTATGCTCATTACTTCAAGCTCTACCCATATCGAAGATTTTATCTTTTAAAACCCCTTAAAACTTGTCCGAAAATTATATAACTACCCCTAACCCCTCAGGTTAGGCATAATCAGAAAGCGGGTCGTTACACGCGCTTCACTTAGAATTCTATACTCTTCATACATATCAGTTGTTTGAATATTTTTTGCATTTTTTTCAACATCATTTTTCTTATTGTGGTATTATTCATCAGTTTAACTGTCCATACATGCCCTAGCAAAATGGTGTTTCAGAATGAAAACACCTTCATATTTTGGAAACTTGTCTTGCCATGCTCCAAACAACTTCTCTTCCTTTTTCTTTCTGGATTGATGCCTTTAGTAGTGCTAATTTTCTGGTTAATCGATCGTCTAGTTCTATTTTAGGTGATAAGTCTCACTTTAAATTGCCTTTTCATACTATTCTTGATTACTCTTCATTCAAAATTTTTGGTTGTGCTTGTTTTCCTTAGCTCATCAGACCTTACAACTCTCACAAGCTTCAATTCTTCCCAATTCAAAAATGTGTGTTTTTCTTAGCTATTTTTCAACTTCCAAAGGGTATCGTCACTATGATAAAAACTACTGAGAAGCTTTTATTTTTAGACATGTCAAACATCTCGAGCCAGTCTTTGTTTTTAACTTCTAATCCTCTTCTCCTCCTTATCCCACTATTGCTTCTCTTCTTCATGTCACTTGTCATACCCTTTATTCTGGTCATTCCTTTTTCTTCTTCTCCTACTATTTCTCATTAGTCCGTTGATTCTTCTCCATCATTACCATGTCGGCCTCTTTCTTCTACTTCACAGTCCTCTTCTCCTTGCCTATCTTCTACTGCTCCTTCACGACAACCAGTCCATCCTAATGATCACTCAATCTAAGTCAGGTATTGCTAAAACTAAAGCTCCTCTGAGCCTTCATGTTGTGCCTACTTCTTACTTATCTCATGTTGAACCAACTAGTTTTACACAAGCTGCCAAATCCTCCCATTGGTGCCAAGCTATGTAATCTGAATAATCCACCAATGTTGCTTGTACACTTCTAAAAAAATAACTCATGTAGACCCCACCCCCACTAAAAATATTTTATCTTCATCCTCTCTTCCAACTCCGGCGTGATCGAAACGATAACGAGGACAACAGGAGTGACAATAGTAACAACTGGCTGGTGCTCACTATCGTGGTACATCCACGAGCAATCCTCCAATGTGAGCACTCTGCGTGCCCTGCCAACACCATTAGCATAAGCAATAGCATTACTATGCAAGATGGCTCCGGTTTCCTCAACCACCCAAGTGCTTGCATGTGCCAATCCCTGGAACGCCGCTTGGATGGCTGCCTCCGGCAAGTCCTAGCCATGGAGGGACCACCCGGAGGGCTCGTGCTGCTCGCCTGAGATAGGGGTGGTGGTGGTTAGGGTTGACACAAGTTGAGAAGGACCAGCCACGGCCATTGTGTTATTGATACCGATAGGGTTATGATTGGGCTAATTCCTCGTGGCACAACATCAAATATGGGTGTTGGGAGTTATTTACGTTACATAGTTGTATTAAATTAAAGGGGGTGACGGGGAAGATACGGGCACTTGGCTCATGGTCTGAGCCACGTGCGTGCTGCGGCACTTCAAAACTGTACCATAAAATAATTTAAAACTTATGAGATAGCGCTAGAGGAAGGGCTTGAACCTTCGACCTTGTGGTTAACAGCCACACGCTCTAACCAACTGAGCTACTCCAGCTGATTTAGTTTACCGACCCATATTTAAATATTAAGTACATGTAATGATAATAAGAATTCCCCATCCAAACTCTAGAAATGCGGTCTACTCCATTTGCCTCATAATATTAATTTAGATTTTTAAAAATAATTAATTAATTTTTTACTTTATTTATTAATTTTATAAAATAAAATAAGACTATTGATCATATAAGTGAAAAGTTAGCAAAGCACGTATATTTTACACATGGCACACACTTGGCTATTGGACGATGATATAGTGATTGATAAAAGAGGGTCACAGAAAAATGTAAAAATCCCACGCAACTAATTTATGAGAGTCACTAGATGATGATTGAATGACTCCCAAAAACTATGCCTAGGGAAGCTAGTATGCACATATTTTTTTCTTCTGAAATTAACATTAAAATGGGACGTAGGGCAATTTTTTTATATGATGATATAATTATGAATAAAATCTAAACATTAGATGTTAATCCTCCTCTAAAATTACAAAGGAATATTTACACATAAGATTTTTGGTGGGTGGTACCTTTTGCCAAATAAAACTAATTTAGACAGTGGCCTTAAGTTCCTGTCAAATTTTGTATTTTGTGATGGTGACCATATTTCGTTAGGAATTTTCTAAAAGTTTTTAAGTTTCATGACGAGGGATACCCTCAACAAATAAAATTGTATTATACGGAGAATAAAGGTCTCTGTCAATATCTACATATTGTAACAATGACCTCTCCCCGTAAGAAACTATCTAGAATTTTTTTTCTTGGCAGGGGATACCATCCATCAAATAAAACTTATTTATACGGAGACTGTAATTCCTTGTTAGAAATTTGCCGGTTTTTAAACAATGGATCTGCATATTTTGACAGTGACCACCCCCCGTTAGAAATCATTTAGAAGTTTTTCAAATAACCAGCAAAATAAGGAGGAGAGGAAAAAAGATCATGGAAGAGGAGCCACAAGCGAGGGGAAAGAAGAAAAATAGTATGGGAAGAGGAGCCACAAGCGACGGGGGGAGATGAAAAAGCTCATGCCGAAGGGGGAAGATTGAGAATTGGGCAATAAAAGAGTATAAATAAAACTAAAATAAATGATAAGAAATAAAGGGTATTTAGTAATTTGTTTAATTTTTTTAGGGTATGTAAAGTATAGGGGGAGTACAAAATTGGGGGCAAATAGGCGCATTCATTTCATTAATGATGAGGGATTTCCGGATAGCAACTTCTAAACCAGAGCAGATCCATTGTTTAAAGAGAAAATTCTCACCAGAACCTTAAGATAACCCTTATTTCCCATTAAGTCCTCTTCAAAAATTAAATCCTCAATTTAAATTTCTTGTTTTTATTTATTCTTAAAAAGTCCTTATCCCACTAATTAACCTCTAATAAACCGAAAATACCCCTTTTATCGTGCTTATGCCCGACTTTTATAAAACTTTGATTCATATACAACATAAAATGAAATGGGCAACATGGCCCACATGTTAGTGGCATTGTTACACTTGCCCTGCTCTCTAGTCCAACACACAGTGCAATGAAGCCAGAGTTTAATACGTAAAATAAGCAAATGAAAAGAGTCAACACTAAAGATGTGACCTGAGGGCAAAGCCCAGATCAACGAAGAGTTCAAAACACTAGCAGCCGGTCAAATCCAGCAACAAAAAAACTTTCCTAAAAAAATTGTAAATGAAAGAAATGATAATGCTTTGAATAGTCTTTCCAATAAAATGGTTCCTGATGGGCTGATAACCCCCATATGTGTTAGTAAATGGTTGCTATAACAATTTCAGCATGAAGTCATGTGTTACAAAATACATTTTACAACACAAAATCACTTTTCACACCAAGTTGGATTCTGCACTTGAATCATTCCCCTATTTGATTCACACAAGATGCTTCTGGATAGTCATCTAAGTTGCTCCTGCATCCACCATAGAACAAAACAGTAAATATATACTCTATTATTTACATCCACCAAAGAACAAAACAGTAAATATATACTTTGTTGTTTTCATCCACCACAGAACAGAACAGTAAATATATACTCTGTTCACATATATGGAACACCAAAATTAAATTATATTTTCGTATATAGAAAAATAAATTTATACTCTAACCCCATAAAAGGAACAACAAAATTATTACTTCAATTACAACTTTAATTTCGTATATAGAAAAATAAATTTATAACTTTGTTCACGTACATGGAATAATATATTTATAATCTGACCTTATATATAGAACAGTAAATTTATACTCTACATATATATGAAATAATAAATTTATACTATGTACACATATATGGAACAGTAAATTTTATACTCTATACACACAAATGGAATAATAAATTTATACTCTAACCTTATATATGAAACAGTAAATTTATACTTTGTACACATATATGGAACAACAAATTTATACTCCCTTATATAAGGAATAATAAATTTATATTCTAACCTTATATATGGAACAGTAAATTTATACTCTGCACACATATGGAATAGTAAATTTATACTCTGACCTTATATATGTAATAGTAAATTTATACTTTGTACACATATATGAAATATTAAATTTATACTCTATACACATATATAGAACAGTAAATTTATATTAAACTTATATAAGGAGAAAATACAAGAGATAATGCTTGCGATCCCATCATCTAACTCATATCCAACTCAACATGGCAGTACCATTTCTGCTAAATTAACATTAAAAGCACAACAACATCAACTAAATAGTTGTAATAATGATTAAAAGGAGTTCAAATCGGCCAGCAGACAAAAGATAAAACCGGTAAATAAAATAACAGTAGAAAAAAATTAGCATCCAACATCACTAATTTTGTAGATGAATAGGTATCCTAATGCCTAAAATATTTATGAAAAGGAAGAAATCGGAGAAACTCTTTACAGGGGAAAGAGAATTTGCTTATGAAACAAATTCTGCACCATTGAGAAACCTAAAATTGCATAACAAAAGCAAATTTCTGGAAAATTAAACACCACTAAAGATAAAACCCACAAAGTTGCAAGAAATTCAAACAGCTAGGAAGAGAAATTCCAAATTGCAGATTGTGAAACCCCACATTACTGGAAATTCAAAAGGCAAGGAAGAGAGCCCCAAATTGCATGAAAGAAAACGAATCAAACTACAACAAATTCAAACTACAAGAAAGAATAGCCCCAAATTGACTAAATAAACGAATCACTTCGTCAAAGATGAGCAAGGAGGGGTTTCAGAAGGTAAAGTACCGGGTAAAATGGAAGTGGCATCTTAGTTGGAGGCCGAAGGTGAGGAGGTGGAGGAGAAGGTGGACACCATTGAAAAGCTCGGTGGGGGTCTTAGGAGCAACAAAAATCAGTGAGGAAGATGACAAGCGATGGATCGCAGGAGTATGAAATCGTCGGAATGAAGCTTCAAATCGCCGGAGCTTTTGTTTTGGTCAGGAGCAAATGGTGCACAATCTCCGGGCGGTTGGAGTCTTCAATTTGGAATTCAATGCGAAAAGATAGAAGGGTATTTTAAGATTTTTAAAAGTTACGTATAACTCAGTTACTTATTAGTCAATTTGTAATGATCGGGACTTAATGGTAATTAAGCATCAAACTTAGTCCTAATGGGTCACGCGCCCTTGTTTAAAAACCATCATAAGCCCAACCGGTCAAATTGGGTCCAACCGAACCCGGTCGACTTTCTAGTATCACTCCTAGTTACGTTCTCCCCCAGTCGAAGCTGAAAACCAAGACCCGGCCATTAATTCAGGTCGCTGGCCGGGTCATATAAAAACACTGATCCAGACCCGAATCTGGGTTCATTTAGAAAATAGATTAATTATCTCAATGATCCGGATTACTTGTGGTCCAGGCCGGACTCTAGACTCTCTTCAGAACGAGTCACATTTGTTTGCTTACTTCCTTGGTTGGGTAGAACAGTAGAAGTGGTTTGGCGCCATTACTGTACAGTGTCTCGCACCACGTTTAATAAGAAACCGGTAGACAATATATTATGACAATCAGTGAAATATTAAAATAGATGAAGTTGCAAAGACAGAGAATATGTACCAAATAATTCACTGATCAAAGACAGGAAGGTTCTTAGTCGATGCTGGATTTGGAAATTTTCAGAGTGAAGATTGCTTCGAGTGTGAAAGGGACTACGCTTGGTGTAATTTTCGTGGAAGACAGGCTGCAGACACGAACAAGCACGGTCAAACGGATCTAAGATATAACAAAAACTTTGTTTCATCATTGCCACCACGACATTTATCATTTGTCAATGATAAGATAGGTTTCGTCAAGCGCAAAACCGACATCATCGTCGCTTTCTCTTGGATCCTCAACTAAGTCAAAGTATAAACTAATAAAATATTTTCTGTCTTATAAATAGTTTTATTTAATTTTTAAAAAATTAAATGAAACTATTAATATAGGATCGAATGAAAGGAGTATATAAGGTTTCTTATAATATAATGGTGGAGTCGTGCAGGAGCTAGGACATTGGGTAATGAAGGGTAAGCATGCATGAAGGAAGGATACATAGAGGACATATAATATGTTGCCGAGATAGGAAAGTTGAAGGGAGAAGGGGCAAAGTAATTTTCTTGGCAAGTTGAAAAAGAAGGGGTAAAGTAATATTTTTTTATAGGGGGTGGAATTGCCCCTCTAACCATATATGAGCCGTGGACTGCATGTTGAGGTCAACTTTGCCACCGCTGCTTGCCTTATATATAGTTGTCTTTCAAAACAAAAACAGTACACAATCTGATCAACATAGCTATTTTAAAAGTGACATTAATATTTCTCCGCCCCCCTTTTTTTTTGAGTGATTTTCACTTCTTCTTTTTTTAAAATTTGAAAATGAAGGAATGTACTCCCTCCGTCCTAAATTAATAGGACTACATGGAGCTAATAATATAGGATGGAGGGAATACAAGTTAGAGGCGCTTAGAAATAATGTAATTGTTTGTTGTTTGCTTCACAGAGCCCATGAGATGATCAAGAAGTAGTACGAAGTTATGAACTAAACCTCACGCATTAGATCGGAAGTTTTACTATGGTCCGGGCCTTCTTTCTTTCTAAGAAAGAGGTGGATATATGCTGAACATAAACTAATAAGCTGCGTGAAATTAACTGATTCACGTGATGCTAACATTGTTAATTATACTGCAAAATTCATTACTGCAAGTGGATATACGATGAACATTTTTCAAACTTGATGCAGATCCCAGGACAAGAGAAATTTGCATCTGCATGCAGGTCAATCTTTTTAACTAAGTAAATATATTTATTAGAAGACTACAGCCATCGGTTATCCTGTTAATTAAATATGATGAATTGCATGTGTGCATGAAAGAACTGTGCCCAGTGCTCACGTACATTAAATGCTACAGGTAGAGGCTAGAGATGAGATCTATCTTGGTTCAATCTAATCATATTTGTTGTCTTATATTACCGTTAGAACCCTTCATTAATACTTACCAAGTACGTCTTATTTGTGCATGAACGAATTAATTACAGCATCGATAAACTCGATCTGTTAGTGAGAAGGTGATCCTGTGCCCACTTTTCAGTATAATCTCACTGGTATCTTATTAATGTTAGTGAGAAAGTGGAACGTAATATGAATACAAACATGTAGCTTGATCTATGTTCTTCAGTGAGTTCCAAGCAAAAATCTGTCTCTAAGTTGATATGAATATAAACATGTGGCTTAAGATAGACATATATGTTGTAGCTTGATCTATGTTCTTAAGTGAGTGTGATGTAGGGCTAAATTAATGGGATGAACCTATGAACCTGTTTGATAAATCCAGTTACAAACACACATAATCTTCTACTCTTGTAAATTTCAATGATAAATTTACAGAAAATAGATGAAAAATAAAGAAGTAATTTCTCTTCTTTTTAAAATATTAAGAAAAATATAAAACTATGGCATCCATAGAAGAGTCATACGATTTATATAAACTCTTAATGACATAATTATAAATAAAAGGGTCTAATCAATAACTACTTTATAACTAACCAATCAAAAATAAGAAAAATTAATAAGAAAAACCCTAAATAATTAAAAGAATACAAAATTAAGACTCTTAAGAAAGCAGAAGACTTAAAAAAAATCTATTTGAAATCAAATTTTAATCTAAAATGAAGTTGAAAATCATATTATTCTAGCCGCGATTGATCGCTAAACAAGGTTGATTGATTGTCAACTCTTAACTTCATTTTACACTAAGCCGTTTTGAGTGCCGATCCATCGCTACTCCGATCGATCGATCGTTAAAAAAAAATTTTTTTTTTTATGTAATCCCAGTACTCTATATATGCCAATGCTAAGTGATCTTATAAAAGTTTAAAGCAACAAATTGAGTCTGTAATTTAATTAGCTAGAAAAAAGTCTCTTCAATGCTTGATATAAGTTAGAGAGACAAAAAAAGAAGAAAATTACACCTACAAATGAGATTAAGTACTTCTACCGTACTCCTTTTCGGTTGTATTCTATTTACTTCACTTGAAGTCATGATTTGCTTGAATAATGTATCAAAATTAATGCTTTCTTGACAAATCTCTTCCTCTCGGAAACATCTTGCCGAGCATACTCGCTGGCATAGCTTGGGCCTAACTTTCAGCTGCTTGACATAATCACACTCAGCAGCCAGCTTCCTGAACAAGTCTCCTCTACGCGTTTGGTGCACCTCTTGCACTTTCATGTCAACGATTCCAACGTCAATAAACAAACACTTCTATATCATGCCCCTCATAATGAACTTCATCGAATTCAACAAAACAACCAGTTTATCAATCAGATCGGATATGAACAAAGTCACATAGCATAGAACTAGCAGCATCAAGTTTGTTATTGGCGTTGATCTCTATATTTAAACGAAGTGGCTAGCTGGCATTTTCTCTGCAGACCGCCGCTTCCATTCTTGTATAAATTGTCAGCAAAACTTCACAAACATATCAGTCATCACCACTAAACCAGCTAAGGGATTGCCCACAATGGGAAGCTCATCCATGGCCGCATCAATCCCTGTCATGGCCATTTTGCTGGCCGTCACTTGCCTCTCTTCACCTGCCTCCTCCCACAAAGTGCCCGGCAACATAAAGCAATGGTGCAGCCAGACCCCATACCCACAGCAGTGTGAATACTCCATGAGCCTCCTCCCACCCTCCACCATTCCCCGCCGGAAGTCCGACTTCCACAAGACGGAGGTGCATGTCGCCCTTGACCGGGCACTGCGTGCGACACAGAACACTGCCTCCCTCGGCAGCCGCTGCCGGAACAAGCGCGAGTGGAGGGCGTGGGCAGACTGCCTGGAGCTCTACCAGGAGACTATCTTGCAGCTGAACCGGACCATTGACCCTTATACCAATTATACTAATGAGGATGCCCAGACCTGGCTCAGTGCTGCCCTGACCAATCTAGAGACCTGCCGCACGGGCTTTGTGGAGCTCGGGGTGACGGACTTGGTGCTACCACTCTTGTCCAACAACAATGTGTCCAAGCTGATTAGCAACAGCCTAGCCACCAACAACGCCTCGGCCCCCCCACCAACGGTTAGCCATGGGTTCCCCCCCTGGGTGAAGACCGGCGACCGGAAGCTGCTGCAGTCGTCGTCTCCGGCTTCTCGGGCCAACATTGTGGTGGCGCAAGACGGGTCCGGAAATTTCCGGACCATCAACGATGCGGTGGATGCCGCTTCTAGGAGGAGTGGCAGTGGGAGGTTTATCATTTATGTGAAGGCAGGGACCTACTCCGAGAACGTTGTCATCGGCAACAAGTTGACGAACATTATGCTCGTGGGAGACGGCTTGAAACGAACCATAATCTCCGGTAACCGGAGTGTGGACGGTGGTTCCACTACATTCAACTCTGCAACTGTTGGTAATTAGTACAGAGCAAATTCTCTTCTAGCTTAATACATTATCTATGATTATGCACCTAATACCAAGCGAGCATTGGTGCAAATTTATTCTTTTCACAAGTTAGTTACTGTATAATTAAATTTCACTCCTTTGTTGTATGCGCTGTTGTCTCAGCTGTCACAGGCGACGGCTTCATAGCTCAAGGCATAACTTTCCGGAACACAGCTGGCCCGCAGAACCACCAGGCGGTGGCTCTCCGATCAGGTGCCGATCTCTCCGTCTTCTATCGCTGTGCCTTCGAGGGCTACCAAGATACTCTGTATACCCACTCTCAGCGTCAATTCTACCGGGAATGCTACATATATGGCACGGTGGACTTCATCTTTGGCAATGCAGCGGTTGTGCTGCAGAACTGCATGATCTACGCAAGGAGGCCCCTGGACAATCAGAAGAATACAGTCACAGCTCAAGGCCGGACTGACCCAAATCAAAACACCGGTATAATCATCCACAACTCAAGGGTAATGGCCGCTCCTGACCTCCTGCCGGTGCTTGGATCGTTCAGGAACTTCCTTGGGAGGCCATGGAAGCAATACTCTCGCACTGTGGTCATGAAAACTTATCTTGACAGTTTAGTCGACCCGGCCGGGTGGCTGGAATGGGATGGAAATTTTGCTCTGAATACATTGTATTATGGGGAGTACAGAAACATGGGTCCTGGCTCTTCCACGGCCAATAGGGTGAACTGGCCAGGGTACAGAGTGATTACCAGCCAATCAGAGGCTTCAAACTTTACAGTGGGGAACTTCCTGTCTGGCGGGTCATGGCTTCCGGCCACCGGGGTACCTTTCACTTCTGGTCTATGATCGATTCAGCTGGCTTCAGTCTAAAACATACTAACTACTAGGTCAGTGGCGCGAGTTCCCCCTCACGGTGGACGGACGATTGTCTTGATTCTTTGTGAGGTTTTCATGGTCATGTTAACAAGTTTGTTTTTAGGCTCTTTTGTTGCCCACTTGCTCATCGCTTTAATTGTTCATCGAATAAAGGAGGATTTTAAACAGTTTTTTCTTGGATCAAACAAGAGCTGAATTAATTAGTTTTGTTTTTTAATGAACGCGTCTATTCCCCTAACATATACTTAACCCCCGATAAGGTAAAACAAATTGTATTTTTTTATTACTCAGCTCCCCGCCAGTTATTTTGCTTCTAGCTACCCCAACACCCAGTGTCTTCTCTTTCCCTTCTTTAATAGCGCCGGTGACTGGCCGGCCAGCAGCCATTTTTTTTCTTCTCCACAATCAACACAGATCTGGCTAGGGCCTCCATGGCGGCCACCGACCAGGTAGCTTTGGCAAGATCTGGCCAAAGCCGCAATTAACCATAGTTATGGCCGCCCGCAATTGCCATGATTGCGAAGGCAATTGCCAGCATGGTCGAGGCGTTCCAACAACCCAAAATTGACCATATTGTTTGGGAGAGTGCCATTAATCTGGTTGCAAGAGAGGTTGAGGCTCTTGAGAGTGGGATGAAGGCTCCAAAAATCAGACCAAACACGAGCTATTTTGTTATTGTTGACGTCTAAAGATTGAAGCTTGGTCAGCTTGCCAATGTTGTTTTCAGGAATCAAACCAGAGAGGCCCAAAGCAAAGAATGCTAACCGTGTAACATGTCCCTGGGAATCACAAAAAACTCCTTTTGATGAACAGACAGGTGATGAGAAATGGTATTCCGATGATGAGGTCTCAGTTTCTGCAGGGCGTTTGGGATGAAGAAGTCATCGGCGAGAGGTTGCTGAGAGACCGAATGCTCAAATAAGAGTGCCAAAGCTAGAAATCGACCAAGCAAATGAATCCTGAAAAATGGATGGTAATTGACAAGGGAAGAACAACCAAATGTCTCTTCTCTTAGAAATTTCTTCAACCAAGGCCATGGCGGCTCTGGCCAAATCTGGCAAGAGCTGCATGTCAGCCGCCAGCGCAGCTGCCCTAGGAGGTGAAGACAAAAGGGAAAAAAAAGATGAGGTATGTGTAAATAATTTTTATTTATTATTTTTTTATTTGTGTACGTTTAAAACAAAACATACAAAATAATTCATTATGGCTGTGGACTTAATTACAAACGCATATCAGTCACATCTCATCTCACAACAGTACGAAACTATCATCAATATATAAGTTCAAATATATACGAACATAATTAACTCTCAATCTCACCCAATATATAAGATTCATAATATTATTGAGAAGTACTCGTGACAAATATTAAAGACTCGAACGAGATGAAATCATACATCAATCCACAAAGATAGGTCTACGAACAAAAACGAGTTTATCTTCAGGCGCTTTTAAGTTCATATATAAATGTGCTCATGCAATTTTCACAAGAAACATGCATAACAAAATATAATCGTATAATACATTATAATTATGCACACACACAAGTCATCTTACCACACATCTTATGCATATTGTCTTACTTGTACCATCGTACTCAAATCTTTACACTTATAATCTTGCTGAGAAGTCTTATTTTAAAACTTACACTTACAATCTTACCCTGAATCTTCCAAACTTACTCTTACTCATACTTAGAATGTTACAAACTTGCTCTTACATACACATACTCATATAATTAAACTCTCAACAACTAGAGCAAGCTAATCAGTTTTAGTGTTGAATGAAAGAAATGTCATGGGGCATCACCTTAACCTTTGGGGAACAACTAGACACAATGGATTTTTCCGAAGATATGACACACCTATGCTTATGGGGAATAAGATTAAACATTTAAGAGTAGATCTATGATACTACTTACCTTAGTGCATAAATGAACATACTCTAGGGGCCATATGGTGCCAACTAAGGGTCATACAGAGTCAACTAAGGGCGGAAGTCATACAGTGTCACTCTTGGGCTGGAATCTTACAGTGTCACTCTTGGGCTATGCCATACAGTGCCAACTAAAGGCAGAAACATACAATACTCTTAATAGAGCATCAAACATCTAAGCTTAAATATAGCACCAAGACAAGACTAACAAAACTTACAACGCTCTCAACAGAGTATCATAAGTTTGGGCTTAAATACAACACTAAAACAATGTCGTGCAGGATAATACCATGGTTAAACATGAAAGATGCACAACCAACTAGTTATCGGTTGGCACAAACATAGAACTGAATCCATTAAAACCCTTAGGTCTCAAACTCACAACGTTATCATATTAGATTTACATGCAATTCAAGTTTAAATTAAGTTATGCATGTGCAATTATTCTAAGGAATCCTTCAGTCTAACAATCTTCCGCAAACTGAACTAAAGTTGAGTCCGCTCCGAAACTCTAGCCCATCATGGGAACATACTTCACTTAACTCATCATTCTCATATCCATAATTCACCACATAATATATCTTTGCGTACTCATATAATTCATGCCATCCACCTTATAGTCAAATCTTCTTACTCAAAATCAATCAAACTAAGCCCCCTTGATCCAAACTCAGTCATCAAATTCTTACTAGAACCTTACTTATGTTCTAATTCATATTATATACATTATGCGTGTACAATTATGCTTTGAAACTTACTATCTAGCACTCCCTCATACCAGCTTCAAACGTTACATTCACTAACTCCCTGAACCCCCAAGCCTTCTGATCATTGCTCCAACACTCCACCCAATACAAACCCTATTTTACTTACTCACTCAACCCCCAACGCGCGCTCCAATCCTCATTCATCAATTCGTACACCCTATGTTATCCAACATACAATTACACATCCACCCCACTCACTGTCCAGTGCATATACAACTACCCCACACACATCCACATATCCTTCACACATGCACCCATCATACATCCGTATGTCCATCACAAATCCATATCCCATACATATACTTCATCATACTTGCGCATCACATACTCATAATTCAATACATATCATACTAACATACTCGCTAGCCATCACTAGCACACACATATTCCACATACATAATACATACACATGTTTACATGCACATTTTATTATCTTTCCCTATAACATCATGCTATTGAATCATCTAACATTCAAACCATTGTGTCATATAATCCTAGCATGCTACTAGATATTTGAAGTATACTATCATAAAATGACGAGTTCAAAGTTCCCTACCTCATAATCCACACAAGTTTGATGGCAAACACACAACAGTAGCAACAACAACAGCGGAGTCGGCAGCCAAAAACGTCGCCTAGTTGGGAGAGCTCTTGTCCCAAGGATTTATAGAACACCAAGGGTAATTTTGGCAAGACAAGGAGTTTTCTGCACTCCATGCATAGAATTTGAAGTCCATAGTGCATACAAAGGCAACCAAAAGTACGGTAGTGCCAATAGAAGTGACATTTCAACCAGAAATATGGTTAGTTTGTTGACATAAAAAAAAATTCAAATCAAATCAAAATTCAATTGCAAAGATCTCGGAGCTTGACTAGCTCCGGATAAGTCTAAATTTTTAAAATGGACAAAGTCTCCAAATTCGACAAAGTCCAAAGAAAAAAAAAATATGAAACATATTCTAATGTTACGCACATAGTAATGTGTAAAAAAAAAATTTTAAATTCAAAAGTAAGAGTTCGGAGCTTAACTAATTCTGGATGATACTTAATTTTCAAAATGGACAAAGTTTCAAAATCGGATAAAGTCCAAAAGAAAAAATCATCATCAAAATCTAATGGCCAAGATTTCGGAGCTTGACTAGCTCTGAGTGAGACCAAATTTTTAAATGGACAAAGTCTTTGAAGTGGACAAAGTCCAAAGAAAAAAATTAGGAGGCAAAATTTAATCTTACACACGTAGGAATAGCTAAGGCTTCTAACAAAAAAAAAGTGAGGAGGCAAAATCTAATCCTATACACGTAGGAATGGATTAAAGCTTCCAATATATATATATATATATATATATATATATATATATATATATATATATATATATATATATATATATATATATATATATATATATATATATATATATATATATATATATATATATATATATATATATATATATTATGAGAGGACCTCATAGGGCCTCTTCACACCCAAAATCAAACGGCTAAGAAAGGTTTTATAAGCCTCACATGGCCACATTAAAAATAAAATAAAAAATTCAAATTGCAAAGGGCTATGTGGGACTCCATAAGTCTTACACCGAAATAGCCATAAAACCAAAAGGTTAAGTGACATTCGTGGACCCCA
Organism: Saururus chinensis; assembly: GCA_035235625.1. NCBI lineage: Eukaryota > Viridiplantae > Streptophyta > Magnoliopsida > Piperales > Saururaceae > Saururus > Saururus chinensis. The sequence goes on from CP141146.1 coordinate 7,590,893, forward strand.
TGATGTGTAAAGAGAGTGATTAAGTGGAGGGGACCAAGTCAAAGGTAGAATACCCGATATTCTCTCACACTTCCCATTAACCCACACTTTACACTTCCCACTTCCTCCACTAATCAAGCCGGTTCCTACCAATCCTCCCACTAACCCATTTTCCATCTCCTACTAATTCATTCTCCACTTCCCATGAACTACTTTTCCAACTCACCCCACTACTTTGCTTAACCGTACAACCCTCAGCCTATAAATACCCCTTCGATTCCATAAGAAGGGGCTTTTGGATCTCAAGTCTACGGAACCTCCAAAGAGAAATTCAGAAGTCCATCACACACCAAAAGACACACAAAATTCCCAAAAAGCCTTGACCTTTTGAAAACTGAAGAAGTCAAGGAGTGGGAAGACAAGCAGAAGCATTCAAGAAGGAAGATGAATTCGTGCAAGGGAGCTCTCATTCTTCCGGAAGAAGTTTCTTTATTTTTTCTTTCTTTTTCTAAATTTGCAAATTGTAGCCACTTCTCCTGACAACTCTCTTTTTCTTATTTTAATAAAATTCCAGTTGCTTCTTCCATTTTGCCAATTAATCGAAGGGTTTCGAGAATTGGTTAATCACTACTACTCACTTCAAAGTGTAAAGAGTAGTCTTGATTAACTAAGAGAAGGTCGTCCCACATTAAAAAAAAAAGGTTTTTCTTTACCTCTTGCAAGAGAGGATCTTCCGATCCTTTCTCTTGTCTTGTGCTTAGAGAACTACCGAAATCCCCCAACATAGTTAACTGAAGGTTGTCCTGCAATTGAGAATTGCTCAACCAACTTCAAGCCGCTGAAATAGTCAGCATGTATCACCTTATGGCAGCAATTTTGCATCAATTATGCTAATAATAGGGGCAGAGGTGTGGGTTTGTGCTAAAGGAAGGGGAAGAGGTGGAGGAGTGTGCTAGTGGTCAATTCTAGCCATTGGCGGTGTCATTTGATGGTCAGACAACACAGAGATGGATCCTTTACTCATAGATACACGCACAACAAGACACATGCACAACCAAAGGGGTAACCATAGGGTAAAAGGGGTTTGTGGGTGGGCACAGAGGTGGCTCAGGTCAGTGATGGTTGAGTCTTGCACTAATGGGTTGAACCAGCTGCCAGACAGCACACCTATGTGTTGCCCTGGCCAAACTTAGCAAAAATGGTGGTATTTGAGCAGCTGGATAGCCAGAGAAGGAAGAAGGGCTAGATGGAGGCGGAGTGGTGTTGACCAAGGAATGGCGAGGTTGTGGTTGTGTCGAAGCAGCCATACCAAGGTTGGCTCGAAGCTGAGGGTCAGAGATGGCTGCAAGGCATAGAGAAAAGACAGAGATAGAAAGGAAAGAGTAGAGAGACCACTAAGAATAGAATAGGGTCTGAGCAGGGCCCTAACAACGGTCTTGTCGTCGTTCGGCTGAAACCAAGCTAGAAGGAGGTTGTTCGGTAGAGGGTCATTGACTAAGGCATCCAACGAAAGAAAAAACAAAACAAGTTTGTTTTGGGTATAAGTACCTATGAGGTTGGACTGGCATGAGGGGGGCTAGAGGGACCAGGTTGTAGCACTCCTATGTTTGATGCCGATCTAGGGCGGAGTAGAACATACTCCAGTTGGCCCTCTTCCGGGCACTACGGTGGCAAAAAATTAAAAACAAAGAGAAGGGGTCTGCTTGGGTTTGATGGAGGGCTAAAATGGACCGAATCTGGTAGGTGGCGACGGTCATGTCATGGTTAGGTGGCGACGAGTTGGATAGACACTAGTCGAAGTTCATATGACACCTGTAGGTGGCAAATCGACACTGCCATATTGAAATAGGGGAAAAACTTGGTTTTTGGACTGAGCAGAACAACGGGATAGAGGAGAGAAGCAGGGGGTCTGGGAGTGGTGGCCACCTGCCATCGTAAACTTGAGACCGAGCCGACGGTGGTGGCCTGCTGACCGAATGAGTCAAAGCTGGTGAGAGGTGGTGTTGGAGAGTCGCCAGGTTGAGGCCAGCCAATGGCCAGCCAGTGATGCTTTTTTTGCTCGATTTGGATCGGGTGCAAAACGTGTTCAATCCAGTTTATATTTTCTTTTCCTTTTTTCCTTTTTCCTTTTTTCTATCTCCTCTTTCCATTGTCCTTCGTTTTTCTTTCTTTTTCACTCCTAAAAGTTTTGTGGCGTGTCGAGGCCCACGACTTGCAACGAAAGATAAATACGCTGAATGTCAAATTTCCCCATCAAAAAATGAGCGGAAAAAATAGTAGAAATGTTACATAAAATTGTAGAAAACTCAAGGACGTTACATCTCATGCTTTATCCTCTCCTTCTTCTCTGGCATCGGTAGTGCCGTAGCCATCGACAACCCAACCTCAGCCTGCCTCCTAGCTCCTCCCTCTTCCTTAGCCTCTTCTTCAGTTCTTCTTATTGCATCTCCTTTCTCCTCCTTCTCACAACCCACCTCTAATGACCACAACCAAAGCTGCTGCTAGGCGATGTCGATGGCCACAACCACCATGGGGTTTGGCTTGCTATGGCCAACTTGACCATAGTTATTTAAGGCCATCAGATCCTAGCTACAACCAGCCTACACTCACCTTGGTTGTTGCCTGTATGTTGGTTGTGGCCAACGGCTAGATCGAGGAAAAGGAGGAAGGGGGAAGACAAGTAGGTTGGTCACTACCGAAGTTGGAGAAAGAGGGGTTTTGTGTGTGTGTGTGTGTGTGTGTGTGTGTGGTAAGGTCATGGGGAAGCTAAGGAAACTAATGGGAAGAATAAGGTACTATAATAAAGAAAAAATAAAAATTATTTTGCTTTGTTTAGGGGATGGAGGAGTTTACTATTGTGCAAATAGCCACATTCTTTGGGGTTGTTTGGCTAACACTTTTAAGTAGAAAGGAAATTGATTTTAATTCTAATTCCTTTTAGGAAAGAAAAGCAAAATGAGGTTATGTTTAATTAGAGTTATTTTGATGATTCTAAAGAGAAATATGTTTTTAGCTCACTTTTGATTTTTATGTATAAAATAACAAAAATATCCTCCAACATAAAGAAGAAAATAAGTGAATGATGGGTGGAATGTCTTTTCACATCAATTGAAAAAGAATTGGCTTTCTTCAAGAAGCCTCCTCAGGAGGAGGGCTCTTGAATGAATTAGATTTTGAGTCAATTATGTTTGAATTAACCCAAAAGGTGTTTTTTAGCCAGAAAAACCATTTTAAGTTGAAATGAACCATTAATACATGTTTGAGGCCTTAAAGCCATTTTCCACGCTTTAAGCAGACCCTTAAATTAAATTTTCTAAATAAACCACAATAGAGACAGACTCTACCCTCAACCATCTTCTGCTACAACCATCAATGCGGCAAGCCCATTGTTACCACCGCCATGGACTTTGTCATCCTCTCCATTCACGACCCCAACCTGATTCTTGGCCTCAACTCGATGCCACCTCTCGACCACTAGCTAAATCTTGTCATGCTTAGGATGGACATCTCATCAGTTATAGCCAGATCTCACCATCACTACTATCTCTAGTCAGTTATAGCAATAGCTTCATTGGTTCTAGCCAATGCCATACCTTTTTTTTTTAATCAAGTAAAAAGAGAAGGAAATTCTCTTCTATTAAATCAAGCAGGAAACAAAGTCATGAGACAATTAAAAAGAAATTACTAACTTCATCTTTTAGCAAGGAAAGGGAATTCACTAACAATCTTAGAGGGATAAGGATTATTAGTTACACACATTCTAACTTGACTTTCACACTGCATAAAAAGAGATCTCTTGTGAATTCTTTTACTTCTAAAGATGCAATTGTTCCTCTCTCTCCAGAGAAAATAGGCCACGCAATTCATGAATAACTTTAGAAATAATCCTAGATCTAGAATGGAATGACTAAGAAAATGAATATTACTAAGGGCCTTCCAGGCTTTATTTTTAGAAATGTCTATTCTAAAAAGCCTGAATATAGAACTCATAATCCACTTAGAGTAACCACACTAGAAGAAAATGTGTTGAGTTGTTCAAATATATGCCTTACAAAGGATACATCTATCAACAATATGCCTCTACCTTCAACTTTATCCAAAGTGAGAAGACGACCATGTAGCATCATCCAATTAATAAAAGAGTGACAACGTATATGATGCTTGAACCAAACAAGAGAGGTCCATTTTAACTCGGAAACATGTTTAGAAAGAACCTTGTAGGCAAATTTTGTTGAAAACTTACTCAAATAATTTGGTTTCCATACAATGACATCACCATCATGAGAGAGAATCGGAGTGTGATTTTCAATGACTTGAAGAAGATGATCAGCTCTCTAGTTTATGTGGATAGGCAATTTCCAATGCCCATTGATCAAACAATCAAATATACTCTCAAGAACATAACTTTCTAATTGCTGCAACAAACATTGACTATAATTGTAAAGGAGTGTGAAGTTTCCTACCCAAGGATCCAACCAAAAAACGGTAGACATACCATCATTTATCTTGTAAGAAATAAAATCAATCATGATGCTTCTAAGTAAGATGATATTCTTCCAAAAATAAGAGGCATAAGAAGGAACATTACAATGCCAAATAGAGGAACCTTGAATACCAAAGTCATACCTTGATCGGGCCAATTCTAGTTGGAGCCATAAAGTGTTCTCTTCCTCTCAGTGAGGGCAATGTCAATGTCTCTCATTTTGATAAGATCCAGCAAGAGCTAGAGCTCCATCTCTCGCTCCAGCCCATACCAGTCAAAGCCAAAGCTCCTTCATAGCTTTGGCTAGTTCTAGATGAAGTTTAATGGCTTCTCTAAATCTAGCTAGAGCCAAGATGTTGTTTCTTGCTTTAGCTATATTTATTTAAAGTCCATGCATATTTGGCCAGAGGTTGAACTCTCTAGACTCCGGCATCGCCGTCCACATTTGCCTTGGTCACCAGCAATGGGGGAGAAGCTTATGCACCTACCACTAGCTACCTTTAGCCGTCACCAAAGCCACCTTAGTAGGTTTATATGTTTATTTAAAAGTCAAACATTTGTGTTGAATCCATGGGATAATTTTATTATTGGATACGTTGAGCATAATTATGGACTTGTTTAGCTTGACCAATTTTTCTTACCAAGGCTTGATGACCAACAATGGGAGGCTACCACATCAACAAAGAAGTGGTAAGAGAAAAACTTAGGAACCAGTTCCAACATGTTCCCAGGTTCCCCCCTCCACATGTCCAATGGTCATATATTTTAGTCATGGTGGGTGGTCAGGAAAATATTTTTTTATCTAAAATATACTTTATAGCAAAGTTATACTCCCTCCGTCTTATATTAATAGCTACATTTAAAAAATTGGTGGTTTTTATTGCATAGTGAAACTCACATCTAAGAGAAGGAAATAAAACTTATGATACTCTTTTTAAGTACCCACCCACTTAAAATTAACAAAATAAAGCTATTAATATGGAACAAACTTTTTTCCCATGGAAAATATTATTTTTATATCTAATGAACATAGTTTGATTATACTATAGGGGGAGTCTCCATCCACCAGAGTCGTGCATCCAATGCAATAAATTAATGAAGAGAACATTTGAGTGAAAGAAAAAAGTATTCTATAGAGGATAAATATAGGACAATAATAATAGGATAAAAAATTAGGTTTTTCGAAGGATCTCTATTTTCTATTATTACTTCAAAATTCTACTCAATTTTAAACTTAAGGAATAGACCTTAATTACTTATAAAGAAGTTAATGGGTAAAGTTATTAATTAAAACTAAATAAAAAGATAGATCATATTCAAGTGTGTTCAAATTAAATGGATCATGAGTTCTATTTTCAAGAATTGACATATCTTGTCATCATGCTTCATAAGTGCTCCAACATATTGCCCTTATGAGCCACTCTATTTCAGAATTTAGGGTGTTATTGAAGTTATTCATGAATTGTGCAGTCTACTACATTTGGAGGGATAGAAACAACTGTATTTTCACAAATGAATGTCTTCATAAATAAACTCTCTTCAAGCTGTGTGAAACTCAAGTAAAAAGTTATGTTGTTGCAAACTCCCATCTTTTGGAAGAGTTTTTCCTATTTCTCATTGACAATGGGCCCAACGTAAGCTATGCATGGGAGTTGTTCATCCACGAGATCGACAGTACACACTGAAAGAATATATATGTCATATGTTATATAATTGGCTAATTTTATTAATCAAAATTATGTAGGAAACTTCGAGTATGTAGTTAATCGTAGGAATCTGAGTAGATTTGTGGTCAAATCAGGTTTAAAATTAATGGGCTTAAAAAATAGGACAAATGTATCCTTATAAATCAAGACTATATACTAAAGAATGTTAATGAAAGAAGAAGTTCATTGAGCATACATTCACATACAAAAGTCACTTAAAGTTTTAGAAATAATTTTGGAGTTTTAAACCGATTTAGGGTAAAAAAGATAAAAATATAAATAAACAGTGCCATCAATCGTTCGCTAAAATAAACTGAGACAAATCAATTGATTGCTGATGGACTATTTCATAGAATAGATGAATCGATCGATCGCGTAGGCAAGAGATCGATCGACACCAATATCAACCCTTTGTAAAATGAAGCAAAGAGTTTATTAATCAATCACTTTGTCGAAAGATTGCTCGCTAGAAGAGTCATTCTCTAAGAAATTAAATAGTAAACGATCTATCGTTGTTTGGAATGGTCGATCGTTAGCAGTTTAGTTGCCTAAGATAAGTCTTTATGGAAAAGATTATATTTCTCGTTGGAGTAAATGACTTAAACTAACTTGAAGACGTATATAAATGCTTAGATATGACAGATTTTAAGAGAGGAAATCCTAGAAAACATTGGAAAAGAAAAAAGAAGTTTTTCATCATTATTTTCCTAGAGAATCCACAAAAAGCTTCTAACATATGTTGATGATGGATTTATAGTGATATATAACTAATAGAGAAGATTCTCACATAGCAAATAAAAGGGGAGACACAACATATTCTTTAAGGGAAGATCAACAATCAAAGAATAAGTTTTTGGTGGAATTGTTAGAAGAAGAAGAACAACAACAACAACAAAACACGAAGAGAGAAAGCTTAAAGGATTCAAGGAGGCAGAATTAAAGACCAATAACAATATGAGGATTGAACAAATGTGTTTATGTCAAGTCTAGAGGTTAGTTAGTTGTTTTGTGTCTTATAATTTATATCTTGTTAGTGCATTGATTTAGCCTTCTTAAGGCTATAGTTGTTTTTTACACAAATTGGGTTTTCTACATTAAATCTCCGTATCTTTGTGTGTTGTGCATGTTTTGTTTGATAAATAGATAGACCATGAATGTCGTTTAGGTATTAAGGTTTTGTTATTCTACTTCAAAATAAATTCTTGCAGATAGAGCTTAGAATTCGTAGTCTCCATCTGATGCAGTAGCATGAACAATTTGGGTTAAGCATTGAAGGCAATGAAAGTCGTTGGCGCATTTGATCAAACATTTGCCGCAAATCTTTAACACGAGGGGTATTGTGGGTAATCACTAACGATTCAAATGTGTTAGTGTTAGTTTAACGGGTAAATAGTTGGAACAAGAAGGGGCATTTAAGACAAATGAGTTTAATTAAAACAGTCGTTAATATGGTTGATCATCTTCGTCGGGAGGATTTTAGAACAGTATTACAGAGAAGCTAAAATAAAAGGCAGGACATTTTGAAAATGATCTGGAACAATCAGATCAAAGGTGTGGAAGGCTGTTAGTATAAATAGTTTGTCTGAAGGAAGGAAGATATCTTTTTGCCAACTTTTGAATACTCCAAAACTACTGAAGCTGAAGCTTGGTGGATTGATTATCATGGATTTGAGGATAGTTCGTTGTGGATTCAACGAAGATTTTTGTTAGCTTGTGGATTCAAGCAACCAGGTGGATTCTTGGATTGTATTGTTTTTCTTCTATTATATTTGAATTTTCATTCTGTTTAGAAAATGTAAGAGAATGAGTCTGAACTCTGTTTTCTGGAATTGTTTTCTTACTGGAAAAATTGTGCAAACCTGTTTCAATTTAGCTGAACAAATACTTGTTTAGTTATTTGTTTTGGAAGAAAATATTACTTCTGTTTGGATTGGCTCAATCGATATAAGTCTGCTTCACCATCTTTGCAAAATAATCAGACTAGAGGCAATTTAGTGATCCGCTATCCTCATCTAGATGAATATTAAACCCTCACACACGCTCAATGTTCACTAGCATGTGTGCTATCAATCTTTTATATCAACGGCTCCCTGTGAGTAACTTATGCTGGGCTCATGAGGGGAGCATGAAAAACTTTGTCCTTTCTAAGATCATCCAAGAATTTCCTTTTATTGTTTAAACATGGCAATTATATTTTTTTTCATGTTCTTTCCCTTGCATTGTGCTTTGATTTATTAGAAGGGAATTATCTCCCCCCTTTTTACTAATAAAAAGAAAAATAGATAGATCATATACAACTCTCAACAAGTACTCAATTACCTAATTACTTCTAATAACTAAATCCTAATCAAACTAACTAGCCTAATAATATGGATACTGAAGGCGACCCGTCCGTGGAGTGGCTCATAATATCCACCTTTATTGGCGCCACTGCCTATAGCGGCGGCTGGAGAGGGGGGTGAGGGAAGGAGTAGGGAAGAGAAGACGAAGGAAGAAGAGTGAATATATTTTTATCAATATAAGCACTCAGGCCTTTGTAATTAAAAAGTAATGGGTAAATAATAGAAAAACTTTGATAAATATGCTGATGAAATGCTGTCAGGACTATTGGTAATTAGGTACGGTGAGAGATCCTTTTTTTCCATCAAATGAGAAGGACATATTGATTCATAATAAAACAATGACAACAATAATAATAGCCACAATAATAACATTAATTAGTCGGTACTCCTTCCCACCTAGCTAATGACCAATTAGTCTTGACAGCATTTCAAAGACATTAAGATTTTCATTATAAAACATGACATATTCAAATCCCTCTTCCATTTATAATAAAGATAAAGACTATCTGTTGTTGCCTGTTTTAGGCCCCATGACTATTAGTTTGCGTGACTATACAGGCTATAGCAGCTGTATCCATCAAATAAATGTAGATTATTGCATGGTAGACTTTAACGCCAAAAGTTTGAAGGCTTCCTCAACGGCTAAATATATCAAATTAAATGTCGCGAATACAGTTGTGTTTGATCCAAGAAAACAGTACTGAAGAAAATTTCCTTTATTCAATAAATACATGAAGAAAACAGTGTATAGAACTTCCTTTTATTCAATAAACAACTAAGTGATGAACAAATTTGTTAACACAACTGCGTGTATACCGGCAAAGAATGAAGAGAATCGTTGCTTCGTTATGAGGAGGCCACATGCCAATGACCTGCAATGCTGTACGATTCAGCCATCTGAACTGATCAGAGACCAGAAGTGAAAGGCACACCAGTGGCGGGCAGCCATGACCGACCAGACAGGAAGTTCCCCACTGTAAACCTCGAAGCCTCTGATTGGCTTGTGATCACTCTGTATCCTCGCCAGTTCACCCTGCTGGCCGTGGAAGAACGAGGGCCCGTGTTCCTGTATTCACCATAATACAACGTGTTCAGGGCGAAATTGCCATCCCATTCCAGCCAACCCGCGGGGTCGATTAAGCTGTCAAGGTAAGTCTGCATGAACACAGTGCGAGAGTATTCCTTCCATGGCCTCCCAAGGAAGGTTTTGAACGACCCAAGAATTCGCTGGAGGTCAGAAGCTGCCAGAACCCTCGAGTTGTGGATGATTATGCCGGTGTTTTGATTTGGGTCGGTCCGGCCTTGAGCTGTAACTGCATTCTTCTGATTGTCCATGGGCCTCCTTGCGTATATCATGCAGTTTTGTAGCACAACCGCTGCATTGCCAAAGATGAAGTCCACTGTGCCGTAGACGTAGCATTCCTTGTAGAATTGACGCTGAGAGTGGACATAAAGAGTATCTTGGTAGCCCTCAAAGGCACAGCGGTAGAAGACGGAGAGATCAGCTCCTGATCGGAGCGCCACCGCCTGGTGGTTCTGTGGACCGGCTGTGTTTCGGAAGGTTATGCCTTGCGCTATGAATCCTTCGCCTGTGACAGCTGAAACAACAGCATACACGTACATGAGTAAAATTTAATCATTATTGGGGTGGTGCAAATAGGCCCATTTTATTTGCTTATGAAAAGAAGAAAATTGCAGTACTAGTTGTTTCTCCCGAGCACTTACCAACAGTTGCAGAGTTGAACGTGGTGGAACCACCTCGCACGCTCCGGCTACCGGTGATTATGGTCCGCTTCATGCCATCTCCGACGAGCATGATGTTCTTCAACTTGTTGCCGATCACAACATTCTCCTTGTAGGTCCCTGCCTTCACGTAAATGATAAACCTCCCACTTCCACTCCGCCGAGAAGCGGCGTCCACTGCAGAGTTGATCGTCCGATAATTTCCGGACCCGTCTTGTGCCACCACGATGTTAGCCCGAGAAGCCAGAGAAGACGACTGCAGCAGCTTTCTGTCCCCGGCCGTCACCCAGGAGGGGAACCCATGGCTAACCTTTGGTGGAGAGGCGGGGACGTTGTTCGTGGCTAGCGTGTTGCTAATCAGCTTGGACACATTGTTGTTGGACACGAGCGGTAGCACAAAGTCGGTGACCCCGAGCTCCACAAAGCCCGCGCGACATGTCTCTAGGTTGGTCAAGGCAGCACTAAGCCATGTTTGGGCATCCTCATCGGTGCAATTGGTCATGCTCCGATTCAGCTGGGTGATAGTGTCCTGGTAGAGCTCCAGGCAGTCAGCCCACGCCGCGTGCTCGTGCTTGTTCCGGCAGCTGCGGCCCAGCGAGGCGGTGTGCCGAACCGCCCGGTGTGCCCTGTCGAGGGCGACCTGCACCTCCATCTTATGGAAGTCAGACTTCCGGCGGGGCATGGAGGAGGGTGGGAGGTCTCTCATGAAGTACTCACACTGCTGTGGGTATGGGGTCTGGCTGCACCATTGCTTAACGTCGGTGGGCACTTTGTGGGATGAGGCAGGAGAACCGATGGCCAGCAAAATGGCCATGACTGGGATCAATACCGCCATGGATGAGCTTCCCATTGTGGGCTTGTCTGGTCAGGGATGATGTGTGTTAATTTGTGAAGTTTGCTCCTCTCCATGATGGCAATTTATACAAGAGAGGAAGCAGCGGCCTGCAATCTCATTTGACCGTAGAACAGGAAGCCAATTACAAATTTGATGCCAGTTTCATGCTAAAATGCTAATTTAATGCGATCCGGTGGCGACAAAAGCAGTCTTGTTGAATTTTGATGGATCGAGTTTATTGACAATGGAATCGTTGACATAGAAGTACGGGTATGCACGAAGCAGTAGAGGGGAAGAGGGATGGAAACTGGCCGGCAAAGTCTAAGGGCCCCCTCTTCAGACTGCATTGGTGAAGCTTCTCAAGCAGTTGGAAAGTTAGGCGCCAAATATGCCACCTAGTAGGATAGAAGATAATCTCATTTGACTTATTTATCTGAAATTGGACTATTGGAGGCATAAATTTTTTCTTTTGGGGCTCTTTACCAAACATTTATTGGACAGTTTTCTTTCCTAACCAAATAACAGATTGATATTTTTGCTTGAAACACACTGAAGAGCAGAAGCTCATCCAGATAACACACGATTCACCATCTTTTTACTTGGATTATAAAACTACCAGTGTCATATTTGGGAACTGGCTACATGAATGATGACGGAGTCTGTTTATATAATAACTCGTGCATGGATAAATAAGACATTATTAAGTAACTGTTGTTTCCTATTAACTTAAGCGGTTAAGAAATTTTATTTACTTCATATTTGATGTTCAAATCCAACATGTTTCTCTCATAAGATACGGTTTGGGGCTTTTTTAATCTAAAACTTGTGTGGAACTCTCTTTTTCCTGTTGGCTACTGATCATATCTATGTTGATTCCAAGCGTACGAAATTGACGTCCGTAATCACTTTTTGTACTTATTGGACTTTTCTACAATCCAAGAGAAAGTGTGATGCTGGTTTTGGGCTTAATGAAAATCGTCTTAACTCTAACAAATGATGGATGTCGTGAAGCCAATCATGAAATGAATGGGTTTGCCACTTATTATCATCTGAGATCCATTTGACCCTTTCTTGTGCGTCTGCAGCCTGTCTTCGGGAACATACAGCAAACCCCATCCTTTTCCAGATTTTGAAAAATTCATCCGTTTGGAATTCCAAATGATCGATCCAGAACTTGGAACCATTCTGCAAAAGAATCCTCCATCTATTTGTTCTTATATTATATTTTCTCCATCTTATATTAATAGTTATATATAAAATAATAATAATTTTGTTTAATAGTGAAACCCACCTTTAAAGAAGGAGAAATAAGAATATATATAATACTATTTTTAAGTACCTAATTACTTAAATTAAACAAAATAAAACTATTATTATTAAATATTTTTTTTACAAATGGAGCTATTAATTTAAAATAAAGAGAATATTTATTTTCTAACTTGATATATCTCCTTGTGTTCTCTAGAAGCTTCATCACTTTTGGGTATTTCAGTATTCTAATATTATGCAGAAAAATGTATGAAAACATTGAAATAAATAAAAAAGTAAGTTATTACTAAAGACATATGGTATTTTTGCATAAGTATTTAGGATAAAATAAATATTTTCTTGACCAGCTATGTAACCAATTTACATAGGGCTCTGAACATGGTGCATAAAGGTCAATTGCTTATAGATAGTAAGTTGCCCTCTATGTACCATGTCAGAGTGCTAGCCACGGGACCTAGTCAAACTTTATATGTAGGGGTGTAAACGGACAACATTTGTCCGCCGTCCGTCTGCAGCCGTGTCCGTCTGCAATGAAAATGGACGGTATTAAGTTGTCCGCGCGGACACGGACGCGGCTGCGGACGGTAATTTTGGTCCGGTATTTTTATAGACGCGGCTGCGGACACAACCTGTCCGTGTCCGCGGCTGTCCGCGTCCGTGTTATATAAATTTTTTTTTTCCAGATCCATCTCTCCTTCGTTGTGGCCTAGCCCCGTTTTGAATCAGAGCTCTCTAATCCTCTTTCAGCTGCGGCGGAGATCAGCTCTAGACTTCCTCCGTCAGTCCCTCCGACTTCCTCCATTCACCCTTCTCTTCTCCTTTCTGTCGCAGCTCACCAGCTCCGCCCTACCCGTCTCCTTCCTCCGCTGGGCCGCCTCGCCGGATCATCGCCTTGCACCACCAGCCGCATAGAGAAGAGGGGCTTCTAAATGTAGGTTGCTGCTATAACTTCCTCCTGAGCTTCATCGACAAGGTGGTGGACGATGGATCCAGCACTACCAGTACCAAATCATCGTCTCCGTTGCCAACATGAAGGTGCTCATCCATAAACTGGAGGTGGGTGGATGGGGCTATGCTCTAATTTTCCTCTCCATCTTCCCCATGTAAGCCGCCCCTTCAAATTTCCAATCCTTCATAATGAAATAAATTATTTGGGTTTGTTTCATTTGGGGACTGCAAGATTACATGCTGATAGATGATGAGGTGGTGTCCAAGCTGAGGTGGGAGATGGAGCAGGTTGTGTCCCGCCGGATCATCGCCTTGCACCACCGGCCGTATAAGGAAGAGGGGCGGATTTTATAATTGTCCGTGTCCATCCACGTCCGTCCGTGTCTGTGACGGACAGATCTTATGTCCGTCACGGACAGCGGACGGATGGACATGACTCTCACATGAAAACGGACGGCTGCGGACCACCCTTGTCCGCGTCCGTGTCCGTCCGTTTACACCCCTATTTATATGTCCCTAGGATAAAGCCCCACCACATGATAGGAAGAGTTTTTCAGCTCCTAACTACAATGAGCCCAACGTAAATTACACATAGGAGCAATTGATATTTTAAATCGAAGGCACACACACGCCTGTATGGTAGCACCTTCGATTTAAAATATCAACGGCTCCCATGCGTAGCTTTATGCTAGGCTCATTATCATACGTGAGCATAAAAAACTCTTCCCACATGATGATACAACATTAGGTTTCAAATTTGGTGCGACCAGGCCTCTCTATTTAATTATATCCAAAGATGATGTTCTTTCATTTAAAAATCAAATTTTAATTAAGTTTTACTATCCTAAGCTTTTAATTTTGGTAGTAATGAAGCCACTATGAGTTCCTCTAGCAATAATATATTAGGGTCTGTTTGGATTGGTGGAAACTAGGAGAAAGGGAAAGAGAAAGAGAAAGAGAAAGTAAATCAAAGTGAAAGAAAAACTAGGAGATTCCTAAAAAAATTCCACCGTTTGGTTGCACAAATGATGTTAAAGAAAATTGACGGTAATGGTGGTGGTTATAGTTGAGGCGGTAGCGGCAGCGGTGGTGGCGATGATAGTGGTGGTGGCGGTAGCGATGGTGGTGGCTGTGGCGGTGGTAACGATGACGACGATAGTGGCAGCAATGACAATGGTGGTGGTTGTAGCAATGGCGGCGGAAATAGTGGTGGTTGTGGCAGCGGTGGCGGTGGCAGCGACAACGGTAGTAGTAAAAGCAGTGACAGTGATGATGGTGGTAGTAGCGGTAAGACATAAGTCTTTAGTACGTTAATTTTCTCTCAAAATTCATAAGTTGATGGGTGAAAAGTTTTTGGACTAATTTTTTTATCTATTTTATCTCAATTTTCACTTAATTTCTCTTTCCCCATTGCACCAAATAGTGAAAACTGAGAGATTTTAAAATGATTTATTTCATTTCCCCCGTTTTTCACCAATCTATACAGTTAGGGAAAATATCTAAAATATTCACTTTTCAAGCTTTTTTTATATCTAGTAATTATGCCCTAGTAATTTTTTTTTCCCACCATGCTCTAGTAATTTTTTTTCTTCCAAACATGCCCCTAAATTAAGAATTTCTATCTAATATGCCCTCAAGATATAGAAAGTTCAAATACCATCCGTTCTTTTTATTAAAATAAAAACTCTTTACTATAGTTAATATATAGAAAATTGGCCTTCATCTCCTTCCTCTCCACTTTATCGCCTAGTTATGTCCATACACAAGGCCGCCTATGAATTTTAATTGCTAATATGGTTGGCCTTTGAGATGCTATCCCTCGGGCATGACCATGCGTGAACAACGCTAGGTCATTGACATAAGATAAGGTTTGGGGCTTTTCTATTCTAAAACTTGTGAGGAACTTTCTTTTTCTGTAGGCTATTTGATTCCAAGCGTACGAAATTGACGGCCGCCATCACCTTTTGTACTTATTGGACTTTTCTAAATCTAAGAAAAAGTGATGATGCTGGTTTTGGGCTTAATGAAACTCGTCTTAACGCTAACAAATGATGGATGTTGTGATGCCAATCATGAAATTAATGGACCTGCCACTTGTTTTTTTTATCATTTTAGATCCATTTGAACCCCTTCATGTGCGTGTGTCTGCAGCCTGTCTTTAGGGAACATACAGGCATATAGCAAACCCAATCCTTTTTAAGATTTTGAAAATTCATCTATTTGGAATTCCAAATCCAGAACTTTGGAACCATTCTGCAAAGGAACCCTCCATCTATTTGCTCATATATTTTATGTACTTTCTTACTTGGTATATCTGTGAATATTTGGAACCCGAGCCAATTCGTGGGGTTTAGTATTATATAAATAGAATGATGGTGTTATAATAGATTGAATAAATCAACCACAACAGCTTTATTAAATTAAGGAGAGTAAATATAAAAAGGGAAAAGATCATATACATAACTTCAAAATATTGACAACAAAAACTGGGCTAGTTGTCCCATAATTTTAGGAAACGTTTTTCATGCTCCGTCTGAAATATCAACAACTCTCATGTGTACCTTACACTAGACTCATTGTTAAAGGGAACTCTTCCATAATTTTGACATTGAAGAGAGATAACAGATTAAACATATCAAGTGTTAAACTAGAATGTGTTATTCCAATAAAGCCCGATTTACTTATTGATCTTTTTTTGTGCTTATGATGAATGCATTGCATTGTTTCGTATGTACTTTTATCATCTTTTGTGTTCCAACTTTTAGTTTAATAATATGATTGTCTTTACAGGTATTTGTGTATGCTTTCTCTGGTGTTAGATATAGAAGTGACTAATGTGTCATTTTTTTTAATCAAGTAAAATTAGGGAGAGGACTTCCTTCCATTAAAACCATGCAAGATACAATGTAGGAATCAAAAAGAAAAAACTATAAATACCATCTTTCAACAATAAAAGAAAAATCATGAACAATCTTTGAAAGAGGATAATTGGCATGCAGTGACATAAACTTTGACTTGAGTTTCACATTGCTTGAAAATAGATATTTTGTGAAGATTTTCATTTCTAAAAGTGCAATTGTTTCTTTAGCTCCATATAAATAGACATCATAGTTCATGAACAACTTCAATAACAATCCAAGAATAAAACTACTGAGAAAGTGAATATGCTAAAGAGCTTAATGAGTTTCATGGCGAGAAATATCCACTCTAAAAAATCTAAAAATCTTACTCATGATCCATTTAGAATAACCACAAGAAAAGAAAATGTGGTTAGCCATTTTCAAATCAGCCTAGCATATAATACACCTATTTGTGATTTGAATTACTTTAGCTTAAAGTTTATCAAAAGTAAGAAGATGACCATGTAACATCATTTAACAAATGAAGGAATGGCGAGGAATATGATGATTGAGTCAAACGAGAGTTGAGACTGGGCCATTTAAGTTTAGGTTTATACATGGATAAGACCATATATGCTAATCTAGCAATAAAATTTCAAGTGGACGTTGGCTTCCAAAAGATTGTATCATAGTCTTGATTAAGAGTTAAAGTATGACCCTCAATAACTTGAAGAAGATGATCACTTCTCAAATTAATATGTTGAGTCCACTTCTAACAACCATTATTCAAACAATCAAAGATTGAAGTAAGCTGATGACTATCCATTTGATGGACAAGACACTGACCATAGTTCAATTAATGTTGAGCCGACCTTACATTCGAATTGAAATTTGAGGAAATTAATACACATTCTCAAATTTGCTCCCTATTAGTTTTAATTTGGTTCTTCATTAGCATAATCACTTATATTTTCTCATTTTTTTCTATACTGTTTTACTTAGTTTTTTCTTAAAGAAAAAAGAACACCAACGGAGTGGGAGGTATTTTTTTAATTAGGTTTTGGTCGGATAAAATATGTGGGCCAAAGTGACATGTTCTGTTAGACCAAAACCTTATTAGAAAGTTCTGTTGGGTAGAATTCGTTGAGTGTATGTTATTATCTGATCTGAAATGCTAGAGTAAAACGTCACTAGTGGGGAAAAAACAAAGAGAAATGCTTTAGTGCACTCCCCTCATGGGCTGCCTCATACCAACACGTGGGCCCCATACTTTCAGCCGTGTGCCAAACGTTCAAGGGCGTGAGTGTATGCAACAATATTTCACCAAAAAATAGAAATAAAAAAATTATTTTTTTTAAGTACACATCAAAATTCTTTAAAGAATTATATAAAAAAGTATACATCGACTGCAAAAACGTCTTATCATTCTAAGATGAGCTCTAACAATCGTTAGCAAGTTGATAACATTTGTCCATATTTGCCTAAATTTTGACTTGGGGGCCATATTGATTATGGTCTCTAGATCGATCAAATAAGAAAGAGATCTTGTTCATTGAAAATCAGTTATCTTGACTTTAACAAAAAGAGGAAACAAATGACAGGGAGTTTGATTTACATAATTTGTACTGGATCACTTGTCTTTTTGCCCGGTCCTGACTTGCTTCCAGGCCAAATACACGTCATTTGATTCAGTGGCATGCTTGCTGCCTTTCTATGTCTGTTTTAGTGCATAATTGGGTCAAACTCATCATAAGTTGAAATTCCAATAGCATGCATTGTTTGAAGCCTTATCATTCTGGTAATACCACAAGAATTTAATGAAGTTGCTCATCCGGTCATGGGCTATCCCAATAATTCCTGAATCTGACTTCATGTTAATCAGGTAGTCGACTAACCATTTGGTTAGGTTATCTTGATAAATTTGGAATAATACTAAACTAGAAAATCATGACATAAACATAAATTATATTACTTTGATTTCCATAATATGCCATAAATGCAATAATGTCTCTTTGCCTTCACAACATGAAATAAGATACTAATTAGATCATTCCATGAGCTGTTCTTGAACCATCAGTTCATCATCTTCCACTTGAATGCGGTCCCATGCTTTCCAAGAGCAGCCGTATCCATTCCTTGCCACTTGCTAGCTAGCCGTCTATAACGTCCTGAGTCATGTTTCCAAGTCAATAACAATTTGTCTCCTCTTCCTCATAAACAATCCACTCCAACGTCAGGTTCATAAATGAGAAAGGTTATGAAACTCACCTGCATTTCCATGCAGCATTTGCTGCTGCCCTTGCCTTCCACATTCAAATAATTTATATGTCCATCCCCCATGCATCATCAATTCATCGTCCTATAATGATCGTGAACCTCGAGTGCTTATATAAGCGTCTACCCAAATGCTTCAACTCCAATAACACGATTGAATCGATCAACAACATGTTCTTATCTTCATTGTTGATGTTCAAGCTCCCCTTTCTCCTTCTAACTTGTACATTGCTTTCATCTTCTCTCTATGTTTCCACTGACATAAAATGGTGGTGCAGTCACACGCCCCACCGACAAATCTGTGAGTATTTCACGAGTCACCTGACTCCAGTTCAAGCCCCCCAACATAAGTCTGACTTTCACAAGCTAGCAACCAGAGTTGCATTGGATCAGGCACTCCATGCACAAAGCCACACGTTGTGGCTTGGGTCTAAGTGCCGGAACGAGCTGGAGAAGGTGGCCTGGGCCGATTGTTTGGAGCTGTATGAGGATACCATCCTCCTACTCAACCAAACCCTAAACCCCTCCTATGTATGCACAGAAGTTGACACACAAACATGGCTTAGTGCAGCACTTACGAACCTTGAGACATGCAAGACCGGATTTGATGAGCTTGGGGTGGCTGATTACATATTGCCACTCATGTCTAATAATGTGTCCAAGCTGATTCGCAACGCACTGGCCATTGACAAGGTTCCACCCCCAGAACATGAGTACAAGTCCAAGTTTCCACCATGGGTCTCCGCAGGAGGTAGGAAGTTGTTGCAGGCGGCATCGCCAACTTCTAAGGCGGACGCCGTGGTGGCACAAGACGGATCCGGCAACTTTAGGAGTATCAAGGAGGCGGTGGAGGCTGCCTCAAAGAAGAAAGGGAATGGGAGGTATGTTATATATGTGAAGGCAGGGGAGTACGAGGAGAATGTGGTGGTAAGCAAGAAAATGAAGAACATTATGTTTGTGGGGGATGGAAAAGGGAAGACTGTTATCACTGGCAGCAGGAGCGTTAAAGGTGGTTCAACCACTTACAATTCAGCCACTTTCGGTAAGTTAAGACTCAGCTTCAAATAATTTTCTTAGGTGAACTGTTATCACGGGATCTATGGTGGGAACCATACGATAACTTGTGGGGATTACCTTATTGATGGGCCTATCAAGTCTTAGTTTAGCATAGTTTTATTAAGACCCCAACTAAAGTGAATTTTTTTTAACTTCATTCTCCCATACTTTGGCTTATTTTTTTCTTGTAATTCCTCCAATATGTGAACCCCACCCCATTCCTCGGGCTACGGCTCCGGTTATAACAGTGTGTTGACCGTACGTATAGGCTTGTAGCGGCCAGATCTGGCCGTGGCTAGCCTGGCTGCTGGTGCCATAGCCAGATCTAGCTGTTGGCCGTCGCCAGATCTAGCCAACGGCATATTAGCTGCGGCAGCAAACTAGCCACCGCTAGATCTAGCCGGTGGCATATTGGCCGTTGGGGCGAAGACAGGCCTTCGACCCCAACGACCAAACAAAGAAATTGAGAAGTAGGAAAAAAGAGGGAGAAGTAGGGGTAAAGATGGGTGGGGGATAAGAAAAAAATTGGGGTATAAATAACCACGTACTTCAATATAATCTCAGCTTTAGACTCGTCCCACCCATCGGAATGCTGCTATTAGCCCACCTCATTTCTCATTAAACAAATACATATATATATATATATATATATATATATATATATATATATATATATATATATATATATATATATATATATATATATATATTGGTCCTTATTTCGCACCATAGCTAGAGCCGAAGCCGGTAGTTTGCCCCTACCCCACATCAGCCGTCGCCTCCTCCTCTTTTCTTTTTTTCCTCCTCCTCCTTTCTTCTTCTTTTTCTTCTTCTTCTTGTCCTTATCCTGCAAAGATGAAGAAGGGTTACAAGTGAAGCCAGCCCAGCCAGCCCAAATTTAACAGCAGTTAACCCAAATCTGGTGGCCAGCCCTCTATTTGGCAACCAATAAGCCGGCCATATGCATCTAGCTAGGCATTGACACTATCATTAGAGAAGTGGTTGTTAGCCGCCGACACCGGAGGGATAAGAGAGAAAACAAAGAATTGAGTACATGGGGTCCCAAAAAAAAATAGCAGTTTTCAATGAATCACACGTCTTACTCTTAAAACTAGAAATATATTTACAAATAATGTGCATTAGTACGTAGACCATCGATTCTCATCTTCGTTGGCTCGTGTAGAGTAGGAGTGAATCACACGTCTTACTCTTAAAACTAGAAATATATTTACAAATTATGTACATTTATGTACACCTTTACTCGCATATAAAAAAGTGTTTAGTTGAACTAGAAACCACAGGTTTACATTGCCTACTCTATGATCTTTGCGATACAATTTTTTTCGCTTATGCAAGCCTACATAAACCAAGCACATATTGATTTCGTCTAAAACACTAAAATCATCCAGAGATTTTATAAACGAAGCATTGTGTATCGAAGGGCATATCTTTAACACAACTTAATAATCTGTTAATCAATGATGCAATAAAATATGGGTCATTAAAAATGAAGGTGATGTGATCAGTGTACTTCTGTACATATATAATGAGTGATGCAGTGAGATGATGTAGCCCAATTTGTATGTCCCAAATACAAGCTGTCCATGTCCTCAACTACAACTGTGTATATGTTCCTTCCTCATAGTACAGTATGTGATGCATTTCAGCTGTAACGGGTGAGGGCTTCATAGCTCGGGACATGACTTTCCGCAACACTGCCGGCCCCTCCAGCCTTCAAGCAGTGGCACTCCGGTCCGGTTCAGATCTCTCTGTCTTCTTCCGCTGCAGCTTTGAGGGCTACCAGGACACTCTCTATGTAGACACCCAAAGGCAATTCTACAGAGAATGTGACATATATGGCACTGTCGACTTCATCTTCGGCAATGCAGCCGTTGTCTTCCAAAGCTGCAACATCTATGCAAGGAGGCCTACGAGCGAGCAGAGGAACACCATTACAGCCCAGGGTAGACTGGACCCAAATCAGAACACTGGGATCTCCATCCATGAGTGTACGGTCACGGCCGCATCCGACCTCATAGACGCTGGAAGTTCAGTCCACACATACCTTGGAAGGCCATGGAAGCAGTACTCTCGGACAGTCTATCTAGAGAGTTTCATGGACAGGTTGATTGCCCCAGCTGGGTGGTGGGAATGGAGTGGCGATTTTGCTCTTAATACTTTGTATTATGGAGAGTACAAGAACACAGGGCCCGGTTCTTCTACGGACAGGAGAGTGGGGTGGAAGGGGTACAGGGTCATAACTGACCCTGCTGTGGCTTCTCAGTTCACAGTACAGAATTTCATATCTGGGGGAGAGTGGTTGGCATCTACCGGTGTGCCTTACACTGCTGGACTTCAAAATCATCCTTGAGGAATCAGTCACCTTATTACTACATGTTGCTTAAGCAGGGTATAATCATAAAGTTTGTGAAGGAGAGAAGGGTGGTACAATTCTGCAGATAATTGTAAATTTCATCGAAGTATACGATTTGATGAAAGAATTTTTGGTTGTATGTTGGTATCTATGGTTGTAAAAAGCATTGGACTGTATTGATAATTGCAAAACTCTTAAGGACACCATTTCTTGGAAGATTGGGAAGAGATAAAAAGTTTTTCTGTCAGTGGCAACAAGAAAGAATTAGAGCAACAGAAGATGAACATAGTATTTTGCTAGATAATCACCAGAAGTGAGCAGTAAGACGAAGGGCTTTTGTACACATCTTCTCTTAATTATATGTGAAGCATATTGTCCTCGTTGCCCAAACAGGAAAAAAAAACAGATTCTGTTCCTATTGTCCTTTCATTGATATAATTGGAGTGTCCCTTTCCCATTGTCTAAATTCATCCGAACTTATGGGCATAAACGAAAGACATTCATAAAAAATGTTTCTTCAACTTAATTTCTTTTAAAAAAAAAAAGAGAAGCACAACTATATTTCTGCTAATAGAAGTGAAAGAAATATTAGCTTACTTTTTATCTTAGCTTTCACTGGTTCAGAAACGACATTAACGAGCAGCTGGTGCTGGTGGGCACAAAAGTGAAAGTTGACACCGAAACATATCTAACTTTACCAACCGGAAGGCAACGTAAAAACGCCGAACGGTGTTTAAGGAAACAGTGGAGAGTCCCCAGATGCCCGACTGCAACGAGTCCAAGACACTTGTGTCTTTACACTTGCCACCACCTCCCTTCCCTAATCTGCATGGCTCCCTGTCTCCATTCACCTCCTCCATTCCAATTAAAGAGTCACCAAGTCATCTTCTTCCCCTGCCTTCTTCTCTAGTCCTTCCTCTTCTGCTTGTCACCTCCTCTCTTCAAGTGTACCTCATCATTATACATGACGCACCTTCAGCTCCTCCTTGCTTTCACTTTCTTCTTAGTAGTGGCTGCCGGCCGGCTACACCCATGGGACGAGGTCATCCGGATGCCGACGGAGAGGGAGAGGGAGATGGAAAACGAGGAGGAGGGAGGCGAAGTCAGCACGCGGTGGGCGGTCCTCGTCGCCGGCTCAAAAGGCTTCGGAAACTACCGCCACCAGGCCGACGTCTGCCACGCCTATCAGCTGCTCAAGAGAGGTGGGCTCAAGGAGGAGAACATAGTGGTCTTCATGTATGACGATATTGCCTACAACGAGTACAATCCCCGGCCTGGTGTCATCATCAACCACCCCCAAGGCGAAGATGTCTACTCTGGGGTCCCAAAGGTAGGGATCGCCATTAGTTTGCTGGTTATATTCACTAGCAGCTAATCGATAGAGTTGATTATTTGCTGATGATATGAATTTGACTGGTTTTTTTGAATGGTTACAAGGATTACACTGGGGAGCATGTTAACACAAGGAACCTGTATGCCGTTCTATTGGGCGATAAGAATGGTGTGAGGGGTGGAAGTGGGAAGGTGGTGGAGAGTAAGGACAATGATCGGATCTTCATATATTATTCGGACCACGGAGGGCCAGGAGTGCTGGGCATGCCCAATATGCCATTTCTCTTTGCTGTCGACTTCATTGAGGTTCTAAAGAAGAAACATGCAGCTGGGTCCTACAAAGAGATGGTAAAAACTTCATTTTAATTTGGTAGTTTCAGTAATGGAAGCTAAAAATAGTGTTTCTGTTTTGTGCATGATGATTTAGGTTATATATGTGGAGGCTTGTGAAAGTGGAAGTGTTTTTGAGGGTATGATGCCGGAGGATCTGAGCATCTATGTGACAACTGCGTCCAATGCCGAGGAGAGCAGCTGGGGGACTTACTGTCCAGGGATGGAGCCGTCTCCTCCTCTAGAGTACATGACTTGCTTGGGGGACTTGTACAGTGTTGCCTGGATGGAGGACAGGTTAGCCCCATTTTTCCATCATTTGTTCTGCTTTCTGTTGTCCCGGACATCACTAAAAGTTCCGCCTACATTCTTGCCAATTAATTGTTGTCTTTGTACATACCAAACTAATTTCTCCCTTAGATATGTTGTTTTTAAATTTCTTCAGATTGCCTACTAGGTCTTCACAATCGTTTGTTATGCTGTAGTGAAATTCACAATCTGAAGAAGGAGACTATAGAACAACAGTACCTGGCAGTAAGTCTCAAAAAGTGCTTAATCTTTGAGTAGTCTAAATGTTTTTCTTTTCATACTGGAATTTAGGCTCATTCAAAAGCTTGTTATGTAGGTGAAAACTCGAACTTCTAACTACAACACTTACACTGCTGGGTCTCATGTGATGGAGTATGGAAACAAAAGCATGAAGACAGAGAGGCTCTATTTGTATCAGGGTTTCGACCCGGCCAATGCGAACAATGGAGACAATGGCCTTCAGAGCTATCCTCATCTGGATGTTGTCAATCAAAGGGATGCAGATCTCCTCTTCCTATGGCAAAAGGTGTGTATACTATTCTTTTATTTGAAGTAGTCGCAAACTCGCAATAGCAATTTTCTTCGCCTGCTCGATATGCAAATCCAAAAAAGCATTGCTTAGCTTTTTCCCTTGCGTTTAATCAGTCGTTATTGGACTTCATCAACTGAAAGTTAATGATGATGTTTCCTGTAATTCAGTACAAGAGGCTAGAGGAGGGATCTGAGAAGAAGGCCAACATGCTGAAAGAGATCACGGAGGCCATGATGCACCGGATGCATATTGATCGTAGTGTAGAGTTCATTGGGAAACTACTGTTCGGTTCAGCGAAAGGCCATTCGGTTCTTAGACATAAGAGATCATCAGGTCGACCTCTGGTGGATGATTGGTCTTGCTTGAAAGAAATGGTACAGTTTTCTACAATGTAAATTGTCTTTATTTTGATCTCCGACTAGTTTTTGAGCTTTGCAGACATTACATGGAACTGTGTTCGTTGATTTTATTGTTTTGGGCAACAGGTCAATACGTTTGAACATCATTGTGGATCTCTTACTCAGTATGGTATGAGACACATGCGGGCATTTGCTAACATATGCAACAGAGGAATCTCTAAGAAGGTCATGGAGGAGTCATGTTTAGGCGCCTGTAGCAGCTATGTTTCAAGTGCTTGGAGCCCCTTAACAGTCAGCCATTTCAGTGCTTAATTATCACACGCATAAGATGTAGACTAAATCTTCTATAATAGTTTTTGTAGATGGAGCGTTTTAAAATTTGGTGGTAAGTAATCTAGCTTATATGGTAATTTGGTACATGTATATCCGTGCCCGGTAACTGCAACTTACCTTGTATAGCAAAGGTCCTTATAATAATTACTTCCACTCCCGGGGCCAGTGGACCGCATCAATTATAATGACAGCAAAATTAAACATCTCTGGAATGCTCGACAATTAGACGTCAAAATGCACATTACCAGGCAGGAAAGATGCTAAGACCCCATTTCATTGACGATCTATATACACAAGAGTTTATATACAAAAGAGACCCAATAAAAAGACGACAAATTAGGCCAGCATTGCAATACAACCGAAGAGCCTTGTGAAATGCCACATCCCCTACGTACGTGATAAATAATGTGTATGCAAAATGTACATTTGATGGATATAAGTATATATAAGGAATGATGAGTAATTGTGATGTATGGTTAATTATATAAGATTAAGTACAAGTAAACTTAGGGTTTAAAGTTTACATAGAGTAAGATTTTAAAGGAAACTTGGGGGTTTAGTTAATAAGCAAACTTAGGGTTTAAAGTTTACATAGAGACTATAATAGTAAGATTTCAAAAGTTACATATAGAGACTATAAGAGTAAGATTTTAAAGCATAATTATACAAATTTAATGTATTTATTATGAATTGAAACGTAATGAAAACAAGTAAGTTATTCGTAAGAGTTTGATTACTTGGGTTGGATAAGAGGGTTTAGTTTGATGTTTGTGGATGAAGTAGAATATGTAAGTATGTGAAGAGTATACTAAGTTAATGTGTTGACATGTACGTTGAATTAAGGTTATGAGATAGATGAATTAAGCGGAGTATGTTATGCTAGAATATGTAAGTATGTGAAGAGTATACTAAGTTAATGTGTTGACATGTACGTTGAATTAAGGTTATGAGATAGATGAATTAAGCGGAGTATGTTATGCTAGAATATGTAAGTATGTGAAGAGTATACTAAGTTAATGTGTTGACATGTATGTTGAATTAAGGTTATGAGATAGATGAATTAAGCAGAGTATGTTATGCTGATAGGTTAAAGTTTCTGAACAGATTTGACCTCATATTGGTAAGCAGAATATTGTAAGAAAAATTTTATGGTATAATTGTATTTGTATAAATTATGTATTTCAAACTTGAATGTTAAACAAAACAAATATGATAATTTGAACTTGAATGTTTGAGCCAGTTGGCAACTAATCAGTTGAGCGTTCTTCATGTCTTGCTATGATGTTTATCTTACGAGTTATTGTTTTGGTGATGTATATAATCTCAGGCGTTTGATGCTCTATTAAGAGTGTTATATTTGTCAATGTTATTTTGGTGTTGTATTTAAGCCTAAACATAAAATACTCTATTGAGAATGTTGGATGATTTTGCTATAGTCGGGAGGTGATATCGTCGTCGCCAGGCCTATACCAGCCGGCAATGGCCCATCAGCGCCCTACAAATGTCAACATAACACACTTAGAAGGACCTTCTTCCCCCTTCCAGGTCGGGTGTGAAAACGCGCCTGATCTTATCCTTTTTTTTCTTTTCTCTCTCGCTTCCTGCTTTCTTTCTTTTCTCTATGGCCTTTTTCTTGTTAAAAGTGCGCATCAAGGCCCGTAGTTTGTGATTAAATCTCACACCCGATTCTACAGGTAGGAA
The DNA here is from genome assembly GCA_035235625.1 of Saururus chinensis. Taxonomy (NCBI): domain Eukaryota; kingdom Viridiplantae; phylum Streptophyta; class Magnoliopsida; order Piperales; family Saururaceae; genus Saururus; species Saururus chinensis. The sequence goes on from CP141146.1 coordinate 7,617,638, forward strand.
TATCGATGTCAAATATGCCAAAGCGTCACATTTTCTTGCCAAAATGATAAAAATAGTAAAAAATTATAAAAAAATTAGGGACGTTACAATCTTCCCCCATGAACATTATCTATTCATCATAGGTTTTGAGCCATTAGTCCATATTTTAGTAATAAGTTTGTGGAATTGTCTTAGTTTATTCATGTTGAAGATTGTGGTTACCTTGCTTTTATAACATCTGGTGTTCAAGTTAATGCATTGTACATTATGATAAAGTTTGGATTGTCTAGGATGATGAGAATTTGGATAATTGATGTGTTGTCCGAATCAGAAAATTCAAATTGCTCACTTGATGTTTGATATAATGCATGATTTGGATATTGTAAGTTGAAAATTAGAAACTTATGGTAAACAAGATTCAGCGATGTGTGATATGAGGAAAAACCATACTTGTTTTATGGTTAAATCATATGTTGGGTATTGTCAAAAAGTTAACATTGTTCAAGACATGTATGATGTATTTTTACAATCACAATATTCTATTTGCAAGAATCACAAAGAACTTTATGTGGTATATCTTATTCTTGAGAAGGTGTTTGGTTTCGCCCCAAGGAGAAGTGGTTTTCGTATTCATAGGTGCAATCAAAGTGATTTTCTTCCTAGTAATTGTTTGAAGATTTCTTTTCTTGTTTTGCACATTGATTATTACTATGTGCATGAGATCAATTATGTGTTCAAGCGGGTCCTTTCAGAAGATTTTTTTGTCTAGGTTGGTTATTTATAGGTGTGAAGTGCTATGGGCTGATTCTTACACACATTCTATATATTTCCCATGACACAAGGCATATTGTGTTTATTACTATGGTGTCCTATTTGAAACTTCCAAAACCGCTAGATCAAGATGCTACTCTAGGTGGGTCTTTACTTTATGCTATTTGTAGTTTCCAAGTGTTACCCAAGCCAAATGGTTATAAGAATTCTCTGCATATCACAACATCTCTATTAAACTCAAGGATTAGTAGTTTTTCTCATAAGTGGAGAATGATGAAGGTTATAAGTCAAAGTGCTGTGCATGCATGCAAAGGCACGTTCTTAACACATAACAGGCTGCAATTTAATTTATAGTTGAACAAATTCAATTCAAGGTCTTTACATGTTTTCCTCAATTTAATTAAAATACGAATTATCATATTTTAAAATTAAATAGACTTTCAATGAAATAAAAATTTTGTGGGCTGAAAAGGTTTTTCAGTATTATACATATAATTTTCATCTCCAAATTTATTAAATAGAATGAGAGCAAAAGAGGTAGCAAGTGAATAATGAGCTTATTCATTTTTTAGTAAGTACTCTCTTTGTCCTATACTATTTGGTTTTTTAAAATAAATTAAAATTAATTTATTTTGAAAAACTAAATAGAATACATATTGTTGGACCGGAGGGAATATATGCTACCAAACATGCGATTTGCATCAAAATAAAGGCTCCCAAATGCATTCATCTTACAACTTCCCTTTAAGCTTCTATTGCTGCAATAAAACCAGTTATCAACAAAAAACTCTTCTATCATAGTTTCCCTTTAGGCTTCTATTGCTGCCATGCAAAGCTTTTTTTTTTGCCTCCTGCTGCCAAAATTCTCATGCCTTGTATCTCATTAATTTTTCGTTACATGTGGATTAAATTCCAAGGTCAATGTGGGTGGGAAAGATAAGGAGTCTTTAATCTTTAGTTATGGAGCTAACTTCCTGAAAATAGGAAGGGAAGAACCCATTGACATGAGAGTAACTTCCCATTTTGGTCAGGCATGGGATGAGCTCCATCTCATTCCGGTTACCTAAGAAAGAGATTCTCCCATCTGTTTTTAAGAAACAATCCTTCAACAAGATTCTCGTTGTTTTATTGCACCCATAAATTTTAGAACTAACACCAAACTCATATGACCACAAATCCCTTCCAACAATAAAATCCGGCTCTCTTTTCGGCTTTTCTTTCTAGTTGTTCCCTTTTTTTAACCAATCTCATGAGATAAAAGATGGAAGGACATGTAGGTAGTCAAACTCCTCTCTTAGATATCATACAGAAAATCACTTGTGGGGTTAGTCTCGATTGATTTATTTTTACCCATTGAGTAGGAAAAAATTCCCTAACCTCCTGTAGTTTTTAAAATAATACCTCTCAATTGCACAAAGAACCACGATGATTTTTTCCTGGTTTGTCATTTATAATTTTTTCGCATGCAAAATAAAATCTCATTTTTTCTAAATTAATTAACTATGTTTTAATTTTTTTCACATACCAACTTATATAAAAATTAATTAAATTTATGAGATATGTGCATATATGTACAAGTAAGATATTATTAATTAGCATATGTAATAATTTTCAATATAATTTTCAAATGATCATTACATGGAGAAAATTGTTACACTCAAAAAGTCATGCATGACTAATGCATGATAATTTTTCTAATCAAAGTCATGAAAATTATTATACTGAAAATGTCATGCACGACTAATGCATGATAATTTTTCTAACCAAATTGTCATGTGCCACTACACTGCTTCACTCCCATATTCACTTTAATAGTAGTATAGATGAGGAATGGAGGTGATAGTGTTATGCACATATTAATTATGTTTTTTAAAATAAATCTTTTATGAAGGTACCATTTACAATGACATTTTGCAACATAATTTTCATCATAAAAAGTCCCAAAAGCGTCACAATAATCATTTACAATGGTAATATATACAAGTGTCACAAAGGACTTCTAGCTACACTACATTTTTTCAACAAAACCGTTTGGCGATGGGGAAGCGTTTTTCATGCTCCCTCTTCAATGTGAACCGAGCATAAGGAATGCCTGGGAGCCGTTCGATCTTAGGATCATGGCACACACGCTAGCGCATGTTAACATAATGTGCACTAGCGAGTGCACCACCGATCTTGAGATCCGGCGGCTCCTAGGCATTCCTTACGCTCGGCTCACTGTCAGAGTGGAGCATATAAAACATTTCCGATGCAATACTATTTCTAGGGACGCTTTTGATAGTAGACAAAAACATGGCTTATATTTAGCAACACATTTAGAACTTTTTGCTTACTCTTTGGTCCATCACAAAAGTCGCCTACTGAATTCGGGCCAAGGTAGATCGGAGTTGGACTTGGGCTCAGCCAAGCCACGAGTTTTTATTATTTTTGGCTTTTTTATTTTTATACGGCTTTGGAAGTTTCAATTTTTTAATAAAAACATCGACCAATGATTGACCGATGTCAAGTTTAAAATCTCCTAAATTTTTTTAAAATACATAAGTTATTTCATTTCTCTTCTTCTAATTAATATAAATTTATTTAAAGATATAAAAATAATTTATTTTGTACTTGGGGTTAGGTTACACCGGCCTATGGACATATTACCCTCATCTCTAGCCAAAATCTATTTAAAGCAGGCTAGAAAATTAGAGCAGGGTGGGCCAGATGAAGCTGGGCTGATGGGCTGGCCCTTAGTGACCACATACATATTGATCGAAGTGTTATGAAAAGCTTCACGTCAGTTAGTTAAGAAAAATGTCCTTCAATCCTTGGGAATAAGAGACCGTCGTTGATTGGTCTTGCTTGAAAGAAATAATACATTTCTTGGAAGTAAATTCTATTTGTTCTTCTGTCAAAAAGAAAATTCTATTTGATCTCTAGCTAATTACACTGTATTGACATTTGTACAGACCACATGAACTACTCTCATTGGTAACTTTTTTGGGCAACAGGTTAATGAGTTTGAACATGATTGTGGATCTCTTAAGCAGTATTATAGTGTGGGATAAAGCAATATGGTATGTCAACATGCTGGCATTTGCAAACATATGCAACAGAGGAATCTACAAAAAGGCCATGGAGGAAGCATGTTTAGGCGCCTGCGGCACTATCTCTCAAGTGCTCGGAGCCCTTAGCACTCAAGAGACTTCAATGATTTATTATAATTCGTAGAATATGTAGTCTAAAGCTCCCTTTTGATTGTTTTGGTAAATGAAGTACTTTACAATTAAGTGGCAATTAAGTAATCTAGCTTGTATGGTATTCCACTACTTGTATATCCATGAATCCTGTGGCTGCTGATTCTATGCTGAATATCCCAATACAGATCAACTGCCTGCTTTGCAGTGTTCTGGGTCCGGTCCTGGTTTTTATGCTTTAATTAAAGCTGATCACTTTGAGTGATCTTCCTTTAGACCTTTTTTTGAGATTCTTTTAGGCAGTCAGTGGTCTACGGAGTTTACTTTATCAAAGAAAGCTAGCTTCAGCTCAAATTTCTTAGTTGAGAAAGAATTTTATATAGAAGACTTCTCTAGAAAGTATAGACGGGGGGATAAGGAGGTGTCTTTTTAGCTGCATAAAAGAATGGATACATAGCTTTGGCGGGGATAATGTTTCTCATGGTGGACAACAGTACTATAAGCTCAGAAATATATTCAATCAGACTAAAGGAGTATTCAACAATACCACCAGCATAGAGAATTGGCTGCCAGAGATGAAATCCAACATCTTTTCCCTCTTTACCCTGCATTGCATGTATATTGTATGTGAATATGCATTTGAGGCAGTGTGAACTGAAGAAGGAAAATGGAGAGGGGAAAGAGACTTGCCTAATGCTTTTCTCAGGAATGAAAGAACAACAATGAAAACTGCAAGACCTGCCAAGGAACCAACTATGATGGCCACTGTTTTGCCCACTTGGTCCTCGTCAGAAGAATCTGGATGGCCAGACAGAGAGCATTAGTGAACACATGTAGTTAAAGAACAAGCATAAAGCAAGAGACAAGTTGTCACTTCAGAGTTCAGAATGCGGAACTTCACTAATTCAAGGCGAGCCCACTAATTTACGTAGGTCATCTTGTGTGATAGTGGTCCCTTCCCATCTTAGAGATTAACGAATGCATCATCTATAATCTGTTACTTCATGGAGGGGATCATTAAGATAAATAACAGTGTTTAACTTCGGTTGAAAAACCTGTGAGTTTTTATGATAACGGTCCCTAGTGTTCAACAATATGCCTCACCAATCTAATATGGCAATAAACACAAATAAAATTATAGAAGTATGTTTGTAACGTTTTATCTGACGGTCAGAAGTTCCAATTTTCTTATTTCTTAAGCCCCAAGTACTCATAATTGTATGAGGCCTGTTAATATGAGCATGGCCAGGGCATCTTTGGCCGTGGGATTTCAATCTGATGGTGCCCTTTACCCGGTCAGGGTGAACTCGGGCTGACGTTCTTTTTTTCCTAATTGCATATGTAAATCAATTCAAATCATGCAGAAAAATCAAATATTGGTAAACAACATGCAGAACTGAAAATATGTAAAATTTGACCAACTTTGTTTATATTATAGGTGAAGTTTAGATTAAATTTAGGAGATACTACCATTTCAATCTATTAAGGAAACAGGGTTGCACCTGTAGAAGATGTATAGTATCCGGATGCCCAATATCTTGCATAGCACCCAGACAAGAAAACATCCGCAGCCAAGGCCGACCCACATACATTCTTGAGCTTCCCTACAGCATCGGCAAGACAAGCTGAGCAGTCTGCAGTGCTTAAATCCCCAACACACTGGCCCACTCCCTCCACAGTTCCTATGGTACTGACCCTGAATCCAACCCCAGACTGCAAGTCAGATAAAACATCATCCCTTCGCCTGAGGAACTCTTCTTCACGGCTAGACTTCGGACTACACTTCTTGAACACAAGTGTTGTGTCAAGTTTCCCCAGGAAGTCACCATTCTCGTATCTAACATAGCACCCGTCCAGCTCCAGGCGGGCTCCATTGCAGTTGGCGCACACTAGCCCAAGCTGGCCGACGGCGTTGCGCACGCAGTTCGCGCAGCTGCCCGTATTCAGATCTCCTCTACACTGGTAAAGGGCGTACACGGCGGCATCAGGTGTGTCTGAGGTTCCATTGCCAACAGCAAAGCTGCTGTAGGAGGTCTGGGAGGCTGAGGTAACTACAGAGGAGAGTAAGGAATTGAGGTTGGATTGAAAAGGGGAGTCTGGCTGAACCTTGGTCTGTGAGCAGCCCACATAAATGAGAGTTTGAGCTGAAGCTTGCTGTGTGTGAGATATGAGGGTCTGAAGTGTAATATAGAGGAAGGAGGAGAGTTTCAAAGCTTGGTTGGTGTTGTATGAGGACTGTTGCTTGTTTGTGACTGGTTGCCTGCACATCTTCTTCTTAAACATTTTACATGCCTCTTTTCCTTGAGGGTTTGAGCAGCCACTGCTTTAAAGAGGGAGTGGGGGGTTTGCTTTTTTGTTGTTGGTGGATGAGCTTCTTATTGGGACAATAATTTTGTTACTTCGGTTTCCTTTTTCTTTTTGGTGTAAACTTTTGTTTCTACTCCATGGCCAGTGTTCAAATTAAAGGTTGAGGCACATGTCAAAGGCAAAAGGTAAAGACGTTGGATGAAGACTATGTATTTATGTTGGAATAAGTTACTTAAGAGTTAATGACTTATGACGTTGGATGAAGACTATGCATATATTTATGTTGGAATAAGTTCCCTTGTTGTGTGCAGTCTGTGCGTACTCCCTTGTCTCAAAATAAGTGTCCTATTTAATTTTTAAAAATAAATTTATTTTATTTCATTTTAAAAAATTAAATAGGACACTTATTCTGAGATGGAGGTAAGGTGGCGGGCGGGTTAAAAAATCCATTTACCCATGTATTACGGACACCGAACGATCAAAATCATGTGGCCCCAAATAGCTCAGTGCAACGCGATTTCGCATGAGTCAGGCGCATATTAACACCCCTCATTTTAGTTCTGTTGTATGGGGAACATGATCAGCCTCCTGCAAGATGTTCAGAATCTATAGGGTACAGATAGAGGATGAAATGCGTGTGGAATAATGGAATAAGATTATCAGCTTGCTATCAGGCATCATCTCAGCTTGTTTTGAGCCATTGGTTATCCGATACATTTGATGATAAGCTTCTTTTTTTTATTAAGATCAATATTCCCTTGATTACAGATACAGTCATGCCTCTCTATATATTAACTTTCATAATTGTCTAAATAAGCATTATATTAATGCATACTCAAGCTCTCTGGTCTTAATGAGGACTGAAAATGCTACATGCATTTAAGACGGGGGATCGCCCTTTTTAGGTATATGGGGTGCAATTGTCTTTTTTGTACAACTTCAAAATTACTGTCAAATCTGAAAAATAATATGACGTACAAGACATATTAGTTTGCTGGTCAAACGGAGTTTGGATGTAGGCTAGTTTCTGTTTATGTCCACGTCCAACTTTTGTTATGTAATGACAAACGGGCAAACTTGATCACAGACACCTGGGACATGGATTCAGACAGGGTCACAAACGGTCGTTAGTAACTTGGCAACCCCACTCAGCTGGTTCTTTTCAAGGATTGCTTGCAAGAGGAGAAACACTTAAATTTCACTTGAAAATGGAGGACAAGTTTTTCAGGCTTGGATAAGTCAATTTAGATTTGGAATTTCATATTGTAGTGTTACCGGTTTTAAAACCACATACTTCAAAATCTAAGCTCACAACTAAAAAAGATTTAACTCGTGCCACCCCTACTCTCTCACTCTACCACCTAGGGGTGGAAATCAGTCATTTGGTCACGGTCACCGTGACCGATTAACATGACCATTTAGTGTCATGATCGTGATTGACTGTCCATCAGACATGGTCACGGACATGGTCAGTCTGTCTTTTTTTACCTAGTTTATACTAAAGTAAGTAATTATTATTTGTTTGGGTTGAATCACAATTTGTTTGAGTAATATTTGTATTGTATGATATCTCTTTCTTTTCCTCTTTGAACGTTTTATTCTCCTCAGTCCCTAAGTGATTCCCTTTTTAGTTGTCCTTAGGAAGTAAAATTGTATAAAGACTTTGTCTAATGTAGTGTTTCAGTTTTATATATGATTTCTTTCATTGCCACCTACTTAGGAGATGATACTACTCCAGGTTTTAATTTGTCTCACTTAATGTTGCTATTTTGAACTTTAATATTTGATTTTATCTCCTTGATGGACTATATTTCAACTTTGAATACTTTGATGGGTGGTTGTAAATTGTAATAATACTTTCAAGCTGAAGAATTTGAACATTGTATGTCATAAAAACGTGGTAGTCACATTTTTACTTCACTCGTATACTCTACACCTTACTAAACAGTCAAACCAACGGAGCTTTGGTTTATTGGAATTTTATCGCAATAATACTTCATAAATTTGTTTAGGAATATAGTATATTAGAGAAGTTTAGAACCCATTCCTACCTATAGGACATCATATTGCTACTCAATAGGAACCCCAAAAAGTCCTACTAGAAACGCTTTCTCTTTTTGGTTTTTTAAGAAAATTGTTTCAGTTCTTTAACCTGTTAAATATTTTCGTACCTTTGCCTTGTTCTTTGCCTTATTTTCGTACGTTTGCCTTGTTTTTTATGAGAGATCTTACTGGAATAATTATGACTGAATCAAGTAATCCACTTTGTCCTTAAGACAGAATTCGCCCTCCCTTATAAGTGCTTAGGACTTCGCAAGCGTCTGTCTCCCAGGATAAGACGGACGGACGGACGGCGGCGGTGGCGCGCACGTGTGGGTTAGCCCACCTAGGTGCATTGGTCTAACATCTCTCTCCCCCACAAAAGTGGGTTGGCCCAAGGGCCTAACATGAAAGGCCAAACTAATGCCTTATATACCAACACCATCAACTTCACCTAGGCGATGTGGGACTATTCACTCCTTCAACCAATTCCCATGTGTTATTCTCATTCAATATGAAGTGGGCTTGGGCTCTCTCTACCAAATGGGTTTGACCAACTTGAGTAATATGGGTTTGACCCACATAACCATTATGATGCTCATCTAATTAATATGGGCTTAACCCATTTCAAATACCCGCTTCTAACAATCCCCCATATGAATGAGAATTGGCTAGATAACTATGCAAAACAATGCAGATAAACCGTGAAAGCAATATTGAAAAGATCATGCATGGGGGTGAGGTAGCTTTTGGCTTTGAACCTTCCCTTGTGAAAACTATCGGGTCTACTTGCTAATCAGTGAATGCGATGTCTTGAACTGTTCAGCCGTTTGTGTAAACCGAGACAATAGAATTCACACAATCACTTCTCAGACACACTGTAGTTCTCATAATTGTGTTCATTTCGGCCCTAAACAAACTTGGTTTCATGAGTGCTCTAGAAGATTTAGCCTTAAAATCCTCATAGAAGTGGCCCTTTCACACTCATATAGGTGATTATCATTAGGAGTATCCTGCAATACCCCACTCGAATTAATTCAAGATATGAGAATAGGGATGCCACTCGGGTCAGGTAAATGGTAAACCCGATCTGACCCTAATAGGTCGGGTTTGGTTTTTAAAAATAACCCTAATGGGTCGGGTCGGGTTTTAGTTATCCAACCCGACCCGAATATAAATATAAATATAAAACTTATATATTTTATATATTTTTTAATATTATTTTTAAAAAAAATTAAAATATATATATATAAATTATTTTTTTAATCTATTCGGGTCAAACGGGTCAGGTTCGGGTTCAGGTTGGGTCGGGTTTGGGTCACAGATTTGTGATGTGGGTTCGGGTTCGGGTTTGGCAAAACCTGACCTGAACCCAACCCGGTGGCATCACTATATGAGAATCATTAAAAACAAAGCTTATCCTGAGTCACTCTGCAGACATCACTTTCTCATCATAGGAATGGGGACGAGATTTTATCTCAATAGTGATTCCCCTTGAATCCCCCACAATTCGGTTGTCCCTTTAAACTTAGATCTTAAGATCTCCAGTCAACAAGGTTGGGTTGCCATTATGGTGATTCTTAATGTATAGGCTTCAAGCTCATTCCCCTCGATGAACTGTTCACTTGTTCTTTGGTCAAACCTTTAGTAAGCGGATCCGCAATATTTTCTTTTAACCTAACATACTCAATGGAAATTATTCCACTACAGAGCAATTGTTTTATAGTATTGTGCCTCCGACGTATATGTCGAGATTTACCATTATACAAGTTACTTTGTGCCCTTCCTATAGCCGATTTGCTATCACAATGTATGCAAATAGGTTGCACAGGTTTCCCCCACATTGGAATATCCTCAAAAAAATTACGAAGCCACTCAGCCTTTTCGCCTATTCTATCAAGCGCAATGAATTTAGATTCCATGATGGATCTTGCTATACACGTTTGTTTCGAAGATTTCCAAAACACTGCTGCACCTCTAAGGGTAAAGACATATCCACTTGTAGATTTCAAGTCTTTTGTATCAAATATCCAGTTTGCATCACAGTAACCCTCTAGTACTGCTGGATACCTTGTATAATGCAACCCATAGTTAAAGGTATATCTCAGATATCTAAGAATCCTAACTACAACTTTCCAGTGGTCTGCCCCTAGGTTGCTATTAAATCTACTAAGTTTACTTATTGAGTACGCTATGTCGGGTCTCGTACAATGCATAATGTAATTAAGAATTTCAATAATTTGATAATATTGAAGTTGTGATATGCTCTCACCCATGTTTTTGCTTAAGTGTAATGTCACATTCACAGGTGTTCTCGTTGGACGATTATCATTCTAATTAAATTTTTCTAAAATTTTCTCAATGTAATGAGATTGTGATAATACATATCTATAAGATGTTCTAGTGATTTTCATCCCTAGTATGACATCTGCAACACCCATTTCCTTCATTTCAAACTATTTGTTCAACATCTTCTTTGTAGCTTTAATAATATCATCATTACTACCAATAATTAGCATATCATCCACATAAAGACATACAATGACATAGCCTTCAGGTCTGTCTTTTACATAAACACATTTGTCACATTCATTAATTTTGAATTCATTTGACATCATCATTTTGTCAAATTTTTCATGTCATTGCTTAGGTGCTTGTTTAAGTCCATAAAAAGATTTAACAAGTCTGCACACTTTATTTTCTTAACCCGGTACAACAAACCCTTCAAGTTGTTGCATATAAATTTCCTCATTCAAATTACCATTCAAGAATGCGGTTTTGACATTCATTTAATGGAAGTTATCCTTGTGACTGGTGAATATGTATCAAAATAATCTTGACCTTTCTTTTGCTTATATCCTTCGATAACAAGTCTAGCTTTATATTTGTCAATGAATCCATCAGCCTTCATCTTCCTCTTTAATATCCACTTGTATCCTACAAGTTTACTTCCTGACGGGAGATCCACCAACTCCTAAGTATGATTTTGCATAATGGATTCAATTTCACTGTTTACTGTCTCCTTCCAATATTGTGTTTCAGGAGATGACATGACTTCCTTAAAGCTTTAAGGCTTATTTTCCAACAAATAAGTTAGAAAGTCTGGACAAAAGAATTTTAATGTTCTAGCACATTTGCAACGTCTAGGTTTATCATCATCTCCTTCTTAGTCTTCACTATTGTCCTTTTCAATATCTAAAGTTCTTTTAAAAGAACTTTCCTTTTGTGTAGAATTTTACAGGAAAATATTTTCAAAAAACGAAGCATTCCTGGATTCAATCATAGTATTGACATTTACATCAAGAATATTCGATTTATGAACAAGAAAGCGATATGCACTGCTATTATTTGCATAACCAATGAATACACAATCAATGGTCTTTGGTCCAATCTTTATCCTCTTTGGATTAAGGACCACCACTTTTGCCAAACACCCCAACACTTTTAAGAATTTGTAGGAAGGCTTTCGACCTTTCCATAATTCATATGGTGTCTGCAAGGTTTTCTTATGAGGTATTTTGTTGAGAATATAATTTGCTGAAAGCAGAGCTTCCCCCCACATGTTCTGGGGTAACCCAGAACTTATTAACATGACATTCATCATTTCTTTTAACGTTCTATTTTTCCATTCAGCAACTTCATTTTGCTGAGGTGAATAGGGTGTCGTTGTTTGGTGTATAATACCGTGTCGTGAACAAAAATCACCAAAAGGTGATTCATATTCCCCACCTCTATCACTTCTTAGAATTTTGATTGTCTTGCCAAGTTGATTCTCAACCTCTGTTTTATATAATATAAACATGTCAATGGCCTCATCTTTACTTCTCAGCAAGTAGACATAACAATAACGAGTGCAATTGTCTATAAATGTAATAAAATACTTTTTACCTCCTCTTGTTTGAACAAGTTTTAAATTACAGACATCGCTGTGAATTAACTCAAGAGGTTCCGTACATCTCTCAATACTTTGGAAAGATTTCCTTGTTAATTTCGATTACACACAAGTTTCGCATTTATGACTTGAGTCAATATTAAACTTAGGCAGATATTTCATATTAATCAATCTTCGTAAAGCATCATAATTAACATGGCCTAATCGAGAGTGCCACACATCGAATGACTCAATCATATACGAGGAAAAAATATTCTCATTGTTAATAACATAAATCGGTACAATGGTGAGTACATTGAGCTTGAAAAGCTCCTAATTTAGGTACCCATTGCCCACATACAACCCTCCATTGGTTAATACAAATTTATCGGACTCAAAAACCAACTTAAAGCCATTCTTGCTCAACAAGGATCCGGACACCAAATTCTTTCTAATTTCTGACACATGTAGCACATTATTGAGTGTGAGCTCTTTTCCTGAAGTCATCTTCAGCACGACCTTGACAAGTCCTTCAACCTTCACAGTAGAGGAGTTCCCCATAAATAGCTGTTCACCATTCTCCACGGGCTGATAAGTGGAGAACATCTTCCTATTAGAGCAAACATGTTGAGTAGCCCCGGTGTCAACCCACCATTCACGAGCGTTCGTGACCATGTTCACTTCTGAAACAACAGCAGAAAGGTTGATGTCATTCACATTGGTGGAGAGAGTCTCCACTTCAATCATGTGGGCTTGTGCATTCTTCTTCTTAGAATCATCTTGTTTTTTTCATTTCTGACAATCCTTAGCCTTGTGGCCCATTTTGTCACAGACATAGCACTTGCCCTTAAATTTGGCTTTGTTGGAGTCCTTGTTCGACTATCTAACATGATGCTTCATCTTCTTGTTGTTGAAGCTATTGCTTTTATGGCCTTATTCCACAACGTTGACCTTGGCCTCCATGCCATGACCCCCGATTTTCTTTTCAGAAGCACGATTGTCCTCTTTAATCCTTAACCTCACAATCAAATCCTCCATGTTCATCTCTTTTCTCTTATGATTTAAGTAGTTCTTGAAATCCTTCCAAGAATGTGGTAATTTTTCTATTATAGCTGCCACCTAGAAAGACTCACTTAAAGTCATGCATTCCGCATGAATATCATGCAGGATAACTTGGAGGTCTTGAACTTGACTGATCACAGTTTTAGAGTCCACCATTTGAAGTCTAAAAATTTGCCGACCACAAATTTCTTCATTCCAGCATCCTCAGTCTTGTACTTCTTGTCTAATGACTCCCACAGTGCCTTAACACTTTTCATCGAATTGTACACATTATATAATGTGTTGTCCAACCCGTTAAGGATGTAATTACGGCATAAGAAATCTGCATGTTTTCATGCATCTACTGCCGCAACAGCCGTCTTGTCTTCCCTTTTCTCCTCAGTGAGAATGTGGACTTCTTCTTGAAGGAAGCAGGCTAAGTTCAGTGTGGTGAGATAGAAGAGGATTTTTTGCTGTCATCGTTTAAAATCCTCCCCATTGAACTTCTCTGGTTTTTCCCCTTTAATTTGAAGAAGAGCAGTCACCGAAGTGGGAATAAGTACCGATGTCAAGTGGGTACCTTCAGCATCCATTTCTGTTCCAAAGAACAAAAGATTAACTCAGCTTTATAAAATCAGTGAATTTCGAAATCTATACACATAATAGAAAATTTTGAAATCAATGCAGAACTGTGAATTTCAAAATCTATCCAGAACTGTGAATTTTAAAATCAATGCAGAACTATGAATTTCGAAATCTATCTAGAACTGTGAATTTCAAAATCAATGCAGAATTGTGAATTTCAAAATCGAGGCACAGAATATTAAATTTCAAAATCTATATAAAATTGTGAGTTATGGAATACATGCACAGTGAATTTCGAAATCTATGCACAGTAAACTTTTTCAGAAAATTTTCAAACAGTAAACTTCAAAATTAATAAATAGTAACTTCCGAAATTTGTAAACAGTAAACTTCAGAAATTAATCAACAGGAAACTCCTGAAAATTTTTGAACAGTGAACTATCAGAAAAAACTTCAAACAGTAAACTTCTAAATTAATGAACAGTAACTCCCGAAATTTGTGAACAGTGAATTTCCAGAAAATTTTAAACAGTAATCTTTATAAAATAATCAACAGGAAACTTCTGAAAATTTTTGAACAGTGAACTATCAAAAAAATTTCAAACAGTAAATTTCAAAATTAATGAACAGTAAGTTCGAAAATTTTTGAACAGTAAACTGAAAATTTCGGAACAGTAAACTTCAGAAAATAGTAAATTTATGAACAGTAAATTTTTACGTACAGAATGAAAAAATTCCACAATTCACACGTAGAACAGTAAAATTTCAAACAGCACGTCCAGACTAGTATAGATGCAGCATTACAAGCATGGTAAAATAAAAACAGAAAATTTTTCCACTGTTTACGCACAGAGGAAATCTAAAACATATTTGAACAGTGAAAAAATTTCAAAATTTGCCATAGGGAATACTATTCTCCATGCATAACAGTAAAATATAAAAATATGTAAGACTTCTGTCTTAAGATTGTTAAATATTTTCGTACCTTTGCCTTGTTTTTTATGAGAGATCTTACTAGAATAATTATGACCGAATCAAGTAATCTACTCTGTCCTTAAGACAGAATTTGCCCTCCCTTATAAGTGCTTAAGACTTCGCGGGCGTCTGTCTCCCAGGATAAGACGGTTAACCATACACCGTAGGAGTACCTCTAATATAGTATATGCAGCGAACCACAATGAATGTGCTAACACAGACACAAAGAATGAAAATGACGGTAAATCCCAAATCGGATTAATGCAGAAATCTGTTTTAATAATTTTATAGGAAAGCCCGTTGAAGACACCCATTTCCGTCCAAACGGATGCGTCCATCTGTAAATGACACAATCTTTAATGAAAACAAACCGGACCCAAACCAATTAAATAGACCAAATGAATTTGTCCCAAAAATATATTATCATATTGACCCAACCCAACCCGACCCGACCCGGCCGGCCGCGCATGAAAACCGAACCGAGCCGGCCCACCTAGGTGCATTGGTTCAACATCTCTCTCCCCCACAAAAGTGGGTTGGCCTAAGGGCCTAACATGAAAGGCCAAACTAATGCCTTATATACCAACACCATCAACTTTACCTAGGCAATGTGGGACTATTCACTCCTTCAACCAATTCCTATGTGTTATTCTCACTTGGGCTCTCTCTACCAAATAGGCTTGACCCACTTGAGTAATATGAGTTTGACCCACATAACCATTATGATGCCCATCTAATTATTATGGGCTTAACCCATTTCAAATACCCACTTCTAACATAACCCTCCAATGAAACTTAAGAAAAGAAGATCTATAAACTGTATCACACCCATTTCTGTTGTATACGCACATATTTATTTGCAATTTTGATGTAAAAGCTATCAGTTTGAGTTTTTTTTTTTCTTTCTGGTAGCTCACCATCCAATTTCTTCATTTGCACAGATCTAGTTATATCATGCATCAGATCATAGACATCCTCGTTAAGTAGAGAACAACTAGAAACCTCTTGTTCTTAGTATGGTAATATTTCCCTGACAGTAAAAGAAATTCCTGATACCCATGTCTAAACAGGCACAAAAAATACAAAGAAAATGAAACGGAGATACTGAGGTAGACTAGACCCAATAAAAACAGACAAAATGAGCAGCATCAAACTCAAGAGAATGCACAATTGCTATCAATTTCCAAGTGTTTGATACACATTCAGGCTTCATACGCATTCATCATCCAACCCAACAGAATCGATCAGTTGTTAATACTAATACGATCTTCCCTTGCCATTGAAGAACATGATACTCTCGAAATGAAAACACAGATGTCCCTTTCCCTAGTTCTCACCATTTCATGACTACTTTGAGCTTTCAAACAATCACCTTCTCCTTGCCTGTAGATAGTACCACCTCTCATCTTCTCCTTATTCTATTGGCGGCCTCTATTCCTCTTTTATCCTCCCCTTCTCACGTCGACACATCACAGAAGTACGGTGGTGGACCACTACTGGCCTCCCCTTCTTTCCTACCAAAATTTTCTAGACCGTCGCCAAAGTCCACGATACTACCACCACAGTTTGCCAAATTGCATAGCGTGTCGTCAAAGACTGCTGGTTCATGCAAATTGCCGACGAAGTCCCCTTCGCGTCCTCCTGTCAAACCCTCTACTTATGTCCTCCTTACCGCCCCTAAGCCTGTGTATTTTGAAATTGTAGTTTTGAGACTTGTGATTCTAGAGTCCGGTTTATATGAGCCCATAAGTCGGGCTTTGTGAGTTATTGAATTTTGATCTGACCTAATATAACTCATGGGAAAGCAAGTCGCTTACGAGATCATATGGCTCTTAAAGCCTAGGCCCATGCTAACGTGCATGAGTATAGGTTCATAAGCGTGAGCCCGGACTTATATTAACTTTAAGATGTATTCTTTAAAATGTGTTCCCATGATTCTAATTTGCAATCTTATAAAAAGATAAGCTTTCTCAACATCCCAAACAGGGCATACCACCATTTTTGAATCGTTGTGTAAGTAATATGTGAATTAGAGTATAGGCTATAAAGGTCTTGGAGTGTGCAACTTGGGAATGGGCGTTATGTTTCTAAGTTGTTAATATACGTGGGGGTGGGCTATAACATGGGATTGAGTTGTAATAGTATTCAGCTGTAATATGAAGAATGTGAAAAATGGCATTGGGCTGGATTCGCACGGGCTCCATGGTTACATACTGGACTCGAGTTTGAGCTTGAGCCAAACTTCGAACTTCCTGTGGAGCTTTAGTAAAAAGGTTCGATTCTTGCTGGAACTCGAGTTGAAACTTTGATCGAGTTTAAGCCAAACTAAGCCAAAAATGTACTTGTTTCAACTCTTTAACACCTTTGCATAAAGGACACAAGGCTAATACTTAGATTCAACTCAGCTTTTTAACACCCTTACTTAACGAATAGGTGAACACAAGTAATTATCATCATATAATCGGGTAGCTATTTTTCCAATTTCTTGATGTAGACTTCTTTTATATTCTTTCTGTCCCATATTAAGTACATTTAGTTTTTAAAAATAATCTATTTTTATTACGAGAAAAATGATCTCAAGAATAAGGTTCAGTGCACATTTTCATAATTTATAGAAGTTAAGCACAATATTTTATATTTATTTTGGTAGATATCTAGGCTAGCAATGGGTATATTATTGAAAGGAATGTGATCCTGAAAGTGCATTTCACAGGTTTATGAGACAAATTCGAACGCAACCCAGATCAAGATGGAATCTGTTTTCAGTCCACCAAAAGGCACAATCTCTAGAAATAGATTAACTACTAAAAACCAAATTATACACTTTACGAATTCTACCTAAAGTTGGTTATCTTTTTTTTTTATGAGTAAAATTGTATTAAAGCAAAAAGAAAATTACATTAAACATAAAACAACGAGAAATATGTTGCAAACTTTGAAAAAAAAATTCGTCATAGAAATGGGAGAAAAGATCCTTCCATACCTATTTTACCCCTACAATAAAGTCCTTAATTTCCAGGAGTTTGAACTTTCATTGAAAGGCTAAGGGCTGATTCAACTACAATGAGGTCCAGCTTTTATATGTTGGCTACAAAGCTAGTTCAAAGTCCTCTAGAGGAAAGAGTTGTTCCTGCTCTCTTTTTACAATAAGTTGAGCATAAGTTTTACATAGGAGTCATTTATCTACAAGATCGACGGCACACATATTAGTGTTAGTGATATTGATGTTAACATGTGCTACCATATGCTCCGTCGATCTTAAATATCAATAGCTCGCATACAGAGCTTATGCTTGGCTTATTGTTAGAAGAAAGTAGAAAAAATTCTTCTCTCCTAGAGAGCCCATCACTCAAAACAATCCATTTTTCAAAAATTCAAACAAAACAAAAAAACTAAAATTTCTAAAAAAACCGAAGTCAAAGATGACAAATATTCTCATTCTACAAATTACCGAGCATTGCTTACGAAGGGGGATCACCATGCTGAGAGAACAGTGGGGATGGGGGATGCAACATTGAAGGTTTACGTTGACCGAAGATTAGCGTAAAATGAAACTGAGAATTGGCAATCGAACGCAATCTTTTCATCTGCGATACAGTTTTTAACTTTATTTTGGATTAGAATTTGATTCTAAATTAATTTGTTTAATATTTTATTTTCCTAAGAGTCATTATTCCGTATTTATTTGATTATTTAGTGATTTTCTCATTGGTTTTTTAAATTTTGATTGATTATTCATAAAGTAATTAAAAATTAAATTCTTTATTTATATTTATGTCACTAAGAGTTATATAAATATTTAGTTCTTCTATGAAGGCTAGGAGTTTGGTGCTTTTTCTTGAGATATTCAAGAAGAAGAAGAACAAGATATCATTCTTTGTCATCTATTTTCCCTTTATTTTGTGTGATTTTATTGTTGAAATTCACAAGAGAAATGTTATGTGTGCCTGTAGCTGGATTCGTTGAGCGACGTTCATCCCATCAATCCCGCCTTGCATTATAAGCCCAAATGCCCACGAAATGATAATAACAACTGCCAATATTCCTAGAGGAAATTGTCCTAAGTTTTTAATCATGGCTCCCTAATTTTGAATTTCTAGACTGCCACTTCCTTCTTCTTGTCCTAATCTTTCACCCATTTACTTAGCTCTCAACCACTTTCTCCTCTCTTATGCAATTTTTATGAATATTTTTTTTCTAAAATACAATCAAATTTTTTGTTAGGGTAGATGGGAGGCACCACATCAATATTCAAGTGGTTATTGTTAGTGAAAATGTTGGACCATTCTTAAAGTATTTTATCCTCTACATCCTTCAAAAAGTTGATCTAAATAATAGAAAAAGAGAAAATTTTGTGGGCTCCATGGATGCAAGTAGATAGACTGTCTCGTGGATTCTAGATATGTAATTGAAAGCATATGTAATATGCATGTTCATATGGGGGCATAGAAATAGACGGAGGACAATCCTATTGAAATTGGTTTCAACTTAATAAACACACATACACATCAATACATACACAAATATATATACATATATATATATATATATATATATATATATATATATATATATATATATATATATATATATATATATATATATATATATATATATATATATATACACACGTGTGTGTATGTGAATTGGGAAACTAATCCAAGGAATATGCGAACACAGGACAAATGTATCCTTGACATTTGCCCTGTCAAGTAAGTACATATTCTTGGCAGGGCCTAAATAGTTATGTCTCTGAGGGCAAATGTCAAATATGTTATCAAAAACCCATTAGTTTGGCATTTGTGGAACATATTCTATGTTCGTATACCGGAAATTAGCATATTCCTTGGATTTCCTAATAGTGAATTTTAGTTTGAATATATTCTGATCTTTCCAGTCATGAGCCATCCAGCATATGTGGGGAAAATGTGCAGGATAGCCAAAGGCTTAAGGAATCAAATATTTAGGCCCCGTCTGAACAAGTAAAGCTCAGTTAGGAATTACAAAAACCGTCCAAAATGTATGCAATATGTTCCAGAAGTGTGCATAACATCACAATTTAGGCATCATCCTGCTGCTAAGAGGTTCCCTAACGCACATTTTTTCTAATCAGCATCTCGACCGTTGAATGCTCTTACATAGCTTCCCCTTGTAATATGAATAACTAAAGAACATTTTTTTGGGGCTAAAGGACTAGTCCAATTTAATCCACCAACTATCAACACTTCAAAAAATCAGCATGCATCTCTTAATTCATGTGAATTAGTTGTGATCAGGTGGTGAACCTTCACCAGAGTAGCGACGAGTGAAGGTTTGCTAACCGTCGATCACCTGAAATCGACAACTCACGTATTAGTACATAAATTTGCCATAAAACATAAATTCTGTGTAGGACTTATGTGCTAATACATGTGCCGCTGATTCTAACTGATCAACGGTTAGCAAACTTTCACCGGCTGCTACGTCGGTAAGGTTCACCAACTCGTGAATTAAGCCATGTGCTTTTAGCGTGGATCACTACCCGTTTGTTTTTTTTTTTATGTTCAGAATAATTTTGAGGAAATTTCAAAGTTGGGAGCCAAATTAGTCACAGCAGTTGAAATCAGGCGAGGGAGATAGTTGAAGATCAGGGCCCCCCACTACTACTTCCACACAAGTCTTGATCTTCATAGATTCCAATTTTATCAACGAATATGATTGATGAATGACAACCTTGGCTGACGGGTGCAGTGACGCAAATTGCTCCCATTTAACCCCTTCAGAAGTAATCTTAACACATCTCTTAATTACAAAATCTGACCTCCTTAATTACTAAGTTCAAAGTGCACACCAACATGACCGAGATAAACAGAAGAAAAGAAAACAAAGCAAAAGATTCAAGTTAATTCTGAATTATATATGTTCAATTCGAGCATCTTTCGATCAAAACCTATGGTTCCATGCTAGCCTTTTGCACCTCTGATCGCATGCAGCGATCTTCATCTGGACGCTCTCGAACTCGGATGCCCGGCAGGGGATGGTGATCCCGCCGGGGTGCTGGAAGCCGAACTCCTCCTCCGCCTCCCTCAGAAGGTTGCTGAAGAGCGGGTGGTTGAAGTAGATGACCGGAACCAGGTAGCGGTGGTGGTGGTCATCCTTCTGCCCCACGTACACAGCCATGTGCCCCTTCGGCACAGCCTGGGACGTCGTTTTCGCCTCCCTCCGCTCGTCACCGAGCCGTGCATAACCTGACAGCTTCGGCGGCAGCCTCGGTGGCCACAGCTTGTTCCCCAGCCGCCGGCCCCAGTTGCAGATTCTGGACAGTGTCTTGCTTTCATGCTGGGAATGGCCGCCCAGAAGGAGGCAGCGGTCTGGCCTGGCCCGGTTCCGGCAGCGAACCCATTTCCAGAGCTTGACGATCTTCCTCCCCACCCTGAAAACCGTCGTCTTCCTCATGTGTTCTTGATATATACGATAACTGTACAAGGCTAATTTACAGCAGAAGAGGAGACTAAGGAAGGAGAGAAGCAGAAGGTATTCTTTATTCGGGACTAGGAGAAGGGCCAGGGGTCTGCAACGGACATGGCGAGGCGGAAGAGGGTGAGGCAGACGTCGGAGAGAGAGGAGGGGATGTTGGACATGGTCTCGCCTCTCCTTCAGTGGAGATAGAAGACGAGAGATCGAGCTCTCACCTGCTACCTGCGTCTCTGCTCACCTCTCGTCTTTTCTTAGTCCCCATCTTCCCCCTTCTCCCCTGTTTCTAATAAAGCCTTACAAGCCTTTACGCTCCCCTTTCTTGCTTGGTAGCCTGGGAGTGGTGATGGCCAAAAAAGTGCCGTGTCTCTCTTTCTCGTCCTCTCTTTTGGCCAGAGTAATGGAGGTCATTATATAAGGCTGGGAATGAGAAAGAATTTTTGAAGCTGAAGGAGGTCGGCTGAATAAGCCAATGAGGACCATGGAAACAGTGGGGGAGGTGAAGAGTCAGCTGCTTATGGCCATCGACCCAAATTGGTTGCATCATTCCAGCGGCCGTACACAGCCCTGCAATTAATTTAATTTTATTGCCTTGGAATTAAACTGGGTACAGGTAATAAGATCAAATGAAATCTTTAATAGAAACGTAGTTGTTGCACGAACTAATGAATTGCCATCCTAAGAGTCAAGAGTCCAAGCACAATTGCTTCCAACCATAATAGTGGAGGGCTAAATTTGAAATACATGAATACTTCATATTCCCTCCGTCTAATATAAATAGTTATATTTAAATATATATATATATATATATATATATATATTAAATAAATAATAAAATCTAAATTTAAAAAAAAAGAAAATAAGTTTATGATATTTTTTAAGTACCTCACCACTTAAATTGCACCAAATGGATTTATTAATATAGAACAAATTTTTTTACCAAATGAAGCTATTAATATAAGACGGAGAAAGTAATATATAACTTTGTCTAATGACATTTATCTTTTTAAGCTATTTATTTTAGTAGGGTAGAAACTGAGTGGGGCCGACTCAAAGCTAGTCCTTAACCCTAGCTCGTCAACCTATTTTCCGCCCCATTAAGGTTGAAACCGGGTTGGAGTTGGTCCATGACCCTATCCCACAAGCCTATTTTTCGCTCTCGCTCTGCCCTAGCTATAAGGGGCTTTCAAAAGCTCAACCCTAAGCCAGCTCATGCTGGGCTGCATGTTTTTTTCTTTTATTTATATTTTTTTATTAAAAATATTTTAATAAAAAATTAATTGTTAGGGTCTAACTAATTAACTCTATTAAGAAATGAGATAATATGCGTTTGGCCTTTAAGTGAGGCTTTTCACAACTACTCATAATAACTTGCAAACCTAATATTTTTTTTATCTTCCTTAAAATATGCAACCGCCTCATTTTTTTCTTTACCTTTCAACTTACATTTGATTATAAAAAAAGTAATAAAATTATTTTAATACTTGAGGGTAGGCTGAATGGGCCGTATTTTTTTTCATATCTTCCATTTTTTTGCCTTTATATAAGCTGGCAGATTGGCCCTTAAAAGTTTCACCCTTATATATTAACAACCAAAAAAACATCTACATAATAAAATTCATAAAAAAGTTAATGAGTGATATAGTTCATGTACAATTGCATAAGCTAAGACATAGTAAGCCATCATATGGAGATTCGAAATGCAACCTTAAATCTACCAAGTAAATAACACCTACTATAATATAAAATCTGACGGCTTAAAATACTTACAGCTTATATAATTATTTAAATCTGATGGCCTCAATTGCCACAGCTTACATAGACGTAAGTAAACCGGCGTTCATATTATGCGGACTCTCTAATTTTTCGTCTTGACAAACGTGGTCAAAGAAGACAAATTCAATATAGAAAACACGCGGATTTTGAACAGTAGCCCATGTAATGCGTGTCCAAGGCTCCAGTTGGAAGGCAGGGTTCTTCTCCACCATCCACGTACAAAGGAAGGAAGAATATCTCGGCCTATATTTGCTTGTTTTATTCTTCCCTGAGAGTGGTGTGATTGACTAGAGATAGCAACCTCTCACAGCCGTGCATGCAAGTGATTGAAGGAAAGTTCAAAGGACACAGCCTCAATAAGAGTGATCTTGTTTGCCGTTAGGGTATAATATGACAAAAACTGGAGGTTAATTTGGCATGTAAACCTACATATGTTTGTGGGTTTGGACAATACATGATCACATGAGTGTCATCTCATCTGATTTACCAGAATTTCGTCTTGGATGTGGCTGATTTTTGTGGTCATGTTGTGCACTTTGTAAGCGAAAATTTGTTGTAAAGGCTGGAGAGCATGTGGTTTCGTTGGTTGCTACATGAGAAGAATGGCATCACAATTCACAAGCTTTTTTGTTTATGCAGCAGAGAGATTGATTATAAGCGTAGCAGATTTGTCTAGTTTATTCTCATCAAAGAAAGCGGGCATAGACACTTGGGTCACAATACTGCCAACAAATGACCAGGCAGGGCTGGCTGCTTGAAGAGACATTAATTACTAAACTAGGGGCCTAGGTGACATAAAATGGCAAGAAGCACCGTACAGAGATGGTACACACCAACTGCTTCGAGAGAAATCCACCAACTGAGAGTTGGGCCCTTTGATGTGAAAACCCTGGTAGCTAATGCTTCGGACAGATATGCACAAAATAGAAGGAAAATGCTTCAATCAGAGTAGTGATTTACCAGAAATTCTCGCCTGTTGGTTGGGGCCCTAAGGGGTCATTTGTTAATTCTGAACATCACATTACTTGGTTATCAACGCTGAAACTTGTCTGAACAATCCGTGGCAACCATTTTACGCATTTTTGGTCTAAATGGTTAGTGACCATTTTTAAGTGGAAAAGATTGCACGATAGTGTACATATGGGTATTAGTGTAGTACATAGAGGTCTAACATGGTACATAGCTAATGAGTAATCTGGCATAGCTGTGTACCATGTTAGGTCCTCTATGTATATGGCTTGTAAAGCCTGATAAAAAATGTTTTCTATATTAAATTCGAAGAGAAAAAACTATTATGGCTATTGGTATGTATGATCAGGCATGTGCCTCTTCGAGTGTATAAGTAATCTCCTTAGTTGAATTACCTTCCGTCAACTTACTTGTTTTAACCGCTTGTTTTAACCGGAGTCTGTTCAACCAAATAGCCTTTGCACCAAGTTTCCCAAAAACTTTGAGTTGTTAGGGATAGAAAATCTTTTTTTTATTATATGATAACACCCACCCCTTATGTGCAAATATCCATTAAGCGTGATACATGAAACATAATTGAGGTATAAATGTATGTAATGAGACTTGAATCCAATACCTCTTGTAACGTGGAACATAATGAAAGTATAAATGTCTGTAATGAGACTTGAATCTGATACCTCTTATAACTTGGAGCTCTAATATTATATATGATAATTAAGTTTTTCAAAAGCTAGAGTTATTAGAAAAGAAATTTTTTATTTATTTCTTTTATATTCTAAATAGTTAGGTCATCTTAGGTTGGATAAGAGTGTTCTAATGCCCTAACCCTTTTTAGTAGGGTTAGCATTGAACATCTTTTGCCTAAAGTTTGATCGGGTGGTACTAGAGTTTTCCATGTTTGCTAGATTTTGTCTTGCCAACAGCACAAATGAAGGTCCTCAACCAAATGCTTATTCAAGATCTAAATAGTTTTTAAATGCAATATGTAGTCTAATATAAATGACGTAGCCTTCCGCAGCAGGCAACACTGTCGCATTCGGCAGGTTACCCTACTGCAATGCGGCAGGGTAAGGTGGCTGACGCAAATGCATCAGCTCTAGCTGACGCATATATCTTTTTTTTCATTTTTAATATAAAATAAAATTTTAAATAGATATAACTTTTTACCCCAAATTTAGAATCATACATTCTTGATACTGTTGGGCTCGTATCAATGAGCTATTTAAAACAAAACCACATAAAGGTATGTTTCCTTGCAAATGTAATATTAGTACTACCCATGATATGCTTAACGAGGCCACAACCTACGATTTCTATGTCAAAATTTTGCATTCTTTAGTTTGTCACAACTGTCTGTTCAAGCCCTATGAACAATCTAAAAGGTTTAAAAGGATATTAAGGCTAAAACAATGTCAATTTGATACATAAAATTTGTTGGGCTGAAAAGTTAAAATAAGTTCAAAGGTTTATTTTTCAAAATTTTCGGGGTGTTATAGATATGCTGAGGGAGGACTACTTTGGTGTGCTTTAACTAATAATTCTGTTGTCCCACTTTAATAACTCTATTAGGGTTTTCAAAATGAACTAAATTTAGCTCATTTTAAAAAACCAAATGGAGCACTTAATATGGGACACAAGGAATAATTTTTTAACCAAAAAAAAATAAAAATCTCCCAACCCATCCATGTTCCTCCCAATTACAAGGCAGTGCCATGGTTCCATGCAGCAAAAAAACATAAAAGAAAAAGGAAAACCGTCTTTGCAGTGGGACAATCCGAAGCTGATTATAAGTTGGGATAACTTGCATTCTGCATTCTTCATCATGCTACCGAAACTCAGATTTAGGGACAAAAAATAGGAAGGGTAATTTCATTACTTAAATATTAATTTTTTTACAAATTAATGTTACAGATATTAGGATTGCAATGGAAACTCAGCCTGATTGACCTAACTTTTATAGGAAAACCCAAAATAAAAATTCTAGTGTTTTTCTCAGGTTGGAATGGGCAACTCAAGAATTGACATGACCTGCTTCTTCTTAGACCAAAAAAGCTCTCCTCTCTCACCTCCTCTCCTGACCCTGTCAAATCTAAGTTAACCTTCAATAGGCGTAGTTTGGTCCTTTAACAAGAGTAATCGAATATTTTGTGATTTGCAACATTTTCTTAAGTTAGGTTGGTTCCAGGAATCTCAATTCTTATCTTGGGTAGGGTCAGGTTCTATGATACCTATCTTAATCCAACCTTAGATGCAGTCCTAACCGTTATCAAACACAATCTCAGGGAAAGATATATATGTTCAATGAGAATAAACTGCAGTGTTTTTGAACACTTAGGACGATAGCAAATACATTCTGTGCACCTAGAAATCATCTAATTGTAGGTGCCAAAAATTGGTAGGAAAGCCATGAATCAAATATAGCTCTCCCTCGCCTTCAATAGGAAAAGCCAAAAGTTGGGGTTTTGACCTGGGCCCTACAAATCAATGGTGATTATGCACAAATTGGGTTTTTTGGGAGATTTTTAGAGATATAGTGGCATTACTCCTTTCAAAAACAAGGAAAAAAGAAAGAAAGGAATAAAATCTCATGTAGATCTGTACTTGTATAGGTGGAACGAGGCATCTTTCAACGTTGACAGTGTGGTCCTGCTGGGCCAAACTTGTTCTTGTCATCTCCTATTCAAGACAGGCTTTATTGAATCCATAAACACCATTTGATTAATTGCATAGAAAGCTCTTCCCAGCGTTCATCTGATTGTAGGTTTCGTCAGTTTTTCAGGACAAAAGGAAGAGGAGACTCTCGTACAAGTTGCATTTGGGCTCCGTTGGGTCACGGACTCTTGGTTGCGTCCCAGGGCCAGGACGGTAGCCCATTATTTAAACCACTGACAAAGAACTGCGTTGGCTTGTTCTTCAACATCAAATCGAAGTTTATTTAGGGTTTGTCTCATAAAACAATTGTAGGACCCACATTTGCCTCCTCACTTGACAAAAGATCCCATTAAACTATGACTTGATAATATGGAACAGAGAAATAAATCAAATCTTCTGTTGTGGAGGTCCTAGCCCTGTAACATCCTTTTCATAATCACTTAATACAGAGGGGCCACAACTTATTCATCCATCTGATCAAACAGGATAGAGACTACTGTCATTTATCAGGAAAATGGTAGTATTTTTCACATTGGAAGTCAAGAAGCTTACTAAGACCCCATAATTTAGTGGAGGATGGTCCATGTTTTGGAAAGGTGGTTGGTCCTAGCTTAAGTCAAGAAAAGAAAATGATGCATGGAAAGGCCTAGCCAGGCTTTTGAATTAAAACCAGCCATGGTGGGTGTGAAGTTTTTCATGATCTACCCACTCTAGGAAAAAAATAAGCACCAATATTTGCCTTTCGTCAATGGTGTTTGCTCATTAGAGATGACCTATTTTATTAAAGTATATATTTAGCCTGATCGGGCTCTGTGATAATAGCCCCATGGATATAACACATAGGGCTCCAAATATGGTACATAGAGGGCAACTCGCCATCTATGTGCAACTGCCTTCTATATACTATGTTTGGAGCCCTATTTGGCATGGTCACGGAGCTCTGGTCATAGAGTTAGGTCAGGAAACCATTTTCCTTCGCTAAATCAATGTGTCAACTTCGGCACTGATTGGTGCTTGCAAGTATTATCACATGAACATGATAAACAGTACGATGCATTTTATTTTATTGATTTGGTAACTAAACTATGCAGATGGCATTGATCTTTATTACCTAATCTTCGTAAAATTTCTACATAGAGATCCATTTTCTTTTGTATCGGCATGTGGTTGCTGGGGTTTTTGACTGCCGGTTCATGATTTTCTCTTAGGTACAAGATCCGGGATCAGGCATCCAGGTGCTCACTTGTTCACACTAGGTAGAGGAAAACACAATAATTAAGTGTTTCATCCTCCTATAGTCATTAATATTACTATGAAAGAAACCTTAAACCTGCCTCTCCCCTTCCCGAGCCTTCAATGCATTCCCTTTTAAGTAATTATCTTGCAACCTGTTCACAATAGTCAACATTTAATTTGCACACTCAAGTACATGTACGGCAACTTTTCTTTGCTTAAAACAGTTAAGCAGATAAGAACGAAGTATTGTATTAGTCATGCCTTATTGTAAAGGTAAACAATTTACATGGTTTTGGTCAGTTCGTTTGGCATAGCCCGTCTGATGCATTTATGAATTATGCATGTAAATGCTATGTTCCGCTAGAGAGAGTATAGCCCGTACATGAAGCCAAACGAATTGAAAGATAAAATAGTGTGTATGATGTGAAAGCACCGCATCAAGATAAAATAGTTTATAATGAGTTGATTATATAAATATATAAAA
The DNA here is from genome assembly GCA_035235625.1 of Saururus chinensis. Classification (NCBI taxonomy): domain Eukaryota; kingdom Viridiplantae; phylum Streptophyta; class Magnoliopsida; order Piperales; family Saururaceae; genus Saururus; species Saururus chinensis. The sequence continues at coordinate 7,645,956 of CP141146.1, forward strand.
AATGCTATCAAGATAAAATTATTGTATGATGAGTCAACGAAGATGGATGAGTCCCTCCAGCATGCATAACTTATATACAAATGATGGATCTACTATCTAAATATGCACAGATGACATAGAGGTGTCTGAACAAAAAGAGGAGGTGGTGAATTACTCATAAAATGGAAAAAAACAAGACATCTTATAAAATATGAGTACGGAAGAACTAGCACATATGCATTTCAATTACATAATTCTTATAATAAGCATGAGCTTTAAAATCCTATCACAAACATGGAACATAAATAATCGAGGGTTTTTTTTATGCTAGAACAAGGCTTATTTTGTTACTAATCAGGGACATAGCTACGTTGTGAACTTGGGGACCATTTTCATTTTTTTGTACTATATACAAATTTCCTCGTCTCTCCATCTTCCTCCCTCTAGAACATGATTACCGAGCAAGAACCAGGTTATTTGCCCCTCAGGCAATAAGATCCTAATCCCGTCCCTGTTAGTAATGAAGATATATAGCCATTTTACGTGGAATAGGTAAAGGGACCCCGTTACTATGCTCTTGGGAGCACATATGGGCCGTGCAATTTGGATTGTGCAGCCCATGTTTTTACGGGCTTGCCCGGGGGCCGCCGGATGACAATCGGACGGCTCCCTTAGATAAAAATGTCCATTTACCATGAAATAAAGCTTTTCATAAAAATATAGGAGCTATATGTATGTTCCCAGACACATGACGGGGTTTACGTGTATTCTAAACTATACGTCATGGGAACAAAATATAATTAACCTTATTAATTATCAGAAAATTAAGCTGTTAATGTGGGGAAAAGTGTATATATATTGGAGCCCAAGGCAGCGGCAACATACTAATTGTCGGCTTCTATTGTTACTTGACAATGAGAAGGGCCTTGGGATCGAGGTTCAGCCCAGGCCCATTCAGAAAAAGATGGTCGTGTAAGTGATGATCAACTTTAGTCACTGAAATCAAGGTACCTTCATCCACAATCTGGGACTATAAATGCCCCCAGTCCCATATATCTAAGTTGCTACAAGAAAGTTCAGTATTATAATTCTGCCACTTGCTACAAGCTGTTCTCATCTTCAGCTTGCATTCAAGTGGCCACCTGCTAAGAACTTTACCTCCTGACTCATTCAGAATGGGGTTCCCACAGCTTAGAATATTTCACATATTCCCATCATTGATACTGATTGTGTGGTCCTCTTTTCTAATTACAAAAGGAGAGGCAAAGCTATATTTTCTTCTTGCATTTCCCTCAGATGTTTTACTTCATCTACCAAAAAATCATCATGGAAATTGGCCTATCAGCGATTTAGATTGAAGCTCCCAGCTGCTTTACCATATTCTCGTTGGTGTTTTTCTTGGAGATGGGCATCATTTTCAGTCTACGACTTGAGGAAGGAGACTTTGATATTGAGATCGATTTTCTTCAAGGAGATGGACGTAAGAAAACGAATTAACATGCCGAATCGTCCAATAGCTCATGACTTTCGAAGTTTTAGACTTCAGAGGCTTCTTTTCTTGCTTGTTCTTTACAAAGTCGAGCTTATGGAGTTTTGGCCTTTTGCATGACCCTCTTTTAGGAGGAAATTGTTATCCTGACCATGACTAAAGTACAATTTGCACTTTGCGAATTTGTTGGGCCACTGCTGGTGAAACTTCACTTGTGAGTTTAGAAAATAAACAAGGTTAGTCTATGCATCCCTTTTAGAATTGATGGTAACCTGCAAGCTAGTCCAGTAGTTCATGACTTCTCTAAATTCTATTATAAGTAACTGAGAGAGTCCACATTCAAGAGATAGGACTAGGATGTAATAGTAACTTCTTATACGTGCAATTCAGTAATTTTGTTAATGATTCAAATGATGTTAGTGGCCATGCAGATGTCCAGGTTCTTGCTTCTTGTTGTCAATTGGGAGTTTGACTCGAAGTGTCACTTGAGGATCAATAGAGTTAATCCAAAAATTATGTTACTTATGAGCGACCATAGAGTTTGACTAAAAAAACTAAGAAATAGAGTCTAGTCATGGATTTTTTAAGTTAAAATAAAGAATTTTAAACGCAAGTTCCTTGATTGGATGCAAGGAACTCTAGGTATATATAAAAAAATGCCAATTTCATAAGCATGCATATTGCTAGGTTCTAAGACTGATTTTACTTCGAAGTTATAGTTTGAGTCTTTAAGCTTGTAAAATATTAACAATGACATGTACATTTAAGACAATCCATCGAAATATGAAAGACAGGTGTGGTCCAAGTCTAAGGTTAGATTTGTAAAATCATGTTACTCTAAAGCTCTAGTTGTTAGAAAAGAAAATTTTTATTTAATTCTTTTATATTCTCACGTATAATACAATTAGGGTATAACTACCACCAATAAGACTTGAACCCAGGGCATCCAAAAACTTAAAGATATAATATATATATATATATATATATATATATATATATATAAAACCAAGTTTCTTAAAAGCTCAAGCTATTAGGGAAAAAATTATTTATTTATATTATATTTTAATATCTTCATCTCGTGCAAACTTTCATTAAACAAGGAATATAGAGCACAAATAGGGTATAAATGTCTCCAACAAGACTTGAACTTAGGACCTTTCAAAACCTAAGGCTCATGTAACCTAATTTTCCAAAAACTTGAGCTATTAGGAAGGAAAAATCTTAATTTTTTTTATATTTTAATTCAACTATAATTTTAATATTTCTCTTGGTTGAATACGTTAATTGGTTATATTTATTTAAATTCTTTTACTTGTTGAAAAATAATATAAATTTTATAATAAATTTATATTTTTATACTTAATTAAAAATATTTATATTTATTATTTTATTTAAACAAAACTAATATTTTTAGTATAATAAAATTTATAATTTTAAATATGATTTCATTTTAGCTCTGATGAGAGTACTCCGAGTTGAGTCGACAAACTTAACCTGACCCTTGGATTTCGAACATTATTGCATATTGTTTCTCGTAGAAAATATTAGAAAACATTGGTTTTTTATTTATTCAAGCAACATGGATGATGGCCATACCTTGATGTCTCATCAACTTTTTTACTTGCACATATCCTATATTCACTGAATCAGTAAGGATGGGGATTATAAGTAGCTTGGCTAAGTGCATTTGCTTTACCAGTTACAATAATCTGTCTAAAATGCGGGTACTCCCTAGTTTACATCAACGTGGAGACAATTCTTTGAAATACTCACTTCATCATTTCATTTTCCGCTCTCACGTCCTTTGTTGTTCAAATTTCTTATTCTTATTATTGTTGTTATAATTGATGTCATTATTTTGAAGGAGACATGTAAACCAAAATGCAATCATCATCTATTGTTATTATTGTTATCATCTTTAGGTAAGATTTCATACAATTCCCTACAACAAGCACACATCACTCTCACAGCCCCTCCTAAAAGGGTCGTTACATGAAAGATACTTAATCGCAATTATGGTAGCCATTAAGCCCCCAAAACATTTTTTTTGCCAATTAAGTGAAGGCATGCCAGATGGAGGGAACAAAGAGTTGACAGGCGTGGCTCAAGTCAAAGCCCCAAGTCCCACCTCTTTGAATGAGAAAATTTATCATGCACTCCATCAAAACTTACATAAACTCTCATGAACATTATTACAAGAAGGATCTGGATATTGATGTCTCTGTTTGGAATATATTTGAATCTAATAAAAACAAGGAAGTGAAAATCTTGAGTTTGAAGCTCTACTCTCTATCCCAACTTACCTAGTGTATATGATAAGTAGACGTACAATACGTGCTTGAGGAGATTGGCGGTGAGATACGATGCTTAGGTTGGTTTCCTTATCCCTTCTAGTCAAGTCCTAAGCACTCGGAAAAGAGAGTTTGTAAGTGGGCACGCAGCTGTTTGCAGTTTTAATTGTAAAAAAGCTGAGGAAAATGGATGGCTAGTTGACTGCAAGAGAGGGAGGGAATGATAAGGGAGGATGTGGCTGTCTGGCGCATGGGCCTGCCCGTGAGAGGCAGACTAGAATTGTCGACAGCCACCCACTAGAGCCAACATTTTGCCCTCACGCGCCGAGCTTCTGTCCCTTCCCCTTTCGGGGCCATGGATGTCAAAGATATGGCCTTCCACCACTCTGTCTCAGCACCATTTTCTTCTCTTGTTCACTATATATACTACTCCATTTTTTATGAGCATTTGGCTAAGTAGGTTGCCTTATTCTAGTAGTGTCACATAGATCAACAAAAAGGATCTTCTCGCTAATAAGCAACCTCCAGAACAGCTTGTCTCTGTGTGTGTGAGAGAGAGAGATGGTCATTTCCAACTTTTGACTTCAGAGAGTATACATTGGAGAAATTTAGCAAGCATTATAGCTTCACCATCTTGTACATGATATTTAATTAGTTAATGAACTGGAGTTCCCTGGCCGTTAGATGTCATGATTTGATGGCCAACTTACTAGCTAGCCCTGAAGTTACAACGCTGGCTAAACAACCTCATATACATTGCATATATACATAATAGGTTCACCATCTTGTACATGATATTTAGTTCTCATACATGGTTTGCAAACTAATTTGCACATCACATGTTTACCCTTTCAGATAAGTCAGTCTGCATGCCATAACAGAACACTTACTATAAGTAAACTTAAAAGTAGTCAAGTAACATCAAGCTTTTCAGAATTAAGTTAAGCTGTCTGACTCCCATTGTTATTAGTTTAAACGGTTACATTATAAAATAATCACTTTACTGAGCTAGACAAGCTCTCTCTCTCTCTACTAGTGTTTGGAAAGCCCTAAAAATGTGTCACAACTTCACCACCACGCTTGTAAGTTGTACCAGCCTCCTGTCTCACATCTAGTACTTGTTTAATCCGGGGTTAAGCTTAATCTAATCCAGTGTTTGTCAATTACCCAATGGGACAGCACCACGTGTCCAGCAGGGGGCTAGCCCCTGAGAGTGCGTAGGGTTAAGCCCCTAGTAGAAGACATGATGGTAGAAGAGTGTGTGGTGGGGCCCAAGGAGTATTGGAGAAACCGCATTGGATGGCCTTGCGGTCGAATACAGCCACCTCAGGTGGGTCCCATCTCGCCCATAAAACGGAACGCGGCAGAAGGGAATGACATGATGGGCTTACGTCCATAATGATTGCCCCTTGGGGGCCCATCTAGTCCTTTCCACCTTTTCATCTCACCCAAGCCGTTAACCTTTCCAACTCAAAGCCCATACCCATTCGCTAGCCAGGGGCCTAACCCCACACCCCCCATTTTAATTAATCTCATCCACTTACCTAGTAACAACGATGACTTGGAAAGCATTGAATTACATGCTAGTTAACAACAAATTATATTGCAGTTTAGTTTCATCCTTCTTTCTTGTTACACTCATTCAACGTATTATGCAAAAGTTTGTCACCATATCGCTTTAATCAATTCACTCTGTGGATTTTTTAAATGTAGTATAACTTTTTTATTTTGTTAATCACCCCAATGCAAACCTTAGTATTTATCTTCACATAAAACTCCAACTACCAACTACCATCTATTAACCTTTTTTCAGGGATAATGATATTTTCACAATAAAAACTAATTACACATGAGTTTTTATTCTTACAACAAAAATTTATACAAGAGTTTTGATTGGATTTAACAAGTGAGCCCTACACAAAGTTCACATGGCATCACTTTCAAAGCTAATGTGTGAGTTTTTTGTTAAGAAAATATCATTTTCCTTTGTTTAGTGACTAACTCTTATGGCCTTCTTTGATGACCAACTCCAAAAAAAGAGGAATTTGCCTAATTATTTTTCCTAATCATACTACTATACATATGACCAAGGTTGACAATAGATTTTTACCAAAGTTTCTATAATATCCTTACATTTTGTGTAATGCTCTTAGATATAAATTTGAATAGGTATGTGATTTGAATATATTTAAGTTTCAATGAGATTCTTTTAGATGGATGCCATATGTCAACTTAGTACTGGTTGTTAGAACAAGATGTGCATACTTTTTATATTGTTGTTTTGAACTTTATAAGTTTTGTCTTGCACTCATAAATTCAAATTCAAGTACTATTAGAAAGCTTTTAAAAAGCTCTATCAAACATGATCACACAAGAATATATATATATATATATATATTGGGTGGGGAGGCAGTAACACACTTCTCAATAGTAATTTTTTTCTATATTATACAATATGTACATTTAGATTCACACATTTTTTACACGATTGGAGAACTCTTGACAAGTTCTCTTAAATATAACTTTTTTGTCAAAATGGTCCCAAATATGAAAGGCATACCTCACAACATGAATTCTACATTATTGTCCTCTTTAAGTACTTATGACCTAATAAGCTTGTAAAATTTGGACTCAAGTTGCCTACTATAAGTATATTGAGTTAGTGTAGTGCTTACATTTATATACACATATAATTTATTATCATTGTGATTATAAAAAGTATGTATTATAATTGTAGCATGCAAGGGAGACCTTTGTGCCATACATTTTTATCACTAAAATTTGTTTTATTTTTCTTATTTATATATGTATATGTATGTATAATATATATACATTCTTGTTAGTAAAAATAACATAAAACTATAAAATAATATTCTTGATGTTCCACATTCATAGATCCATTCAAAATAAATTAAATTAAATTTATTTAAAAAATCAAATGAAGTTAGTAATGTGGGAAAGAGAGTGATATCTGTGATAGAAATGATAGTGATATAAGAAGGTGAATAGTTAAAAAATCAGGTTAACTGATTAATTTGTGGGGTAAGAATAGAAATAAAATTTAATCATGTCAAATTGAGCAAGTTGCACTCAAGCCCAATGCAAGGCCTGGCTGTGACCTTTCATGATATAAAAAATGGAGAAGCATTTCATGGGAGGGTGTGTGTGTGACCTTTGGATCACGTGTGAGACTTTTGCTTCACTTTTCTACCACTTCAAAAGCTTAATAAATGTACTTATTTAATTATTTATTTACCCTCTATCCATAATTTATTCATTAAATTTCCCTAGGCGCCGGCACGGGAACAGCCTAAAAAATGGGCCAAGGATGTAGCATGAGCCACCCGGCACCGGCTAGCCAATCAAATCAGCTCACTGAAGACTGTGGGGCCCTCTTTTTTGGGCCCCACTCTCTACACGTACCGGTCTTGTCAATGATTAAGGGCAGGCTCGCGCCAGACCCCGAGCCGGCTTCTTTCTCGGCTTTCCCGGTGCCTAGGCTTACCCCATTTGGAGAGGCGTCGCTGTCGGACAGTCGGACCCGCAAAAGGTCGGTCGGGTGCTCGGGCGAGGCGCGGGGTGGCCGCCCACCCGCCCGAAAGTGACCCGTTCACAATTCCCCGCCTTGCCCTTATCGTAATTATGACATTTTCAATTCCCAGCTGCCCAACCACAGCCCCCCTTGATCCCAGGGGGCCCACATTTACACCCTAAAGTCCCCAAACTACCCCTGATTAGCATTAAGCAAATGATGGGTCATTAAGGAGCTGAAGACGATCTTTGATGCGAGTAATGATATGATAGCAGAGTGGGGAGGTGGGTCCCGGACCAGGCAACCCTTTTATGCATTCTTCTGTATTAGCTTGGCCGTGATCACTGGGGAGGGAGGGGTGTTGCTATCCACCTGCCGGAGAGGGGGCTGAGAGAGGAGGGGAGGGAGGGCTGGACTCAGTCAGCCTGACAACATTCTCCTGTTTCTGTCAGTGGCGGGTGGCCTTTGGCAGTTGAGGTTCTTGCCACCTTCTCTGTCTTGCTGTCTTTTCTGAGAATCTCCAAGCTTTGCCAGCAATCCAGCAGCAAGAGGGGCAATGGGGGGGTGTGCGTGTGGGGGAGGAGGCCTTTTAAGTAGTGTTATATAAGCCTACTTGCTTTCCGTTCTCCTATTCGACTCCATCACCTTCTGGTCATCATTAGATCTTCAGCTCGATCTCTTGTGTTTCTTCCTTGCAGCTGGTTGGCCACCTTGGGTGTTTGGAAGCAAGGTGGCCAGCATAGTTCGCTGGGCACAGAGACCAGCTCTGAGGAAGAAGATATAGTCGCGTTGGGAGGGCCTGGTGGGTGTCTTTTTGTTGGGATCAGTTCCCGAGGGCTGTGTTTTTCTTTTGAGCCTTTGTCTGATCCCGGAGACACAGACAAAGAGGACTTAGTTTGGTAGCCTTTTTGCTTGCTGATTCCTTTCTTCCTGCATAGTCCCCCAGTACAGTAGGCTTTCTGCTGGCTGCTTATTATTCTCTGAGACTTGTCGGCCGGCGATAGAGAGATACATAGTGAGAATTGGAGCCGGAACAGATCTTGAGGAGCCTGAGCTTGTCGACGAGGAGAACATCTAGGAAAGAGTTTGCTATCTGTGAGCTCTCCTACTTTATCACTCTTTTGTGGTTTAGGGTGCTATCTATATGATGAACAATCGCACATAATTGCCTTTCATATGATATCTTTTACGATCAGTTTTTCATTAGATGTTTTAAAACTGTTTTTCATATGGAAATCCTAGTGTTACTTCATCTCTAGACCACAAAAATGATGGTCTTTTGCCACATAACATTCCATGTTTTCATTTGTTAGAGAGACATGGAGATCAAGTATCCATCATGTCTGTCACAAGATCATTGCACACTTGATACTTTGATCAGACTTCCATGCGAGTGCTGGATAGTCAAATGCATAGCAATATGATCACCAAGCAATGGTGTCGTAAATGGTATTTTCACCTTTGATTCCATTCATAATTAGAGTAGGGGAACAGTGAGCACTTAATTCTTCATCTTATTTCTCATAATTTTGGGATAACAATCATTGCTTTTTTGGTGTTTTTTCTTCTAAAAAAATGGGTATATCTGCAATTTAATTTTCAATTTGTTGAGTGAACTGCATTAGTCCGTCACATTAAATTAGTGCCATATTATGTTAGACATAAATGGTTTTTATTTTCTATGCTAATGTAAATTTAACCGTTTTTTCCAACATAAGTATACATTATCCTCATCTCAAAGCAATAAATCTCACTACCACAACTTAGTGGCTAATGTATTTTCTCTAACTTGGCTCTACCATAACATGGTCTACATTGTTTGTTTGCTTGCATGCCCCTATAAGATTATAATCCCTCTCTCTCTCTCTCTCTCTCAAACTTTTTCAATTTCAGAAATTTCTATGTGCCTTTTGTGGCTCATCGTGAAGGCATTCACACATTGCATGTAAATTGGAGATGGTCTTTGGAATTGTTTCTCTGGTTCTTTCCCCATTGTAATTTTCCTCTTTGAGCTCTAGTAAAATGATGCTTTCCTACCCAAGAAAAAAAAATGAACTTTACATTATCTTCAATTTTTATTTATCGGTAAGATGAGGGGGTAAGTGCAATGGAAGAGCACGATAATAAGTCAGATTCCATGAAAGAAAAGAAGAAGAAAATTACATATTCCATCTCTCTTAAATAATAAGGAATTCATCAATGAGTTTCCTCAAGTCGGAATTAGAACAAATATAAAGACGAACTTCTTCCTATCTCTTCAAATTTGAAATTTTTGAGTGTAGACATTCTTGAAGATGCAATGGTTCTGCTCTTCCCAAATATAGTAAATGACACAATTGAGGAAGACTTTGCATTATCTTTATATCGTCAATGAAAAATGATATTCCACTCTACTTTCTCTACACAAAAAAACCCTATTCCAACCTTTAATTAGACTAAGAAAAGTGGATCCTCCTATTATCATGTGAGTCTCACATTTCTCTAACCTAATCAAAGATTAGAGTAGGGTTTTGGTGTAGAGAAAGTGGAATAGACCTAAACATCAGCTTCCTTATCGACAACAATTTTATGGTATCTGTTTTTTTTGTGCAACAATATTTCCGATAGGAGTCGAGTGGGGCTTAAGAAAATATGAAATCAGAGATCATCATTGCATCTGATTGATGGAATGTGGTGTCTTTCTATACTTTCCATATATATATAAATCGATACTACTATAGATTATATTTACAAATTTTATTCCAATAAAGCATGAATTGGTTAAAATCTCTTGGTTCGCATACTAGTAAATTTAAAGCCACAGAAAGTACTGTTGACACAATATACTGTACACAGAATTTGGTGTTAAATTTAGGATTGGATAGTTATTTTTTGGTGCATGATAATGGAAGTTTTATCATCTTGATGCATAACTCATTCATATTTCAAAAGATAGCTGTGAATTGTGATATTATTTTTTGAGCTTAAAAATGTTTAATTAGAAAATTAATTTTTATTCTTTAGATCTTAAATACTCCCTCCATCTAATATTAATAGTTACACTTGTAAAAATAGTAGTTTTTATTGGATGATGAAACTCACTTCTTAGAGAAGGGAAAATAAACTTATGATACTCTTTTTTAAGCACCAAACTACTTAAATTGAATTAAATGGAGTAATTAATACGGAACAAACTTTTTTGCGAAATGGAGCTATTAATTTAGGATAGAGGAACTAATATGTCTATGATAGTTTTTTTAAGATACAACGACAATCTGCATAGATTTATAAATAGGCTCAATTGGTATGTGTACGTCTTGCACTGATATTCAGTAAACTTTCCTTGTGTTCTCCGACTTCAAATAGAACATATTTCAATGATAGTTTGAACTTGTATGGTTATAATGTGTCTTTTAAGTTCATCCTGAGGCATTGAGGTAAGAAGGAACTTCATACTGAAGTGCTATCTATACCTACCTAGACAGCTCTAATGATGTCGATGAAAAAAAATATCTTAAAAAACGTGACAATTATGAATATAAAGCCATGAAAGCTAATCAAATATGGATGTCATTTGCAGGTTTTTGACATTTCAGGGTGTACAGTATGAATTCTTTCTCAAATGTTCCCCCAGGCTTCAGGTTTCATCCCACAGATGAGGAGCTGGTTGATTATTACTTAAGAAAGAAAGTGGCTTCAAGAAGGATAGATTTAGATGTCATCAAGGATATTGACCTTTATAAAATCGAGCCATGGGATCTCCAAGGTATTAGTTATATACAGGCGACTGACTTAATTGTTGGTGCAAATTAACATTTTAATATTCTCGTCGAGCTTTACATCACTGTTAACTTCTCATGCCTCACTTGTTTCTCAAATGCCAACAGAAAAATGTAGAATAGGAACAGAAGAGCAAAACGAATGGTACTTCTTTAGCCATAAAGACAAAAAGTACCCCACTGGGACTCGGACAAATAGAGCAACAACAGCAGGTTTTTGGAAAGCAACTGGAAGAGACAAAGCTATATACTCCAAGCATACTTTGGTCGGCATGAGGAAAACGCTAGTTTTTTACAAAGGGCGAGCACCAAACGGGCAGAAATCTGATTGGATAATGCACGAATACCGGTTGGAAACTAATGAAAATGGGACTCCTCAGGCAAGTACATATGTTTCAAGGGATTTTCATTCATTTGGCAGTTCAATTGCTCAAGTTTTCTTTCGTCGTGCTCTATGCTTGAGTGGTAGTAATTAATTTCATCCTTCTTTGCATCAAACCAAACAAAAACCAAAATATTGGTGAAGAGCATACATGGACTACAGCCTAGTAGAGGAGGTCCAATTGTGATTTAGTTCAAGTCAATGGCGGGTAATAATTCATGCGGAAATAAGTACATTAGGAACTTCCACAAAGTGTCAAAAAAAAATCTACAAAGATCCTGTGTTTGCACCTCAATTTAGTTGGGCTTCATGCTGCCTCGAAACGAATAATCAAAGTTAATGAAGGGTAACTTGCATGAGTAATCTCAGTTCAACCCATTTTTTGATTTATTATAAGCCATCACTAGCAGAAGAATCACCAACATTTTACCTCGTATTGCTACGATTTTCTAATTGTTTTACAGACAAGTTAACACATGTGATCAAAAGGCTGTGACATGAAATCAGCTTTGTAGCAAATAAACATTACCTGATGACGCCAATTACCTACCTGATAATTTATGGGTTTTTGTTTTTTTATCTCTCTATCTCACAATTGTAAAAAGTAGACAATAATTGAAAGAAGTTTAATTTGCAGTTTGTATGTCGATCTCAATTGATGCAAACAGATAAGAATACATCTGCTGGAAAAGTAGGCGCGCGATAATTAAGCAATGGTAATTACTGAGAAGAAAATTTAAGCAATGGTTATTTCTTCAAGACTGGGTATTATGCACAAAGTCATTGAGATAGAGACATGCTTTGGTTCTTTAGTAGAGCTTTGTTTAATTTCCCTTGTGTGTTATATATTATCTGGAGGTGCTAATTAAGTAGATAACTAATTACACTAGATTCTATGGCTATCATTTTTGTACAAAGATGAACTTCACGTGAATGCATTTGCAGGAAGAGGGCTGGGTGGTTTGCAGGGTATTTAAGAAGAAGATGCCGGCAGTTAGGAGGCTGACGGAGCATGAGTCGCCTTGCTGGTACGACGAACAAGTCTCCTTCATGCCAGACCTGGATTCACCAAGGAGAATATCCCATCCTGATTACCACAACCCCTATCTCTGCAAACAAGAGCTCCAGTACCACTACCACATGCCCCATGAACCCTTCCTCCAGCTCCCTCAGCTGGAGAGCCCCAAGCTTCAAAACTCTACTGGCAATGCAAGCTGCAGCTCGGTATCAGCATACGTCATAGATGTAAATCTTGGGAGCACTCTAAACACCTCTTCTATCTCTCAAGAACACCAGTTGCACCCAGGCCACCCGAATCAGATGAACTCCCTGTATAGTAGTAGCACCATTGAACAAGCTGTGGACCAGGTGATGGATTGGAGAGTTCTTGACAAGTTTGTTGCTTCTCAACTTAGCCAGGAGAATGTTTCCAAAGAGCCAAATTACTGCACCGCAGCCAATGTTTTTCATGTCAACGATCAAATGAACCTCCACATTCAGCAGTCTGAAAAAGCAGAAGCAGGACCTGATTATGCTTCAACGTCCACCTCCAGCTGCCAGATTGATCTTTGGAAGTGAAAGCCTATAACAACTCATATATACATACTGATCGTAGGAGGTCATCTCTTTTATATATACATATATATTAAAAAAACAAGTCATTCCCTGTACATAATAAACTAAGGGCCAGAGTTCTTGGTTATATGAATTACTACCCGTGGACTTCTAGCTGAATCCTACTTCCTAATAAGATACAGCCATATAGGAGGAACAGTGCAACTGAACGTTGCTGTGCCTGGTGGCAGCTCTGTCAGCTTGTAACTAGCCTTATTATTGTGGTCCATTGTGCAGCAGCTATGAAGCTTGCTTGCTGTTGGTAAATTGAGATGATCATAAATATCTGATATGTAGATGTCTTTGCTTGATTATAGATATAATAAAATCTTATGTTATATAACCCTATCTTCTGTACATCTGTTCTTTACTTCTTTTGGTTGTTTTAGTGCCCAAAAACAGCGATTAGTGTCTATATATCCTCAATACAAAAGTAAATTTAGGCTGATGCCTGGAAACAGATTGCATGTTTTTACAAACAGAAAGAAAGCAAATTCAAATTGCCTAGCTTTCTGCCAGTCAGGTGAATTTCTTGATAATTCTGAATTTTATTTTGTTTTTAAGAGAAGAAAGTCATTTTTTGGGATAAAACCATCACTTCCATGTGCTAACCTTCTCCGCATGCAAGCTAGTATCACTGACCTGGACAGATTGAAAATTTGGTTAGAGAATCAATATCATGGAACTGTTCAATGACTCCCTCAGTACAAAAACGTACAGCCTGAACTACATCCTCATGCGATTCCATGGAGAGGAATTACCATATTTTTTACACCAAATAAGTCTAGAAATACACCAGAATTCTCTTGGCCAAGGGAAAGCCTTTTCAGTTTTCATAAATTGAAAGTGCAAAAATAGAAGACACTCGACTAGCATCATCCAAAGTCTTGAAGAATCCCAGTTAGAGAAAGAACAACATTTAAATCCCAATTCTAAATATATTTTCTCTTTTCCATCTCTTAATTCAATTCATCTTTCAATGTATAAGAATGGAGTATTAGCGTGTAAGTACTAGCGCATACATACATGATATAATGATGGCGAACTTTGTTCAAGGATAAAAAACAGAAGAAAATACTCCCTCTAATCCCATATTAAGTATCTTACTTAGTTTTTTAAAATGACCTAATTTTAATTTTTTTTTAAAAAATGGGATACTTAATATAGGACGGAGGGAGTAGATGACATCACTTTCTATGAAATAGTAGGCATTTCTTTTTTAGGAGAATGATAATTTTACACTAAAATACTATCTAGTCTTTCATTGGACTGGAAAAACAAAAATTCCCATATTGTCAAGTGAGACTCACTTTTCTCTATCATATCTAAATTTGGGAAGTGTTTTTTAATATTCTCCCTACCGATAATGAACATTGTGTAAACTGCACATATGAGCCCTTGATTTTTAAGATCAACACCGTATACACTAACATATAGTAACACTGATGCTAAAATGCACAAACTTGTGCATCATTAATCTCATGGATGAAGGGCTCCTAACTTACACTAGGCACATTGTTAGTAAGGAGCATAAAATGCTTCCCAAAAGCTGAAGTAGGGTTTTTATAAAATGCATTTTCAATATTGTTTTATATATATATATATATATATATATATATATATATATATATATATATATATATTTATATATATATATATATATATGAGAGAGAGAGATGTGTAGTGCAGCAAAAAACACAAGTGTCTAAAACATAAATATTCATAGAACCTATAATTTTATTTCTTATCACATTATATTAGTACAGTTTTATGTAATAAAGGGATTATCAATTGAGCTCTTACAGCTTCTATATTAACATGACCAAGAAGAGATATATTGCACATGACCAAGTCTCCCAAAGTGGTTTCCTAACTACTGACCCAGCCATTCAAAGAAAAAGTGCAGTAACCAATCGAGACATCCCAGAGTGTCTATTGTTGAAACCTATATATGCAAGGAAAAAAATGTTCGTTATGTCAAATTCAACATCCGTCAAACAATGAAACACTTTGACCTGCCAAAACTCTTTTTCAACGTATGATCTATCATTGTATCTCTACACTGTAACTAAGCAGGAGGCAGGGATGGGGGAAGATGTACTGTTTAGACTTAGCTCGCGGGCACTGTAAGCTAATCTTAACTATCTCCTAAGTAAGAGAAGATGACCACTGTTATCAGAGTTATAATTTGCAAGAGAATATAAGCTGCAAAGTGTATGAACATTTGATCTTAGAGAGAGAGGGAGAGAGAGAGAGAGAGAGGTGGCGGGGAACTGAGTTAAAATTGAAAGGTATAAGTGAAATTGAACAGGCCTCGTGATTGTAGCATAATCTATTACTAGTCAAGCTACTTCGATATGGCATGAGTAAAAAACATAAGGAAACGCCTACGGTAAGTCACGTTCTTCTGTCCTCAGATGGAGCGGCGAAGAAAAATGTAAATAGAAAATGGTAAAAAAAGAAGAAGAAGAAGGAGGAGGAGGACCTGTCTCAAATAAAACTGTGCCAGAAGGATGGTGCTGACTCCTAACTATCGCTCCTAGGATTGAGGTCAAACTGATCCTAACACTTATATATATGGGAGATGAAAAGGTAAGGAACCTTGGGGTCTTCAAACAACGGAAAACTTCTTTACAAGCAATGAAAATTTTCACAAGGACACACTCATTTGGCGTGGTGCAATGAACTTATAAATCATCATCTTGTTTCATTCTGAGTGAATGAGAGAGAGAGAGACATGTACATTCTTTATAGCTACGGATTCCAAGGCCAAAAGGCTTATGTCTGAACCAGTTGACATGTTTCTCGTTCGTTACTATGTTGGTACATGTACCGTATTTCTGCTTGTAAGCACTCATTTTACGTTCTCCCAACCAAAGCATCGGTTGGCCGCCCTGCAAAGTCAATCCTTCTCATAGGCCTGATGCAATATCTTTTTTGGGGGACCAAATAATCAGAGTTCTATGTGTTTTGCAGAGGAAGATAACATCATTCCTTTGTCAACAATGTCCCGCAGCCGGGGGTCATGCTTCTACTCCAAGGCCAATCCCCATAGAGCATCCTCATTCTCATTGGCGAAACTAGATTTTCTTCTTAAAGACCCATCTCGATATCTACGTTCTTTTAAACCGTTGTGGGACAAAAGGGAAGAATTCCATCTGAAATATGAAAAATGAATAAAGCGTTGCATTCCTTACTGGGTCATTTAATTAGTTTACTGAGCTCAGTTGTTAAGTCCATCGTTTACAGTCTTCTTGAAGGGAGGGATTTTTGCCTGAGATACCAAAGAATGCTGAGAAATTGTGTACACGATATGAGAAGCTAAAGTGGGAACGGACACATTTCTTAGATGGGAAGCGGATGGATTGCCCACCCAGGAGACAAAACTTTATACTTTGTGCAGTGATTAGTGTTTTCTCGTCTACTGGGGGCCCGACAAGAGTTCAAGTTGAGAAATAATAGGATAACTTCCAAGAGCATAGGTTTTATGTGCCCCCCAGTTTGTCATTACCAAGCTTTTGCTTTAGGAGAGTACCCACAAAACATTGACCAGCCTTTTCAGTTTAGGATACAAGTAATCAAGGCCTGACTAAATTAATTATGAACTAAGTATCCGGATTTGTCTTATCCTACTTACCAATTAAGCAAGTAAAAGACATAAAAGAGAAGCTGGAAACGATATCTCAAAAGAAAAATCTACATAGAGGTCCGAGCATAGCACATAAAGGCTTAATATGGCACATAGCTATCATCTGACTATGCTACGCAAGTAAACCTCCCTATGCATGCTGGTCATGGAGACCCCGTCAGGATAGGCTCATCCATCCTAAAAGGACCCGTCTGACCTAATTGGACTCCATGACTATAGTACATATTAGCTCCTCCAGCCCCTTAGATACGGACGGGATGGCGAGCGGACAACCAAAGCAAGTGTATTTTGGGGCATGTACACAAGTCGACAACAACGTCAATACATTAGATAGGTGTATTAGTAGAAATCCTACTTATAGGGAACTCATTGGCGTGCCTGCGGCCGCAACATAGAGTTCTATTCACATAGGCTAGTTAGACTCTTACTAAAAGACTTTTAGTAGGTCTAGAAATGTGCGTGGTTGTACCTCTTGCTCAGGCCAGTGTCACGGAGGTGCCCAGAAATTATCTATCATGCGGTACTAGTAAGGCCAAATAACTAAGTGAGTAAGCCTTTCTCGTCAAGGTTAAGACCTCGTGCCATTCGACCAAACATGTAACCCACAAAGTTAAACAACGAACTCGTCTTAAGGCGGATGTGCGAATATGTTGGGACGTTTCCTAAGCAAGCTAGTCGGAGGGGAACACTTTCTTGCGATGCACGAATCCAACTTAGGCAATTCGGACATCCAAACATTCTATCTCAGCCAAGTATATACAAAGGTCTTTGTTTTCAACATAGCCATAAAACCAGATGGCTGCCCTGTAGGTCGGAAAGCCCCATCTCCTAGTAAACGGGGCTCCTAACATGATAGCTAGCAACACAACAAATCTTCGTTGCTATCCGAGACAGCCGGTTGCAAGGTTAGACATCATACCAACAACTTTAACATTTCAGCTCATCATATTTCCCTTATATAGTATAAGAGATTTTTTCCATTCCATTAGAGTTACAACCAAAGTGGCTGTATAAGCATGGTATCTCCAAAGTTTGCCAAACGGCTCGAAAACACTCAAAATGACTTTTCAACGCTATTTAGAGGGGATGAGACATCTTAAGACTCCAAAGATGTGCTAGCTGACCATGTGTCACAATATAGTCAACTATGTATATGCATCGTTGCATGTATTCTGTGCAATGTGTGCATGTTGCACAACGTTGTGCACCTTCCCCGCAACACCAATATACATGATGTGCAACATTATAAATAATACATATAATGCATATATACCTAGTATACAACACTTTCACACGTATATGCGCCCTAACACATATTATAGATAGTCCGCTTTGCTACCCCGTAATACTAAGATAGGGGCAAATCCTATGTTAATTGAGTTTAACAAGGAGTGTTATTCCTTATTTGGGTGAGATTCATGCTACTCACTTAGACTAGACTTTGACCATGCGTAATGAGGACTGCTAAACTTCTCAAGCATTCAGCCAAAGCCTCTTTATTTGGTGACAAAAACTTTGTCCCCATGACACTACACATGGGCCTCAGCATAGTAGAGCCTAACATGGTACATAGCCACATAGTATGTTCACCCTATTACATTGTACCATGTTAGACTTCTATGTACTATATTTACATTTTCTATCTTTCTCATACTAATTACCATGTTTTTTTAATTGAAAAGACCAGCCAAGAAAATATTTTCCATCCTAAAAAACTAAAGAAAATTGTGGATACATCTTAATTGGAAAGCTTATGAGAAACGTAATAAAAATGTTGAAGATACGAATATTTACTTGTAAAGTAACAGTGTCGTGTTGGTGTAAAACATAAGAAAAACTCAAGTATACAGATAGGAAAACCATAAAAAATGTAGAGGTATTTTGTACAATTTTATTCATTTCAAAATAGTGTGTTAGATTTACTAGATGTGAACATAAATATAGTAATATACAACCACGAAAGAGTGAAAAATAGAATTATTGAATGAATGTCATAATCTCAAATCATATTTCTTTTGTATCTCATATTTATAAAAAAAAATGTTTGAAAATTATATCTAAAGTGAAATGCAATTCTCATATTATTGTGAATTTGTTGTCCGTTAATTAAAATTCAGTAACAATTAGGATTGTGTTCAATGAAAGATAACTACATCTAGCAAAATAATTTTACCATATTTATCATAATTTTTCATGAAATTTAACATACATTTGTAATTAAAAAATTGTATGTGTTCTAAGAGTTTCCAAATTTTGAGAATAAGAGGAGAATATTTTTAATAGTTTTCTCATCACTTTAAACAAACTAATAAACAGTATAAGCTCCTATAAACTTCTTATTATTGGTCTCTTAGTTGTACTTTTAGGAACAGCTTCTCCCACCCCAATGAACAAATTTCCGGTAACTATGGTCCAACTCAGACTAAAAGGCGTGCACATCAGATTGAAGGGGCTCCCATTTGGCGCATGCATATCGGCTTGGCACGCGACGGACTTTTTGATCAGTGTGTTGATGGGCATTGGATCACAGCCTCACAAAGCATGTGTGGGTCGTTCTCGTAGAAGAGGGGTGTGTAATCTTATGATTTCAGCATGTGCCATGTTGGAGAGGGAGGGACACAGTTGGGTTGCCATCCAGAGATGCCATCTTTCTTTGGTTCGCATGCAAGTACTACAGCAAGAGGACCTGGACCACCACAATCAGCCTGGCTGATTGAGACAGGGAGAGCGCAGAGCATTTGTTCTTTTCTGTGAAGGATTAGTTCTTTGCCCAGTGCCAAAAGACATCTCTCGTAATTTAGAGACTAGCGTTTTTGTGTGTGATTTTGTGGAAAAGGATGTAAGAAAAAGATTGTGAGGATATCTATTTTATTGTTCTTAATCTAAGTGTATTTTTTTCTCAATAATATGTAGTCTTCATTTATATCATAATCTTAGGAACCAATATTTTTATGGAGATCATGTTAGATTCTACAGAATAATTTGGAACATCTTTTGCGCAACCAATTCTTTCATTTGGGGAGAGCCTAATAACAGAAGTTTTCGTGCAGTACAGTTTCACAAAACTCGGCATGTTGCTTGGTTTAATAATTGATTCTAGTTAGTATGAGCCCAAGGCCGTCGTGGCACATTATTTAGAGGGCAGGTTTGGAATCACCCACCCACCCCTGTTAACATCTTCCGATGTCGGGGTTCATATTGGTGCGTGTAAACTTAAGCTCATGTTAACTTTTCCTTGAACACGTCTCAGACTCTCATAGAACGTCTAATTCAAGTGCATCTTTTCGCATCTCACATCTAAATGGCATATGTAATTTTTCCTTTCTTTTTGGCCTTTCTCTGTCTCATTTCTTTTTGGCCTTCAAGTTGTAGGCTTGTAGCTCATTCTTCATTTATTAACAAAAAAAGGGCAAAAAAAAAAGGTTGTAAGATATTCTCGCTTAACGATATTAATATTTCTGTCCCCCACTGAGAAGCTCAATTTTGCACTTGCAATGGAATTTCAACAGGATAAATGAGAAGATAGGATTTAGCATTATTGTTCAAGTAATAAAAAATAAAGTCCTCATTCAGTATAGATTTTCTTTGCACAATTTTGTTCAAATAAATTCACTGTTCAAATGTCTCCCAGGTTAAGTTTTGATGTGCTTACTGAGCTTCCTAATTGAGCCTCTCTAATCATAACTAAAGATAGATATTCCTTTGTAGGACGCTTATGTACAAAAATTCGTGTACTCGCTAGATCACTTGGCATCACAAAGACCAGTTGCTTCATCACAGAAGCCATCCCGATCAAGGAGTTTCTGAGGAGGGGCACTCAGAAGTGGAGAAGAAGGTGTACCATAGGCACTACGGCGGCTATTTCCACACCCTAGACTGGTTCTTGTACTTACCCCTGTGATAGAATTTGTTCCACTAGCATATTTACATAAAGCCTGAAAAAACATGAACTTAGATTGAGAATACAGAAGAAAAAAAAAGATATCAATAGTTGACACTGACAGGCCACGGGACTCAATTCATAATCATCAGGTAAATCAGTAGCAACTTCATGTAAGCATGAAATGAAGACAGGCTAAAATTTACAAGATACAAAAGGCATAAAAAAATTTACACCTATGTATGAATTTTCACGGGAGGGAAAAAGGAAAAAAAAGGGACAAACAACTATCAAATGAATGGCAGCTCGCAATAGCTTCTTAGATTTTGAAACTAACATGTACATAGTCAACCTGACATAAAATCCTGCAAACAATGGTATTGAGTAGGCACGTTCCAGTCATTGACATCTTACTACATAACAGAACACAGAATAAAAGTGTACTGTCATTATTGTCCATCCTCAACATACATAGTGGAAATAAATTTTCTTTTTTTTTTACCATAAATACTCATCGTCAACAACAAAAGAAGGAGATTTTCATCATTAATTAGTAGAGTGATTCAAGTCAATTGAAACACCAGAACTCAAAGCATTTCAGTATATAAACAGCAGGACAAGCAGATAAGACTTAAAAATGATTTGACGGATATATTTTAAAAGATAAGATTTCCAGAACACATGCGATTTTGTTTGTCAACAAAAAAGATGTAAGAATAGAACAGTAAGTTGTTCCCTCAATTTTTCTACGAATTAGAGATTCACATATTACCTGCTTCTGAGGAAGATCTATTACAGCATCACTGAAGTCAGCACCTTCAATGGTTGCACCACCCAGATCACTTCTGGTGAGAACTGATCTAACAAGTACAGCATTTGTAAGATTAGCTTCATTAAGTACCTGTTCACCAAAAAATAAGTCAGACGCCACTTGTACACCAAAAACAAAATCAGCCTCCATTCTCTGTGTTTTCAGTATGCGTCTCATGAAAAGATTTAAGAAAGCCTATGCAGGTCTATAGGAGGTATAGGTCCACCAGATTTAAGGCAGAAAAGTAACCTTCACTTAGTAGCTTTCTTAGAAGATAATACATCATACTTTAAATAGAAGTACAAGATAACATTCTTGATTATTTTTAGAAGTACTCAAAAGAGCTTTGTTTGGGGAACAAGGTTATGTATTCCTTACCAAGAAAATAATTTTTTGGCATCAATAGGGTCGTTTTAGAAGTCTTAAGGTAGGCTTTGATCTATGAATAGAAGACTGCACAAACCCCCTGGAATTCAATCAATTTCCAATTGATAAAAGTAATTTACTTTCTGTTGTCTAATGGCCTTATTTGTCTTCATCCCACCTTCTCGACATCTCATTCCAGGATTCTATCAGCATCTCACAAACTTTTTAGTTGAACGTTTGAACTCGGGAGAATTGGGTACACACATTTTTAAAGTTGATCAGGAAATGAAATGTTATACAAATAACATTTTTTTTGTATATAGAAAAAAAATCTTCAGGTGTTATACAGTTCAATTTTAATTATTCTGAATATTATATCCCTGAAACAAAATGGAGCAATTGCTAGTGCTGTGTTCTATTTGGCTGCTCCTTATGCATCATTTAGCAGTTTGTGCAAGGGAATCATATACCCAGATGACAAGATATCATGTTAAAATGACAAAATAGCTGATATAGAATCAATCAATCTACTCTGGTGAAAACATTTCCCTTTCCTAGACTGGCAACTGTGCAATCTTCGCACTACAGCATTTGCCAATAACCGATGCTTCAGCAATAATGACAAATATTAACAAATATGAAGCATTTCCATGTAAAAAGAAACAGACAAAAATGAATTTTGAGTAACTTAATTTCCTCAAGTTTTTTAATGAAGTGAATAATATGATTGGATGGATATACAGACAATATGATTTGAAAGATTTTGGCCACTTGAAAAGAAAAAATCGATGTATTTTGTCGAGTCTATAGAAGAGCATTTGGGCACACAATGAGCTTACCATGCGATCCATCAATGTGTCACTCAAGTCAGCACCTACATGAGATGACAATTAAGCTAGAGGTTTAGCTCTCTTTACTTCATTAAAAAGGAAATAAAGATGCATATAAGCAACAGTCCACTGGATAAGAACTCACAGAACATCACTTTATGACTCACCAAGTACTAGTCAAGAATCATTCAAATGCTATGCTTAGTTGCATAGCAAAACTGCAGTGTAATGCTATATAATGATATCTTAATGCAAAAAAAAATATTATCTTAAGAATAACTTCATTCAATTCAAAGGAATTCACAGCTTAGTGTTCGTTCTTACAGTACCTGACGGTTCTCAAGCCTCCCGACATAAATCCAATCATAAGAATTGAAGATAATTAGCATTTTTAGAGTGGCATGTTTAGTTAGAAACACATAACATAATTTTTCACTTTAAGAAAGGATGTACAGTGGTGTTTACCTGTGAAGTTTGCTTTATATGCAACAGCCTTCTCGAGATAAGCACCATTAAAGGTGGAACCACTGAAATCTGATTCTCGCATATCTGCAGATGTGAAGTTTGCTCGTCTGTATTTAATAAAAAAGTTGATTAATACAATTTCATTTTTTTCCCCAGAAATGCGATTTCACTTATAATGAACTTGGGGCAGCTCTTTTCTCTCCACATATAACCTCTTAAATCATAATACCACCTTCCTGTCAATAGTCCATCCACATTTTATAGAATTTAATAATTATATTCACTTAGATAAGAAGATTAAATAGACTTCTTATGTCAAAATTTCAATTATTTTTTTTATTCTTGCTGACAGACTACAAATTTCTGATCAATTAGACTAAACTGTCAACATTTATAAGGAGTTTTGTCAAATTCCTGAGCATCCACTATCCAAATTATGACAATCTAATGAAAATAATGCATAGCGAAAACGTGAGTATCTTCTAATTTACACACAGAAAAGAAAAGATTGACAGGGAGAAGAGAAGAGAAGAACCAGCCAGAGCAAAGTATGACCTGAAGTTTTCATTGACATGGACTGCTTTCCTGTTATCAAAATTACATGAAATGTTTCAGAAGAGTAAGAAAAAACATATTTTTATCTGAACGACACAATAAATACCGAATTTCTAAGAGGAATGGCATACACAACCAACGAAAAGAGGATACCTAAGATCCGCAGAACCGAACTGAGCTGCAGATCCTATACCGAATTCGCCCCTCATCTCTGCTTCAAACTTATTGAGATCAGCCATGGCTGGCATTCCTGAGCTGAAGGTGACAACTGCAGCAGCCAATGCCGCTGAAACCAACGATTGCCACTTTTTTCCCACTGCATTTCCATACGATTAAATTCAATATATCTTCCTGTTTCTTTCGTTCAATATCAGATTCAAACCACGAATAGCCAGCCATACGATAACAGCATTAAGATCCTTCAATTCACTGAATATAATAAATATAAATATAGCAAACTAACCAGTAGGAGGAACGCCGTTGCTTGAAGTTATGCGACATGGGCACACGGCGGATTGCTTTGGTCGAGCTTCAGAAGAGCAACGAACAGGAGGAGAAGAAGAAGATGCAGAAGCAGAGACAGAGAAGTCTCGGGCTCTTATAGAAAGCGGGAAGGCGCAACTGAAAGCCATCCAAAGCTCACTAGTTTGAATAATCCGAGCAAAGAGAGGGTAACAGTTTGGGTGTTTGTGCCTGAGAGAGAGGAATTTGGATGGACAAGAATGCTGGAAGAGACGACGTGTGCTGGCCTGCGCCTCATGAGTGGCATGCAGCTTGAACGTGGCCTCTGTTATTGGGCCAATGAGCTCCGGACAATTTTATTTGGCCCACTCAAAAAGGTTGACAGGTGCGATTTGAATGGGCTGAAAAATGAGCCTCATCTATTAGGGTTTCTAATGCAAAAATTATTTTTAGGGAATTTTTAAGGTAAAAAAAAGGTAAAGTTAACTAAAATAGGCATGGGGTTGTGGAAGAAAACCAAGGGGGCACGACGTAGGTTTATTTAATGCAAATCTGTCTCACACGCATGAGATGATTTGAAAATAAGATAGTTATACCCTTTAGTCGAGTCAAATTTGAAATTAAAAGACTTAAAAAATAGGAGAATGCATTCTAAATGTTCAAGGTTAAATACTACAATAAATGTCACAGTTTAAAGGTATAATACACATACTCATGTATATAAATCACTTAGATTTAAGCAAAAATAATCTTTAAAAGTGATTGTGAGAATTTTGGTAAAAGATGGTTCAAAATCGAAAAATTGTTTATAAGGGATCGATCGTTTTTTAACATGCTGATAGAAGGATTACTTGTTTAGTGGCTCAATTTTTTGATTTCCTATATGAGGGATGAAATGATCAATCACCTAGGTAAAAGATCAATCGTTTAGATATTTTGTCCAAACTAAACATGTGATTGATCTACTGCCTATTGAAATGATTGATTGTTTGGTGAAAAAATTATTTTGTTTAGTATTCTATAATAGTCATTTTCAAGTTGGGTTCCTTTAACCCTAACCAACTTAAGACTCTATAAAAGCCCTAAGTATGGCCGAAATAAATGAGGGAAAAACCATTATTTGATAAGAGAAAAAAAGAAAGATCTTGCCAAGAGTTTTCCTAAATTCACTATAATTTTTGTGAGAAAATTTCATATAGATGAATGATTAAAAAGTAAATACACGACCACTTTATAACACATTTTGAGGAGGTGCATCAAATTCTAACACTAGAAAATACATGACCACTTTACGGTAGATGAAGTGGTAATGACCATGGGTTTGAGTAGAAAAGGGAACCCGTGTAAATTGGAAAGTAGCAAGGGGAAGGCTACCCAAGGCAATGGGCAATTCTACAAGAAGTTCTTCCAAGTGAATCGACCAGAGAAGACAAGACTTGAAGAAATGTTAAAAGAAGTATCTACCGACACATAGACTGTGTCATACGAGGATTTAGCACGATTGGCTATTGTGCATATGGGGGTCCTGGTGTTATTCACACAGAAAAACAGAGTTGTATTCTCAGCTCTGTGTGATTACATAGATGACCTGTCGGTCATGGAGAGCTACAATTGGGCTAGGGCCATGCATGATATGTTGTTGAGAGGCATATCATGTTCTGAAAGCTCTCGCAATTGGACCAAACATCCAAAATACTCTTTTGAAATCGTACCCACCTAAGGGTCCGGGAATATCACATGATCTCACTGGAACAACTACACTTCCTAGATTTATATATTTTATCTACTTTTCGTATGCATGAAGTATGCAGTAGGATTCGTCTGGGTCCCCATCTATTAAATTAGTCAGTGCTTTACCTGCAAAACCGAATACACTTTAGTAAAGGTTATATGATAGTGCCTTTCATCATGTTCCCCATCACACGACATTGGTTGTAGTCGTGAGATCGTAAACCATTAATGATGACTCATTGTGTTCATGTTAACACGACGTATGTCGTGTGAAAAGAAAATGCGAGTGTATTATCAATGTGTTATTGATAACACGATAGACTAACATATCGTGACACTAAATCAACGCTTCAATTAGTCTCATACATTACCTAAGCACTAGCGTTTCTTGTAGTTCACAGTTATGCCACAGTGTTTCAAAATATAACTTGTTATGCTCTTAGGTGTACTATCTACTGAGTCTTTAAACAGGCCATAACATTTTCTCGCAATCCAAAGGTGTGATGCTAGGGGATGGTCAGTTGACTTCCTTTGGGTTCCACATGAATGGTTCAACACTAACCTCATGACAGTCACATAATCTCCTATATTTGAAGCCCTTATGTATCAGTCACAAGAATGATTAGAGCACTTTGCAGCGTATGTATTCCTATTTTCATCCACAACATGGTATGTAAAATTCGCCTTTATTGCTAAGTCGATCAAGATCCTCTTTAAATGCAACAAGCAAAGAAAGCGTGCAGCCAATTCGAGGTGCTTCTAGTAATCCTTTGCTTGCAAATTGCCTGTCATTAGCTGGCCTTAACCAATATTTCGTTCCAACATGTTTAAATCATCAACTGTATCCCACTTTGTCTCCACCTCAACGCTGGCATTACTGGGGACCTCGTTGTTTCTAAATTCTTCGTGGTCAGACATACTTTCCATGTCAACTATATCATTATCGTACCACTGATTGTCACCCCACATATTTTCATCTTCTTCACCTTTCTTAATTACAAGGGTTATATAGAGGTTCATAGTTATCAAATGAAGTCTTTGTCCCACCCATCATTGGCGACAATTCGTCTAATCTATTCTGATTGACTTCTATCCCAAGTTATGTAGTCATTGGATTGGTGAACGAAGATTGACATGGATTTGTTGAGGGCAAGTTTCCCGGTTCTCCCAATCTTCATTGCATATTATCGTGTTAAAACAAATGCGACATAACACGACATCGTGTATTCGATTACACGCTTACAATTCAAATTGTGTGTTATTAAAAACACGATATGCATGCATGTCGTGTTATTACACCTATACTTAAAATCATAATTGATATATCACATGTGTATGTCGTATAATTACTAATGCGATATATTATAAATCGTGTTTCTTTCTTCACATGATATGATTTGAACCTAACATGATGTGGTCAATATTGTGTGCTCGCGTATACTATAAAGACCAATCACGTGTAATCTAAAGATTCAATGTTACCTGATGTTGTTATGTCCAAACTAAGACTGTGAAGGAGTCTAGTTCGGATTTCTCTTTTTACTTGTCAACTATAGTAAACAAGGTTGATCCACAGGGAAAGCCTTGTGTGACACAGAAAACTATTACGAAGAGAATAGAAGAGAGAAGAAAAGAGAAATAGATAATAAGAGACAATCGAAGAGAAAGTGTTAAGGCATTGAAAATCCACTTGTAATAAATCTATAATGTATACTTCATTCAAATGATAACTCAATTAAGATCAAATGAAAATTTGTCTCAATCGGAAAATTTATCTTTTAAAGAACTTTGAAATAGAACAATAGTAATTGATTGTTTACTACGTGAAAGTATTAAGTATATAATCACAGGGAATTATAAGCAATCGGCGTGCCTTTCGTCAACGCTGAATCAAATAATTATATAGATTATAAACTCCTTAAATATGAAACATCAATTTAAAAAGATAAAGAACTTACTTGAATCAAAGTATCCATTAAACATCAAGTACAAGCTTTATTCCTAGCCTTAGCTCGAGTGCTTTAGAAAGCCATTACAATAAAACTAAAAACAAAATTAAA
The DNA here is from genome assembly GCA_035235625.1 of Saururus chinensis. Classification (NCBI taxonomy): domain Eukaryota; kingdom Viridiplantae; phylum Streptophyta; class Magnoliopsida; order Piperales; family Saururaceae; genus Saururus; species Saururus chinensis. The sequence goes on from CP141146.1 coordinate 7,673,810, forward strand.
AAATGAGAGAAGAAAATAGGGGAAAAGAGCTCCAAAGAGGAGAGAATAATCCATCTATCACGTCCACCCTTCTATTTATAGGAGTAGAAGGGGTTGCTTCAAAGAAGAAAATGAAATCATATCTCTAGATTACATACTAATTGATTGTCTTATTGGACCTATATTGTAATGTCCCTGAATTTTCTACGATTTTCTATGATTTTCCTGCTATTTTTCTGGTCATTTTCGGTGGGAAAATACGACGCTTTGGCGTATTCATATTTATGTATATTTTCCCCTATATTTATACCCGTAGAGTCGGGTGTGGGGCTTAGTCGTAGGCCGTGGGCCTCGCTACATGCTTACGACACTAATTTTGGAGCTACAATGCATAACTGGTGGGTTAACGTGTGTTAGGGATGTTTATGGCAAAATAAAAAAAGAGGAATAGTAAAATTGGCTTATAAAGTCAATCCAGTAAGTTTCGTTCCAGAAACTTACAGAAGAAAAAAGACGATGTCCAGAGAGAAAGGAGAGAAACCCAAGCTCGATTTTGGTCGCTCCGTTCTCCCTCCTCCGTCGTCGAATTCCGGTGGTTCTTGTCCAGATCTGCTTTGCCTCACCGCCACGAGTCCGTAGGTACCGGCTATGACCGCCGCCACGGCCTCTTCGCTCCTCCACGAGGTACCGAACCTTTTTCGAGTTGTTTCTCTCCTTTAATCCCATTTTTGAGCTGTGGGTGTATGATTTTGATGTCGTTTGCGGCCGCTCTCAACTAGACTTATATTTAGTTGGCCGCTAGGAACCCATAGGCGCTGGCTAGAGCCGCCGCTATGCTTTCTGCGCTCCGCTGTGAGCTGCCGATCTTTTAGTCGGGTTTTTATCACTATTCCCTCTTCACTGTCCGTGGCATTATTTTGTTGCCGGTGGGTTTCTGGTTGTCGTCCGGCCACCGGTAGGACTCCGTCCAGCCGACCTCTACCCGGTGTTGGTAGGGGATTGCCGTTTCCAACCCCGGCCTGCCCCTATTGTCTTGCTCCACCCGATTAGACGCTTTGGGTGCGTCTTGGGTCGTTGTCATTGGCGAGCCGTGGGCCATTTGGCCATCGTGGGCTCTGCCTCGGCTCGGCGATAGTGAGGGCCAGCCTCGATTGACCCGATTTTACACTCCGCTCGGAACGGGCCGCTTGCCCTGCCCGATACCGTGCAAGATGCACAGTTGCCCGCACCAAATGTATTGGTTGTGGGTGGCGATCGGCGATGTCGCCGTTTCGATCGGCCACCACTTCCTGGCCCTAGCTCCGTTGCCCCATTGTGGGCCTTGGGTTGCCACCGTCCGACCCATCTCCCCATATAGTGGCACTGTTTGGCCGCATGTGCATGTGGCCACGCGTGCATTTTTGGGTTTAGGCGCCGTATTTGTGTCGCCTGACCATCGGTTGGCTTTGCCACCGAGTGGAGTTGACATTAGAGTCCTCCTCCACCTCTCCTCTGTCCTTGAGCGTTGCCCCACGCTCTCCGCCCTTATGTGGGCCTTTGTTGACTGAAATCGTCGCCGTTGGGTGCTGTCCACGGCCGATTTCGACGTCTTGTGGTCGGCTGAGCACGTCTTAGCCACCGGCTGATCTTCAGTGAGTACACCCTCGATTTCTAGTCACACTGCCACTTATGTTGGCACGACATTTCTCCCAGCCGCCCCTAGTGTGCCGCCGTGGATTGCGGACTTTGCCACTTTGACATCTGACACTCCATTTGGCCGTGAGTAGTTCCGGCGCTTCCTAAATCCTCGGGATAGCAGTTCTCTCCACTTGGCAAAGCTTTTAGCCGCCAACTCCACTGCCGATGCTGCCACCATCGTGTGCTCGCCATCGATCGTCATGATTACAAGGTAGGGGAGCTTTGAACTCGTAATTTCATGAAAGCATGCTTGAATGAGTAGTAGCATGCTAGGATTGCATGATGTGCATGTAAGCATGATGATATGGTATGTTGAAATGCATATGACATGCATGTTGGCTGTAAGTATGTTGGATGTAAGTATGTGCTAGTGATGACTAGCGTGTTTGTTGGTAAGTTTCGTATGTATGCATGTTTGGAGTATGTTTGGATTATGCATGTGCTAGTGATGGCTAGCGTGCATGTTTAGAGTATGTATAGATTATGCATGTTCTAGTGATGGCTAGCGTGTATGTCTGACGTATGTATGCATGTGCTAATGATGACTAGCGTGTATGTTTGACGTATGTATGCATGTGCTAGTGATGGCTAGTGTGTATGTTTGACGTATGTATAAATGTGTATGTATGCACTAGTGATGGCTAGTGAGCATGGTTGTAAGCTGCGTATGTATGACTGTATGTGTATGTTATACGTATGTGTGATAGACATACGTATGTATGATGGCTATTGGCCGATGCTATGGATATGTGTAAGTGTATGCGGGCAGAGGTATGGGCGATGGACAGTAAGAGGTGACAAAGCTTTCGTATGGATTTGGATATGGATGTGTAAGCATATGACGGAGGACAGAGGATATGAGTATGACGGGCAAGGATTTGGAGCGGTTTTTTTGGTTTGTATTAGAGCATATGTTTGGGGGAGTGGTCAGACAGTAAGAGTGTGCATAATTGTACAAGCATAACGTACAAATTATGAAGTGAAAAGTAAGCTCAATAAATGAGATATAAGTAAGAGGGCGACAACTGGGTTGACTCTGAGGAGCTTCATTTGAGATGTCAGTGTAAGATGATTTGGCCATAAGAGGGATGGCGAAGTATGTAAGACTGTAAGGGTTGATGTACAATGTGTTGTGATCATGATGTGGACGGGTTAAGTGAAGTCTGCTGCCCTGACGAACTTGGGTTTCGGATCGGGCTCAGCTTCGGTTTGATCATTCGAGAACTGTGAGCTTGTGTGACATAAATGTACCGCATAATGTACTTAATTCAAACTTGAATTATAAGCACAGCTAATGATAGCGTTGTGAGTTTGAGACCTGAGGGTTCGACGGATTAAGTTTCGTGTTTGAGCTAGCCGATAATGAGTCAGCTAAGCATTTATCATGTCTTGCCATGGTGGTTATCCTGCGGGATGTTGTCTGTGTGCTGTGTAGAGCACCAGACGTCTTTTGCTCTGTTGAGAGTGAAGTATGTTTCTGATTTGGTCTGTGTGCTATATAAGCCCAGACGTTTGATGCTCTGTTGAGAGCGTTGTATGTTTCCGCCCAAGAGTGGCACTGTACGATTTCTACCCAAGAGTGGCACTGGCACTATAAGACCCATTATGGTGGGCAATTCTCTGGTACTATAAGACCCATTATGGTGGGCAATTCTATGGCACTATAAAACCCATTATGGTGGGCAACTGTATGACCCCTTATGTGTGGGTGTTTATGTTTGCGCGCTCAGGTAAGTAGTATCATGGACCTACTCTTACCTGTTTGATCCCGTGCCCCGTGAGCACTGGTGTGCCTTACCTTCGAAAAAATCCATGGCTTCTAGTCACTCCCCAGAGGTTAAGGTGTTGCCCCAGTGGCATTCTTTTCCATTTCGACGCTGAAGCTTATTAGTTGTAATGAGCTTCAGTGGTTGTTGATATGTGTACGATCATGAGTGTGAGCACGACTGTAAGCGTATGTGTATGAGTACAACTGTAAGTGTATGTGTATGAGAATGACTGTAAGTGTATGAGTATGAGTACGACTGTATGAGTATGAGTATGAGCACGACTGTAAGAGTATGAGTACAATTGTAAGAGTAAGACTGTAAGCGTATGAATCCGAGCAAGACAATAAGTGTAAGATGTGCGAGTAAAGTCGCACTAGTAAGTGTAAGATGTGCGAGTAAGGTCGCACGAGTAAGTGTAAGATGTGCGAGTAAGGTCACACAAGTGTAAGATGTACGAGTAAGGTCGTATGAGTAAGTATATGATTGTACGAGTAAGGTCGTACAAGTATGGGTAAGTTGTATGAGTATGCGTATGATGGTACGAGTAAGTTTGTAAGACCCTGGATAAGGGTGTTTGTGTAAACTTTATTTGATGATATGATTTTGGCACGATGGTGCATCTAGTATGACTTTGGCATGATGGTGCATTTGGTATGATTTTGGCACGATGGTGCATTTGGTATGAATTTGGCACGATGGTGCATTTGGTATGTTTGTATGTGCATGAGCATGATATTGATATGCCTATCTGCTTCATGTTTGAGTTGCATGAACGCATGTATTTATGAACTTATTGAGTTCACCGTTTGGGATTTCCCCTACTGGGTATTTTCCTACTGAGTATGAAAATACTCACCCTACCATTTTTAGCCCCGTGGTTCGGGAGGCTTTTGCATGTGTGTGTTGGAGAGCTCCTAGAGATGGATGCTCATTTCAGCAGTGGATTGATTCCCGTTGACACAGGTATATGCTTGACTCACTACGAGTTTATTTGTGCCACGATCTAATGTATTGGGTGAGACAAACATTAAGATGTTTATTCATTCTGGACTTTCAGTTGGATTAGTCTGTGGACTGTTATGGGACTTGCACTCAGGGATGCCTGGGAGTGATTTGTATTTAAAAGTCTATGATCATAGCAATTTATTCGTACAGTTGTTTTCGAGTAGCGCTTGAGGATATTTGCTTTAGCCGTACGATGTTTGACCGTGTGATGAAAATATTTAGATGGAAAATGGATGTTTAGTGTTTTAAATTATAAACTGTTTTATCAGGTTTTGATTTTGTCATTTTTCTCCGATTTACAGATGTTATATTGCAAAAAAATTTCGTGAATTTTGAGAAAAATGTGTGAAAAATCTCGGGCGTTACATATATATCTTCAGAATTTGGAATTTCTTCCTAAAATAACACTTGTAGCCATGGAAGTTGTCTTTCCATTGCTACCAGAATCGTATCAATCCGAATTATATATAAAAAGATATGATCGAAATACTAAGGCTGTATCAATCTGTCTAAATCAGCTTCTTTCATAATTTAGTTATAATAATACAAATCTCAAATCAAACGGGTCCACAAGGTTGTGTTCGACCATTCCATGAATGTTTAGACCATTAGGAGCCCATTCTTGACTTTTAAATAGCTTTGGGTAGTTGGGCTTAACTTCCTCTTCTAGTTGTATCCTGTTGAAGCCTGTTTAGACATGTAAACTCAATTAAGGTCCAACTAACTTATTCAAAACATAAATAGCACAAATCAGCAATGAATTAACACAAAATAGGATTGCAATTCGAAATTTGAAAACATTTTATTGAACATTATTTCAGTGCATCACCTAACAGTTTCAAATGTGAAATGTGATTCATTAACTCCGGTCTGAAATCCAACATTAGAGCTGGGCTGAGCCATTTCGACCAGTGATTTAACTCTATTGACCGTCTACTTCCTTTCTATAGATGGTGATTTGTCTTCATTGTCGGGCTCTTTCATTTCGGCATACAATGATAACACATCCTTATCTGCCTTCTTATGAATGGAAAACACTGATTGGAGGTCCTCATCGTCTTATAATTTATATATCATGGATGATTGTGAAGATGAAATTAAATACTTCAAAGTGACATTACCATTGAGGGCAAGTCGTGCTTTGACTTGAACCAGCAGCTCACCGAACCTCACCGACGGATCAATGTTCATTAATTGTGTCATTCCACCAATAATTGGTGCAAAAGGGGGGATCAAATATGCAAAATGCAGCCTTTGGAGCACTCAAACAGAGTGTGTGGTGTCAAAAAAATATTTTTTTCTTGTTGAACAATATTCGCCAGGGAGTCACCGCCAGTCACCTCCCACCGGCGACTTCCGTTGGCCGCCGATGAATCCTAGCACACCATAATGGTGCAACACTATTCCAGTGTTCATTTATTTTATAACATATGAGATAGTGGAAACCTAAGGGCAATTTTCTCCATAAACAAGTCATATGACATTTGTGTTTAAAATCTAGGGAATATAGAAAATTTCAATATTTGACCAGGCAATATGGAAAAAACTCTATTTTGTATTGATGGGTTTGTTGGGTTCAGGCCCAAGTCCATTTCAAATAATGTGAATGAGAAATGTCGCCTACTGAGTATTATTGAAGCATCATGCAACGTCAAATTATCCCTTGATCAGCAATTCCTATATTTAGCTCTTTCGTCGAGGATGAATTTGTAGTGGTTGAGTTAATTATATTTGAATGGAAATTGTGATTGTTTCTTAGTTATTTTTGCATTTTTCATTGTTAAGGAGTATTTATCTCTATGGATAAGACTTTTTAAGCACCCTAAAACTTCTTAGTATCACTTTTTTTTCTTTTTTTTTTAAACACATTCTCAATAATACCCGCCATCCCCCTTCTCCTCCCATCACCTCCTCTTACCTTTCTTATCAGCCAAGCGACCCATTGGCCCGGGGTAGGTCTTGGGGTTGGCCTATGAGAAAAGGAAGAGAAGAGGGGGAGGGTGTTACTGAGAAGGAGTTTTTTTAATAAAAAACGTGGTACTGATAAATTTTATAGTGCTAAAAACTCTTATACTTTTTCTTGAGTAGAGAGTAATGTAACGTGGAAGGTTGTCTAGCATGTTACTGGATTCATTTGCGTTGTCAATCCTCTCATCACCCTGCATCATAGGATTGAGTTCCCCGAGCATATAGCACCAAAGCTTCCTTCCAAGTTGCAACCACAAAACATATTAAAAGTTCATTCACCATTGGCCTCTATCAATAGGGTTCTTTCACTGGGCATAATTGGGTTCTTTAGCAATTTAAAGTTGAAACTCTTCTGAATGGTCTGAAAATTGTATTGTCAAAGTTAATTCTTTTGCAACAATTTAGTAGAGTTTATAAACTCTGCTTAGTAGTTAAATACCCTACTAGATACTTAAAGTAGTAATATTTCTACTACAACTAAATACAATTACATACTAATACATAGAGTGTAAATAAAATTAGGAAAAAAATTATTATGTGTCAAGTTGCATATTGAAAAATATGCGTTCGGTGAGCATGGGCACATTAGATAAGTGGCAAGTGGGTGATTCAAACTTACCTGCCCTTGGGTACATATTATGGGCCACACGATCCTGTAAGCTTCTAATGCATGATCATAATGATTAAATTGCAAACCCCTAATGAACCAATTTAATGAACTAGTGATCCACAAAAATTAATATTTCCTTAACACATTCAAATATCATAAAACCCTTGACCATGATAATCAAACCAATTAAAAAATCAGCTACAAGCAGATCTCAAATACAAATTTACTATGGAAAGCCCCAACTAGGGTAAAAAACTATGGGATCTCTCTCAGCTACTTCAAATATTCACTATGGAATAGAGTGTTTGAGAATAAAAATCATCTTTCCAAGTACAATCAAAATTCAATGATTTCACTTGATGACCTAGACTCTAACTTCATGCGAAATCAATATCCATGGTACGTCCTTCATCTTCTATTCTTCTACAAGTGTTTAATCACCGATAATATCCACAAGGATGAAGAAAAAATCACTTTTTTAGTATCTGACCATTAAAGTGTAAAAAGTTCAAGTTTTTTAGACTTAGGGTTTAAATTCTCTCTTACAAACAATCTTCAAAGAGTCATGAATGGTCTCACTGAAGGATTGATGAATCATGGATAATATAAATCAATAAACACTCACTTGAAATAATGGGAGAACCACCATAGAGAATATTAAAGGTAGAAGTTCTCTAGACTTGAAACTAGAGCTCCAAGGTTGTCACACTCCCGGGTTTTTTTCAATTTATTTTTGAATTAAAAATTAGTGGAAACAAAAAAATTTGAACTCATTTGTTAAATCTCTCAACAAATATATTAATCAAGGGTGTGACACTCATTTTCAAATATATGAATAATCAAACCATCGTATCTTTATATATATAAGATATTATAAAATTACAACCAAATCTCACAGGGTCTTGCCCGAGTACATACCAAACTGCATAATATACATAACTATAAGTAATTGGCACTCTCGTGCCTATGTTTAATGATTACATACCAACTAAAGTTTAATATCAATATTAGAAAATCTTACATGGAACTAAGAGCTTCATGTCCACTCTTAGCACAAGTGTCCCCCACCCAGTTATTCTTCTAAAGAACCTGCATCAAAACAAATGTTGAGTATATGAATATACTAGTGGGATAGGTAAACATGAACTATAATACCTTCAAGAATTATTTCACAACAACACTCTAAAAGAATAAGTATAGTAACCAACATGAATTTCATTTCAAGAAATACTATACTTTGATCCTCAAAAGCATCACAAATATTCATGCTTAAACATACTTCCAAATATCACGTGACTCTCACTTAGAAGTTTTCAATTTCTTAAGTGCAAGTCAAAAGGTCTCCATGACTTGATAGCCACCTCTAGGGGCACAGTCTCACCTTACTAGACTATGAACTACATACCTTTAGCCCTCGGGTACTCTAAAGTCTGTTTGCTCCATCCACGCCATGAAGCTAAGGTCCACAGGGGCTTATAGATCCAAGTGGTTGAAGTTCCGACTTTCATGATCACCAAAACTTCCTATATTGCGCTTGTAAGGACTTATCATCTTTTAATGCTTTAGTCCATTGGAACAAGACTCCCGAGCCAAAGAAGCGATTTTACATAACTCCCATCCCTAGAGAGCCAGAAGACCTTGGTCATATTTCATATCAAACCCTTTTGATCTATGTGGCTAAAGGCTCACTTGAGGAGCCAAGACACTTAGGGTTCCTCTGACCTCCTATGCCAAAAGGCATCAATCTTGGGGCTGCGATCTATTACAATGATATTTACACACAAGGGTACATACACCCAATTATAATTCATCACATCATCACATAAATTTGCAATTCCTACATCAAATAACATGTTATTACTTCTCATAATAATAGTCTAATTGCATGATAATTCCTACTAAAAATACCCAAATCCAACTTGTTATCGGTGAACTCATCGATGTGTTGACAAAGTCATCGATGACCATCGGTAACTCATCGGCACGTTGAATCCCTTGCCATCAGTGAAATGAATAGGAGAATCATCCTCATCGACGTCTTCATCGACACGTCGACATCATTGCTGATAATCCATCGGTAAGACACTGATGTGTCATAGGTTCACCGATAGTGTTCAATTTTCTTCTTCCTACATCGATAGCATCATCAGCACATCAACAAATGCACTGGTGATGGGGAAAATGCAGAAGCATACATCATCATAAAAATAATTTTCTAGAATCAAATATGATCATGTAATCAAATTCATTTTAATCCTTAACTATCACATGGAGAGATTAAGAGGACATTCATCAACATAACATGAAATGTCTATTTATGATTCCTAAATATCATGGACAACAGAGCATATCATTCATTAATGGTTAAATCTAAATTTAAAGCATATACTACTCTATCATCATTCATCAACATAAATTTCTTGCTTTAGCATCACATTTTTAAGTTAGCAATTTGACCTCTAATCAAAAAATGAAGAGATCTCCACAAATCCAAATCTTTCTTCCATCTCCAAAACTATGACTTGCCTTAGCCCTCTATTCTCCCCCAAAGTCAAAGTCGGCCAAATTTTGGTCAATAATTTGTCAAAGGTATTTATATGGAAGTCTAAAAATCCAATCTTGGTGTTTAACTAACTCTAAAAATTGTCTAAAGCCGCTTCAATTGCAGTTTGCAACCTTTAATAGATTGGTTCTAGCGACATCAACGCATCGAACACTGCCAACAAAGAAAATACAACTTCATCGGCGAGTTCATTGCCACGTCAAACCTAGCTAAAAGCGGAATTATTATCTCACCAGTAGGTTCATTGACACGTCGAACCTTGCTAACAGTGAAAATACTATTTCACCGACGGGTTCATCTACATGTCAGTGCCTTACCAACAAAACTCCGATATGCAAAATAAATAATTATTTTCATATCTTCTTTACTTATCATCGTTACTACTTTCTTAAGTAATTTACTCTACAATACTATAATTCAAAAGGTTCGAGAATTTTATTCAAAAATTATGGATGTCACATAGGTAATGTGAAGAACTTTTCTACTTTAGATTATCATGGAACACATAATTTATAGTGTTAAGAGGTTTAAAAAGAACATGGCCCAAATAGGAATAAATCAAGAAATTTCACCAAAAAAATTTTTATCGGGTGATCGTTCAAGCTTAAGAGATTTTGCCTGAGAACAAGAGATCAATTGGGATCAACTTACTAGAACATACTTAGACTAAGGGCGATCGATCAATTGACTTGCTGAAAATTAACTTTATGTTTGAGAATGAATTTTAACTCTTTCTGACGTCATAGATAGCTTCAATACAATAGAAAGAATAGAATAAAGCTTAGAAAGTTATCCAATAATGTATATACATGTGATGTTAAGCACTTTTTGTGAAACCTTCACAATGACTTGACTTGACTTGACTTAAATTTCATTGAATATGCAATCTTCAAATTCCATTGTTGATCTTGATCACTTAAATAACCATATGAATTCTAAGGTACAAAGTGAATTCACCTATGTTTTTGTTACAAGTGTTTTTATCATAGAATTAGCTAATACAATAGATGTTATTCCCTTAACATGCGTCCAACATATACTTCGATTGTGCAACCTGCATGTGTCTAGCACACACACATTAGCATGTGTCGAGCGCAAACTAATGAGACTCGTAAAATCAATATTGATATCAAATTAGTGAAAATATTGTTAGCAAGTAAAGAATTTGGGAGCCAATTGTATGATATAACGACATATATAACTCAAGGGGCAGACATGTTTGAATCGTTGCTAGCCCCCTCGCGCCAACAGATCGAGTTCTAACGGCTTGAGATGCCCATGGTCACCCTGGCACATGTGAGCTCGGGGTCGTACTAGTTTTTTTCAACAAAAAAAAATCACTAAAATGATTAGAGAAAATATTAAGTAGAATGCATCGGTCCTCTTTGAAAACATGTTAAAATTGTAAAATTAGAAGGGCGTTAGTACGTTCCATCGTGGCTCTTCGGTCCAATTTCAGAGGCAAATATGACTGACATACCAGAATAAATGTGGGCTTTTATCTGGTCTTCACCCACCTTCTCCAAGTACAGGAATTAAACTCGATAGAAAATTTGAGGGATAAGGAAGTGATGGCTGTATAGTCCCCCTATTTAACACCACAATAGTCCTTGCAGCCTTTCCAGAACAGTCCCTCAAAATGATATGAATGCATACACTGCTGCAGATGCCCGAATACGCCACAAATTAGCTGGCTCGTGCCCAATCCTTGGACATGGGTGGCAATGACAGGAATCTCGATCGTTTCAGAATCTATCATGTCCTCAAGTCAATCAAGCCGGCCCATTCATGGTTCTTTCTGTATATAGTATCGTCAATATTATACTCTCTCCGTCTTAAAATAAGTATCTTATTTGGTTTTTTAAAATATCTAATTTTAGTTCATTTTGACAACCAAACAAAACACTTATTTTAGGAGGGTAAGAATATAGTTTTGCATATTATGCCAAGCAGAGTCTTTGGACCATAAGGAGAAGGAAGAGACTTTGCACCATTATGCGTCCATTTTGAGACGTAAGGTCGATATATGGCAGATCTGCAGTAGATTGATCCTAAATTCACTATTCTTTAGGTCTGTTGAATCCTATAATGTCTTTCAGTGAGAAAAAAAAAACTTAACAAAACTTTAATGTTACGGATGAATGTCGACTGTTAATATCATGCAATATCACATTCCTTGCAGTTCAAAGAAGCAATAGCTCTATCATAAAATATAAAAATAAAAAGCAATCAGATGCAAGTGCAGATTAATGATTCATGCCAAATTAAACAGACAGTACTGGAAGGCGAAGATTTTGTTCTTGGGTCGTCTAAATTTGCCAAGGAAGCAACTGTGGTGGCAAGCTACTAGTCGCGCTTCTTTCACAAGCAGCTGACAAGAGCAGCCAAGACGAGCTCCTTGATAACTGGCAAGGACTGGGCTTGCTCCAGCAGTAAATTGTTTTGAGTCCCAGAGGGGTTGTGGTGTTTATTTAATCTTAACTACACTTGACTATTGAAACATTTCATTTTAATGAGACTTGGACTACTGGTGGTCAATTTAGCTAGCAGAAAAAGAACAAGTCACTTCAGGTGGCTGATGTATCTTTTAATGTAACAGAAGCAGGGATGTAGGATCAGAAAATTCAAAGTTACATTATTCTACAGAAAGAAATTAAATGATTTATCTCATTACCGCTCAATAGAGATCAAGAGTTTTAAGTAATGCAGTAAGTTTTGATGGCAGCCCTTTTTAGTTTTTACTCGGCATCATTTCTTTTCTTATTCTTACTTTGTCATGTAGCACACAACCGCATATACACACTCACCAAAGAGACAGAGTATAGCCTGGAAACCCTAGAGAAAGTGTGGCGTTTCGTGCCCCTGCAAACCAAACCATAGCTAAATTAGTCAAGTGAAGCGAAAAGCAGCTGAGCTTCAGTAAGGACAAATGCGGTAATGGAAGGGAGGACCCTGGCTTCTGATCTCTGTCAATCTACAATCTGATCAGTCTAGGTGGAGATGGAAATAGACGTAGTAAGAGAGGAGAGAGAGTGTGAGAAAGGACCAGGAAGCTCGTGCTTGCGTGTGGTCAAATCAGCAGAGACCTATCCCTTCTACTTCTAAAACAATTTGGTACTCAAATTTCAATGGTAAGCCTGTAGTATTGCTGTGTTATAATTACAGTCTCGTATTTGAATAATCCGCCTTAGATTATGTCGTCATGGAATTGGCTGGTCTGATGAAGCTGAAGCTGAGGCCTCAAGGGAGGAGGAGGGAGGAGTGTAATGCCCTGTAGATCATAGAGGGAAAACCAACTGGGAATGTGAGCAGGACATTACACTCTTCACTGCGCTATACACATGAACGAGGTGAAGGTGAAGGTAAAGTTCCCATGCAAACGTCTCTTTCTATGTCCCGATATCATATGTTGTAAAAGAGAGAGTCCAGAATTAATTTCCTTTCGTCCTCTTCTCTAATTGGAATAATTTATGGTCTGCCAGGACCGAAGATATCCTCCAAGAATAGGAGACGTTGATCATGAAGATTGACAACACATTTTAAGTGTTACGTTTGTGCACACGCTAGCACACGTGCTAATGTGAGTTAGTGTGTGTTGTTGATCCTCAGGATAGAGGGTTCCCACGTAGTGGAGTATATCCTAGCTGGCACCAGGTAGGAGTACCAAAAATGATTGTAGGATTTTGTTTATCATTCATTAGCCACTTAATCTACAAGTGATATTTAAACATCTTTTACAAAAAAGTGTTGAAGTGCTTTTGAAAATACAAGTCACTAGAAGTTTCTATTCGGTTTTCTTCCCAATAGGGGGTAATATGCTTTTGAAGGTTTCCTTTGAAATTGAATAAGTAATAATTAACCAGCACTTAAAGGTTAAGCACTGAGGCATCCCAATGCAATTTTTCTTGATCAAGCTGCTCATTTTAAGAGTAAAAAGCATTTACTAATAAGCGTTGTAAAATGCAACTTTGTTTTTTTGCTAGTGGCTGTAAAATGCAACCTTAAGCTAAAGGAATGGCAACCACTTGCTTTCTTCTCTTTCTCGTATTAATGGCACTGCATATGTGTGTGTATATATACATTGATGTAGAAAATGTGTACAATTGGTAAATACACACGAGGTCTACAACCAACTTCAGCAAACACCGTCAATATTACCCAACTAGCTAGGGTTGGCTTGTCCATTTGCTTTCGCTTCATCCCCTCCCATCTCCCTTCTCTTCTCTCTCACACTGTCTCTGTCCCCCCCACTCCTTCCTCTTGTCCATAATTCTCTTTTGTTTCAGCTTGCACCATCCCAAGAACAGGACCCATCAAAAAAGATCAGAGACCAAGTGGTTAAAGAGTCAATCAATCAATCTGTCTAAAAGAAAACACAAAGACCCCCCAATTGATTGATCAATCATATCAGAGTTATCAGTCAACAAAACATGTCCTCCTCGTCTGCCTACTCGCTGGACCACCTCCCAGCTGCTTCCGAGCAGCTCTGCTACGTCCGTTGCAACTTTTGCGACACCGTCCTGGCGGTATCTTCCCTCCATTGTCCCCCTAACCTCCGCCCTCTTCCCTCTTATCCTCCTTACTCTCGCTGCCTTCTCACTCTTGCACCCTTCACTGATCAATTACAGATTGACCCCATTCAGCATCTTATGCTGCCTTCCTTGTACTGATTGTAGACATCATTGTGAGGCATTTTTTATGGTTTTTTCTTTGTTTATGAATTTGCAGGTAAGTGTGCCCAGCAGCAGTTTGTTCAAGACAGTCACGGTGAGATGCGGCCACTGCACCAACCTCCTTTCTGTCAACATGCGGGCCTTGATTCTGCCGGCGGAAAACCAGCTGCACTTCAGCCATGCTTTGTTCTCCCCCTCTTACAACCTGCTGGTAAGGATAAGATATATCTAATTCACATATAAATTGTCAATAAAAACACTGAGATAAAGCTGTTGGCAATAAAAACACTGAGATCAAATTGTCTGTTGAAATTATTAGCAACTTACAGGCAAATAAAGTAGCTATTCTGATGTTTGCCGGTATGCTTTTTGTAAGACCATCTTTCTGAGTTTCAATGAAGATAATATTTTTCCGCTTTCTGAATACTTCCTTGGTTATTTTTCAAGGTTTTCTCACCGAGGAAAAAAATGGATTCTCACTTTTGCAGTCCACTACTTCTCAAAACATTACATGACAACCAGTGTACACTTTTCTTTCCTTTTTTTAGGAAGAGATGCCAAGCCCACCTCCAAACTTCTTGGTGGATCATTCCAGCTCTGAAGACTCCGGGGTTTTGGTTAAAAAAGGAAAGGACGAACCTCCTCGACCACCAGTTGTGAACAGACGTAAGATTGTCCTCTCTTTTTCCTTCTTCTTTACCACTCTGATCGATGTACTGTCCAATCTTCTTATTATCTTCTCTTTCTCATTACTTGTGTTTCAAGCTTTTAGTCTTTGCTCTCCTCTATTATTTGTCATGTTTTGGTTGGTATGTATCTCCTCCTGATGTGCGTTATGATCTTTAATTTTTGTTGATAAAGATCTTAAATCTCTCCTGTAAATAAATGGGTGATCAATCCAAGTGGTTTTCACATGTTTCCCTCTTAGATCTTTTGGCCAAATTGCACTGGATTATTTTTCAAATCTACAAGAAAATATAAAAGCCCCAAATGATTTTTGAGATCATTCCATGACTCTTATGACCACTACAGAATTAGAACAAGAGAACCTGCCTACTCAACAGATTCTGAAAATGGGCCAAAATTTCAGTTCTTAAACTTCCAAATTTTGATCATTCTCTGCTTACACAAGAGGCAGTTTTCCCCTTATTGTTTGTAACTTTTACCACACAGTTTTGGCATTCTTCACCGAAAAAGATTCGAATTTCCTGGTAGCAAAACAACAGATTCCAAAGGTTTCAAAACCTAGCTCCTGAAACACTTTTCAGTTTCATTTTTCTGTTTCTAGCCAGCATCCATTCATCCTTTGAAAAGATTGTTGGTGTGTTACTATATCTTGGGGATTCTAGTTCTGTTTGAAAGCGAGAGAAAGCTAATTGAGATAGAGAGATGTACAATGATGGAGTGATGATGATGGAATGATAAAAAGAGGCTCAACCAGAAAGTCAGCGATGAGCCTTAAATGTTTTGTCTGTGCAGCTCCGGAGAAGCGACAGAGGGTCCCCTCTGCTTACAACCGATTCATCAAGTAAGTCTTTATGGAACCACGTCCCCCACATTGCTAACGAGCTCATACAAGTACTCTCCTTTTAACTTGCATTAACTAGCTCACATGTAACAGTACATAAAAGTTCAAAGCTCTTTCACCTTTCTAAAAAGAAAAGCGGCGGTTTGACATGTGTCTTCAACCCTTGTAACAGGGACGAGATCCAACGCATCAAAGCCGGGAACCCAGACATATCCCACAGGGAGGCCTTCAGTGCTGCTGCCAAGAACGTGAGATACCTCACTACTATTATACATAGTGTTTGATGATTTTTAGGGTTTCCCATCCTCATGGTGAACTAACTGGTGTTTGGCTCATTGTTGCATGTTTGTTGTGTCCATACTTCATTGAATTTTGGGTCGGTTTGTTCAGTGGGCACACTTCCCGCACATCCACTTCGGCCTGGTGCCGGACCAGACTGCTAAGAAGACCAGTGTCTGCCAGCAGGTAATTATACCAGTGGATTAGCCAGTGGGCGTTGAGAGGTTTTTTCATTGGTGGAACTTGAATTGAGTGGGTGTGTTCCTGCTTTGACGTGTAGGATGGAGAGGATGTGCTTCTCAAGGATGGGCTACTCACAGATGCTGACATGGGTGCCACTCCCTACTGATTAGGGGTTCCTGCAGGCTTTCAGCTATGAACTAAGGCATCACCTCTCAGCCTTAATTAGTTTATGTTTTCCTTGACGATAATAGCGTTTAGCTTCACCCATTTTCCACATGTGATGTTTTCCATGATATTTGGTAGTAACAATTCTAGCTTCACCCATTTTCAACGTTTAATGTTCACCTGTAACATATCTATTGTTGTGTAAAACGTCAAGACCTAGTTCTAACTAACTCGTTAAGCAAAATGAATTTTTTTTATATATATACCCACCTTAGAGGAAGATCTTACCTAGGCTTTCTTGAATAATTCTAACTTTTCAGTTAGATCTAGTAATCTAGTTAGCTTTAAGTTAGTTTTGATTTTCACATAGGACTAGACCTTATCTACTGCGTTCAAAGTCTTGCATTTATGCCTCCGTCATTAAGCTTTCACTGCTATATTTCATAGCTAAAAGTGATTCATATAATTTTTGTAGAGAAAGACATTACTTCAACTCTTATCTTTTAAGCCATCAATAACGTCTCAAGGTCAAGCACACACACACCAAAGAAAATCCAACAAAAGAATACCACCTTCGACATCAGTGCACTTTTTTTTTCTTTTTTCTTTTTATACGAGCATCTCCCATTAATGCCCAAACACACAATTTAAATATGCGCCGCTAAATACTGGTGACAAATTCATTAACATAGGATAGTAGGGTTTAAATTTTTTTAGTTTTATTAATTACAATACGTCTGCTGAAAAGTGGAGAGACATGATTAGTTATTTCAGGAGAGTGAGCTGAATGGTACCGTACATTTTTATTTCACAGTTATGAGAGTCTAGAAGTTCACAATTGAGCGATTACATAATAATAATTAGTTCAATGGGTTTTGATGAAATGATCTGAAAAAAATCATTAACATCCATTCTTTCAAACAATGAAATTTCGCATAACACCAATCCTCTCATCTCAAAAAAGGTTGATTATGATATTATGTGCACCGTACAAAATCAACTTGCATATAAGCCATAAGGGATCATCCAACAGTAAATGTTGATCACCATCGTGCGCTAAATCTTTTGAAGGACCTCAAGCAATGGTGTATGCATGCCTCATTTGCTTGAGGCACGCCTCATCATAATTCATATGGGAAACTTTCTTTGTAATTATTTCCCACTTTTTTGTCCTATTTTTCTCCTTGCTTTAATCTGTATATATACGGTTAGTTTACAAATGTTCTATACTTTTAATTCTCTCAGCCCCCACCACCCTTTTGGGGGGATTTTTTTTAGTTTTCCCAGCACCTTGGCTAAATGACGCGCTTCAAATTAAATGAAAACAAAAGAAGTTACATGCATTAAAATAGCAGTCACCTCGGGTTTATTCATGCATGTAGCTCCCTTTGTGGCTAACTGAAGAACACGTTGATGGGCGATTTATGATGGTTTATATCATATATAAGACATGTTTCTCTCGTAGTATAAACCAATAAGATGCCCCGGGTGTTAGATCTCTTGGGCAACTTGCATTGTGAACAACCACTCTATTTGTCGCATTCCTGGGACAGTCCTCCTTACCCTCTCGTCCTCCCCCTCCCTCGAGTGAGATCAAGATTAATGGGGATAGTAAGTTTTTTATTTTCTCCATGGGTCGGGTGCGCCTTTCTGTGTACTCGACTCTATTGGGGAGATGCTTGCTTGTAATTTTATTCAGCGGATGGGAGTCCCTTTCGCGGAGGAAGTTGAGTCCCTTTCGCTTGTCTAGGCTATTTCAGTTGTCATCAGTAGAATTGCGTTGTGGAGGCATGCACTTATATGGACTCCTTCAATTACATCTCCTTTTCTTTAGTCAAGAGGGAGGAGAACAACGTTGCTCACTGCCTTGCTAGGCAGACAAGGGTTCCCGAGTTCTTCTATTCTTCACTTTGTATTGACAACTCTGGTGGTATGCTGCAGCTTATAGTTAGTTCTCATTAAAAAAAAAGGAATAAAGAAAGTTTTATGTACGTTTATATCTTCATGTGTGGTGTGCTGATATATCAATTAAATAACTCTTAACATAGTTGAGTACCTGAAAATTAAACTTGCCTCGCCCAGTCAGTCAGGAGCAAGTGCAGAAATAATCTGCGACAGGAAAGAACTGGTTATATATGCTCCTCGACTGGTAAATCATTTTCGCTTATATCTTCAAAGTACCCACACAGGCATCAGAGTCCAAGGTCATAGGTATATCCTTGGTAACTTTTCAGCTGAGTGAACACTACAAGGAAAATTATAAAGAAAAACCACTACAAGGACAAAGCTAGATCCTTAGTAACTTTTCAGCTGAGTGAACACTACAAGGAAAATTATAAAAAAAAAAACACTACAAGGACAAAGCTAGATCCTTAGTAACTTTTCAGCTGAGTGAACACTCATTCCACCGGCTGTTATCGTCCACGAGTACTAGCCCCACTCGGAAGGTTTAAAAGCCCGTGGACAAATGAAGCCCACGAACAGGAAAACAAAGACGGCTGTATCTGTCTCGTCGGTCGTTCTTCTGCCTTGTTGCTGATTTGACTTGATCCTGACGACAAACAAAGATATGAAACTCTGAATATTGGAAGTGACATGTCTTGGTCACCTGGGTCTAGACTAGGTAGAGAAGCAGCTACTAGGGGACTCAGGTCAAGCTGACCTTATATAGAGTACGGAACTTGGACGTATAAAATCGGAAGAAACTCTGTAATTTGTATCTCCATCGTTGGAGCTCATCCAAAGCCCTACCCATCCTCGTTGATTTCGAGTTCTAACTTCTGAAGTTAGTTCCCCCCAGGACAGACTTGAACAGTGAAGGAGAGTCATGTCTCCTAATGTTGGGTTAATGAGATAAATTTTGTTCCCACAATTTTTGCTACACATGCATATATTAAAAAATTACAAAACTTATAGCCTTTATAAAAGAGTCACACTTTTATAAAATTCTTAGTGGTTTAATTATAAATAAAAGAGACTAATTTCTAACTACCTCATTAAAATAATTAAAAAATTTTAAATAATCAAAACAATACATAATAAGACTCCTAAAAAACACAAAATAATGTAAATAAATTAATTTGGAATTAAATTCTAATCCAAAACGAAGTAAAAAACCATATCGCTAAAGGATCAATTGATTGCCCATTGCTGAGATAGGGCAATCAATCGCCAACTCTCGCATTTATTTATACTAAATGTTTTCATGTCCTTACCGATCACTTAGAAAGATTTGTAACTGATCGATAGATCACCAAAGAGATTTTTTTTTTCAATCATAATGCTCCATATATGTTAATGTCAACTAGTTCGCAGCATCCTCCACTGACTCAAAAGAATTCTTCCTCGAATTCATATGATCATTATCTGAAGCATCGCCAAATAAGCAATTAGATGTTTAACATTAAAAACAATAGAAGTACGAATCTGGCTTAGAAGCTTGAGTCAATGGGCATTAAAATTAATCTTTTGAACAATCTCTAAAAGCCTAATCAAAAGTACGAATGTGGCTTGGAAGCTTGAGTTAGTAGATATTACAATTAATCTTTTAAACAATCTCTAAAGACCCATTCTTCCTTACTGATAATTTATTATACTTTCCAACTGGAAACATGTCTTTAGTCAAAATAGCCCATACAAAATCAACAACGTTAAAGTCCACATGTCTTCTTTTTAATCTCCAGTTTCGTTATACCTATTATTATTGAACACCTGCAATTTCTTAAGGGCATCATAATAAAAATCCTGCAAGTGTGATATAAACTATAAAGTCTTCAACTCGACTATTAAACCACTTCACAACTGGAATAGGAAATAGATCCAATGAAGAGCGGGGAACAATAGTAAAAGGACTAAAGCCTGTACTTCGATTCAATCTTCTGTCATAAATAAATTCAGCCTTATATAAGTGTTCATCATAGAATTTGAGATTAGCACGAACCAAACTTCTCAAGAAGTTCTCTATGGATAAATTAACTACCTTTGTCTGTCCATTTGTTTGGGGATGGTAAGCACTACTAAAATCCAAAGAAGTATTTACCAGTTTAATTTCATAAAGAAATCTAAAAATGACTTAGAAAATAAGTATCTCTATAAAAAATAATAGACAATGGTAAACCATGTAAATGATTTACCTCCCAAAAGAATAGTAATACAATATGAGATGCATCATTGGTCGTCTTACAAGCAATAAAATGTACCATTTTTTAGAATTTGTCAACAACCATATAGATGGCATCCATCCCTCTCTAAGTGTGGGGTAGTTCAAGAACAAAGTCCATACTAATGTTGGACTATAGTTGAGATGGGATAGGCAAACACATGTATAATCCAACATTAGTAGATGTCCCTTTGCCCATATGACATATGCAAAACCTCCCAACAAATCCATACACCTCCCTTCGCATAGATGACCAAAAATAAGAAGAAGAAACAAGCTGAAAAGTCTTATACCTTCCCATATGACCCTCATCATACAACTCCTTAATGATCTTCAAGCGCAGGGTATAAGTAGGAACACACAACTGATTGCCTTTGAAAAGAAACACATCATACAACAAATAATCTAATTTTTTCCCGTCTCAAGTTTAGATAAAACTTTAGCAAAGAAAGGATTAGTAACTAATAATTCATGAAATTAATTAAACCCTAACACCTCAATAAGCATATTAGTGAGTAAGCATGCACGACAACTCAAGGCGTCTGCAACCCTGTTTTGAACTCCAGACTTATGATTAAGCAAAAAACTAAACTCCTACAAATAAGATACCAATTGTGCATGTCTAGCAGACAATTTTTCTTTGCCCATTAATGTAATGTCCCTGATTTTTCAATGCTTTTTTGTAATTTTTTTTATCATTTTAGGCAAAAAAAAATGTGACGTTTCGGTGTATTTGGCCTCAGTATAAAGTATTTGTACCCGTATAGTCAGGTGTGGGGTTCAGTCACAAGCCGTGGGCCTCGAAGCATTGCCGGCTTGAAAAAGAGAGAGAAAATGAAAGAAAAAGACTAGTGAGAAAGAGGGGAAAAGGATCAAATCGGGCTCAACCGAGCCCGATCCAGAAACATTCAGAACAGAGAAGAACTGCCCCCCTTATTGCATCTCTCTTCTAGTGACCAGCCACCACCAATGACACACCGAACTATCGTCATTGGCTCCACCTCGACGCGATGGCGACCGATGGCCGCTGTTCCCAGCCGCCTGCCCTTCTGCTGACGCGAGGTAACATCCTCTCCCCCTCCCCTTTGGCCGCGCGTGCAAGTGGCTGCATGTGCGATTTAAGGTTTAGGTGTTGCATTAGCGCTGCCTAACCATAGTATGGCTCCGTCATTATTTGTGTTGACCACCAAAGCCCTCCTCCACCTCTCCTCCGTCTTCGAGCGTCACCCTCCACCCTTTTGTGAGCCCTCAATGATGCAAAATCACCGCTATTGGGTGCTGTCCACGGTCGATTTTGACAACTTGCAACTGACCGAGTACTTCTCAGCCATCAACCGACCTTCAGTTAGTACACCATCAACTTTCGGTTGCACCACCACTTCTTTTGGAATGACCTTTCTCCCAGTCGCCCTAATGTACCGCTGTGGATTGCGGATTTTGTCGCGTAGATTTGTGTACCTTGTTTGCCCATGATTACTTTTAGCGCTTCCTAAACCCTCATGACATTAGCTCTCTCAACTTGGCAATGCTTTTGGCTGCCAACTCCGCTCCCGACGTTGCCTCCATCGAGTGCTCATCATCAAACGTCATGGATTATGAGGTAGGGGAGCTTTGAACTCGTAATTTCATAATAGTATGCTTTGAATGTGTAAAAGCGTGCTAGGATGATTGAGATTTGATGTTTGGATGTTGAATCAAGGTCTGTTTGCATGATATAAGAGGATAAATTATGTCATGCTGAAAATGCATATGTTTGATGTATGTGGACCATGTGTATGCTAGTGATGGCTAGCGAGTATGTTGGTAAGGTATGTATGTGGAATATGTGTGTTCTAGTGATGGCTAACGAGTATGTTGGTAAGCTATGTATATGGATTGTGTGTGTGCTAGTGATGGCTAGCGAGTATGTTGGTAAGTTACATATGTAGAATATGTATATGCTAGTGATGGCTAGCGAGTATGTTGGTAAGCTATGTATGTGGATTGTGTGTGTGCTAATTATGGCTAGTGAGTATGTTGGTAAGCTACGTATGTATATTATGTGTGTGCTAGTGATGGTTAGCAAGTATGTTGGTAAGCTATGTATGGAAGTATGTATATGTTATATGTATATGTGATGGACATATGTATGTATGGTGGTTATACGCCTATGCAATGGATATGTGTATGTGTGTGAGGCAGATGTATGGGCGATGGACGGTAAGAGGTGACAGAAGGTTTGGTATGGAGTTGGATGTGGATATGTAAGTTTATGATGGAAGATGGCGGATGTAAGTTTGACGTGCGAGGAGAGGAGTAGATTGGTGTGGTTTGGACTGGAACGTATGTTGGGGGATTATAAAATAGTAAGAGTGTTGCATAATTATACAAGCATAACGTACATAGTATGAAGTGAAAAGTAAGCATAATAAGTGAGGTATAAGTAAGAGGGTGATAACTAGGGTTGGCTCTGAGGAGCTTAGTTTAATGACTTCCGAATAAAATGTTTTGGCCATAAGGTTAATCATGGAGATTGTATACATATATAATATTTTGGCGAATGGTGAGTTATGTTGTAAGTTGGACGGGTTAAGTGAAGTCTGTTGCCTTGACGAATTAGACTTTTGGATTGGGCTTAGCTTTAGTTTAGTCAAAGGAGCACTATAAGAGTTTTTATGGCATAATTGTACATGATAACTTACTAAATTCAAACTTGAATTATAACCAAAGCTAATGATAGTATTATGAGTTTGAGACCTAAGGGTTCGATGAATTAAGTTTCGTATTTGAGCTAGTTGAGCATTTCTCATGTCTTTCCAAAGTGTTTATCCTGCGAGATGTTGTCTATGTGTTGTATTTGAGCCCTAGACATCTAATGCTTGTTGAGAGCGATGTATATTTTCGATTTGGTCTGTGTGTTGTATTAAGCCCAAACGTTTCACTACAACAAAATGTAGAATTAGCGACACTAATATGACATCTATTAGTGACACTTAACAATAAGTGTCGCTAATTAACAATAAGTGTCGCTAATTTATGCTATGCCCAAGACATCAAATGCTAATTTATTTTATTAACAACACTTAACAATAAGTGTTGCTAATATGCCATCTATTAATGATGGTTTATGCTAAACGTTGCTAATAGTTGATTTATTAACGACACTTTATAAAAGCGTCACTAAAAGCTATTTGTTTTAAATAAAAAAGAAAATAATTATAACTACTAGTGATGCTTTTTTTCAAGAGTCGCTACTATTTTTTACAGTAGCAACGTTTTATGAACATTGTCTCTACTAGTAGTGATAATAGCGATGCTTAAAAAAAGCGTCGCAAATAGTTATCATTATTATTTTTATTTAAAACGAATAACTTTTAGTGGCACTTTCATAAAATGTCGCTAATAACGCAACTATTATCGATGCTTACTATAAAGCATCGCTAATAAATGTCATATTAGCGATGCTTATTATTAAGCATCGCTAATACAATAAATTAATTTTAAAAAAAAACACAACTTATTAGCGACAATTTGTCAATTGCGTTGCAACTAAAACAACTATTAATGACAGTTTTGTTAGCATTGCTAATAGCTTGATTAATTAATTTTAATTAATAAATAAATTTATTATAAATAAATATTTAAAAAATAAAAATTAACTTTTTAAATATAATATTTTTTATTTAATATTGATTATTTGTATATATAATAAATAAATATTAAAAAAATTTTAAAACTTCTCAACCATAATATATTTTATTAAAGAAAGAGGAGAGAGGAGAATGAAAGTGAGGAGAAAGAGACGAGAGTGTAGAGAGAGAGATGTATGCAAAGAAAGAGTGAGGAGAGAGAGTGAGAGAAAGAGAAGAGAGAGAGAGATAAAATTTTAATTATAAATTATTTTTAAAATTTTTAAAAAATAAAGAGAGAGGGTAGAGAGAGATAGTAGAGAGAGTGAAGAGTATAGAGAGAGTAAAGAGAGAGAGGGTAGAGGAGAGAGAAAGAAAATTTTAATTATAAATTCTTTTAAAAAATTAAAAA
Source organism: Saururus chinensis (assembly GCA_035235625.1). NCBI lineage: Eukaryota > Viridiplantae > Streptophyta > Magnoliopsida > Piperales > Saururaceae > Saururus > Saururus chinensis. The sequence goes on from CP141146.1 coordinate 7,698,388, forward strand.
ATAAAGAGAGAGGGTAGAGAGATATAGTAGAGAGATGGTAGAGAGAGTGAGGTGTAGAGAGAGAAAAAGAAAATTTTAATTATAAATTATTTTTAAAAATAAAAAATATATATTAGCGACGCATATCAGTATGCATCGCTACTACCTTAGGCTAGTAGCAACACATAGTTATATGCATCGCTACTACCTTAGGGTATTAGCGAAGCATACTATTATGCGACGCTACTAGTTTTTTATTTTAAAAAAATTAAAGTAAAAGAGATAGGGGAAGAGAGAGAAAGAGATAAAAGGGGAAGAGAGAGGGAGAGAGGCTAGAGAAAAAGAGAGAGGGGAGAGAGAGATGTGAGTGAGAGAGAGAGAAGAGACAGAGAGAGGGTAGAGAGAGGGGAGGATGCTCTATTGAGAGCGTTGTATGATTATGGCCCAAGAGTGACACTATATGATTCTATCCTAAGTTGGCACTATAAGACCACTAAAGTGTAGGCGCTTGTATTGCCCCTAAAGTGTGGGCGTTTATTTTTGCGCACTCAGGTAAGTTGTATTTTGTGCCCCATGTGCATTGGTATTCCTTGTCTTCAGAAAAGTCCATGATATCTAGTCACTCCCCAGAGGTTAAGGTGATGCCCCAGTTGGATTCCTTTCTATTTCGATGTTGGAGCTTATTAGTCGTAATAAGCTTCAATGGTCGATAATATGTGTACGACTATATGAGTAAGTATGTATGTGTAACGACCATGAATTTTCGGTATGATTTCTTGCCTCTAATAAAACTATTTTATGAGTTTTTAATTATTTTAAATTATTTAGAGGTAGATATTTGATGAGTTTTTATATGGGTTGATAAAGCTTGGTGAGAGGTTGCTGTTTTGTACCCGTAGCAAATTCCTATTATTAATATAAATGTCTAGGACATTTGTAGCAAGCCGTGAGAGCTTGCAAACCCTAGAAGCATCTTCGATACGTAGGAAGAAGCACTAGGGGTGGTTTTGGGTCAGAGGCACACCCAGTTTTTATGAAAAATATTATATATGATATTTATTGTGAAACTACCATGTGTTTATTCATGTCTGATAGTATAAACTCCCCTACTGAGTATTTTAAAATACACACCACCCCCCAGACTTTGCAGGACTTGACGAAGCTTAGTGTGCGGGTAGATGGGCCTACTCCGAGTTTTATCGATGTGATTTCAAAGATTTCAACCACTCCAAAACGAGTAAGAACTATCCTTATTATTTTTCTCTTGTGTGTTTGTACACGGACTGTGGTTATATTTTTTTATGCTTCCAAAATCTCAGGGCGCGACAGTATGTTTCTAAGTAAGTGTAAGTTTCTGAATAAGACTGTAAGCGCAAGATTCTAAGCAAGACTGTAAGAGTAAAATTGTATGAGTAAGGTCGTACAAGTAAGATTGTATGAGTAAGGTCATACGAGTATGTGTAAGATTGGTTTGATGGTATATATTTGGCATAATTGCATGCATGTGTGCATGATTATTATAAGCCTACCTGCTTCATGTTTGAGTCGTATGCACGCATATATGTATGGACTTGTTGAGTTTACTGTTTAGAACTCCCCTATTGGGTATTTCCTACTGAGTATGAAAATACTTATTTACCTTATTTTTTAGCTACGATGTTCGAGAGGCTTTTGCAGGTTTGTAACGGAGAGCTCCTGAAGATGGATGCTTGTTCCCTTCAGTGGATTGATTCCCTATAACTCAGGTATATCATTAACTCACTACAAGCATTATTTTGTGCGACAATATGATGTATTGGGTGAGATGAGAATTAAGGTGTTTATGCTTTCTGAACTTTAATTTGGATTAGACTATGGACAGTTATGGGACTTTCACTCAGGGATGCTAGAAGAGATTTATATTTAAAGTCAATGATCATATTAATTTATTTTGAACGTTGTTTTCAAGTAGCGCCTGAAGATATTTAGTTTTGTCATATGAGGTTTAATTGATTTTAAAAAAAGTTGTATATGAAAAATTGATGTGAGATGTTTTAAATTATAAACTGCTTTCACATGTTTTGTATTTCATCATTTTTCCCGATTTATAGTTGTTATGTTGCAAAAAAAATTCTATAAAATTTAGGAAAATATGATGAAAAATGACGGGCATTACAATTAATATGCTTAAGAGCAGAATGATCATAATAAAGAATAAACTTTGCATGAATCAAATAATGCCTCCAATGTCGAAGAGCTTGGATAACGTAATAAAACTCCACATCATAGGCACTATATCTTCTTCATGCTCTTATTAATTTCTCACTAAAATAAACGATTTGATGACCCTCTTGACTTTGGACAACCTCAATACCAACCTTTGAAACATCACAATATAACTCAAAAGGCTTGGTAAAATTAAGTAAGGCTAATGCAGGTGCTGAAATAAGTTTTTCTTTAATAAGAATAAAGGCACTTTCAGCTGCATCACTCTAAACAAAAGATCCTAACTTCATACAATTAGTAATAGGATTCATAATGGTACTAAAATATGGAATAAACCTCCAATAGAAAGAAGTCAACCCATGGAAACTTCATACCTTATGTATATTAGTATGTCTTGGTCAATGTTTCACCGCATTAACCTCACTCTCATCGAAAACTATTTCATCCTTTGAGACAACATACCTAAGGAAGAGTACATAATCTCACATTAAAGAACACTTCTTGATGGCTGCAAAAAAGTTTATCCCTGCAAAGGACAACTAGAACATCTTGTAGATGTTGCAAGTGAGAATCAATATCAGAACTATAAATAATAAGTATATCATCAAAATATGCTACCACAAATGTATCAATAAATGGTTGAAGAGCTTACTTCATCACCCTCATGAATGTGTTCGGGGCATTAGATAACCCAAAAGGCATGACTCATTGTTCATATAACCCTTATCTTGTCTTGAAAGTTGTCTTCTATTCATCATCTAGTCTGATTCTAATTTGATGATATCCACTTTTCAAATCTAACTTGCTAAAGATAGAAGCATCACTCAACTGATCAAGTAAATCATCAAGGAGGGGAATAGGAAAATGGTACTTGATAGTAATTTTATTAATGGTTATACTATCTACACACATACACCAACTACCACCATTCTTTTGTGTAAGCAAAATTTGCTCAATACATGGACTCAAGACTCTCTCTAATATGTCCTTTGCCCAACAAATCAAAGACTTGTCGTTGAAGCTCCTCATGCTCCTTTGGACTCATCCTATAAGGGGGACGATTTGGGAGTGTAGATTAGGCACAAGGTCAACCTAATGTTGGATGTCTCTAAAGGGTGGCAAACCATTGGGTAGGAAATCTCCGAAAAAATATTATAATATTCATGCACCAAAGGTTTAACCTCCTCGGGAATATCCTCACCGTCACTATCCTCCTTATAAACCAAAGCATAAACAAAATCATCTCCCTTCAATTCCTCCAGAAACTTTCCCCAAGACAAAGAGTCACCTCTTTGTTGCTTTGGGGTTTAATCAGCTCATCCTTACGAGATACAAAAATAATTTTTGTATCATTCCAAGCAAAGTTATATGTTTTCTTACAATCATCATGTATCACACATCGATCATATTGCCAAGGATGCCCAAGTAACAAATGACAAGCATCCATAACAAATACATTACACCATTTTTTATCCTTATATATAGAACCAATAAAGAACGAGATTAAACATCATTTAGAAACTTATACCTCACTTCTTTCTTCAGCCAATAAAGTGTGTATGGATGGGGATGTGGTATAGTGCTCAATTGAAGCTTTTGAACCGCCTCTTCAACCACCACATTGTCACAACTTCCCGAATCAATCACAAGATGACAAACCTTACTCCCAATAGTACACATAGTGTGAAATATATTATTCCTCAACTAAAGATCACCCTCCATATCCTTAGGGGCAAAGAAAAGGCAACGTGTCACCAAAGCTTCTCCATGATCACCTCCCATTATCTTTTCATTTGGTTCGTCATCATATATAGGATAAGTGTAATAAAAATAAACATCATCAAACTCAACATTCTCATCATATTCAGTAAATAATCTTTTACCATTCTAGTTACTATGAGGAAACTTTGCCGCTCTATGACCCATTCTACCACATTTAAAACACTTTGAACCAGCACTTGTAGAGGCTTTGGTGGTATTCTTAGTGCTTTGAGGTGGAAAAGGGTTGCATACTACTAGAATTGGTAGCATATGGCATGGCTAGAGAAGTGCTACTAGTTGTCCCAAAGTGATGGCCAATGGGGCCTTGTTGCTTCTCCAAGTGGAACGCCCTTGAGTGCACATCCGACATAGGAGAAAGAGAGCATAGAGAGGGAAGAGAGAGAGTGGAGAGAGGGAGAGAGAGAGTGGAGAGAGGGAGAGAGACAGAGAGGGAGAGAGACAGAGAGGGAGAGAGAGAGAGTGAGATATATATATATATATATATATATATATATATATATATATATATATATATATATAAAGAGAGGAGAGAGAGAAGAGAAAGAAGAGAGAGGAGAGAGACACATAGGAGAGAGAAGAGATCAAAACAAAAAGGGTTTTAAAGAAGCGTCGTTAATAGTATTCACACTTGTGACGCATCATAAGTATTGTTATTATTAGTGACACTTTTGATAACAATCGCCAATAGTAATGAATATTAAAAAAAATTCCTCTCTATACTATTTGCGACGTTCACGGTGAAAGTTGCATGATAGGCATAATAATTGCAAAAAATGTCGCAACTGTTAAAATTATTTGCAACGCTTAATTGGAGCGTAGCAAATAGTATAAAAATAGTTTTTTTTAATATTTGTTACTATCAGCGATGCTCATCAGAGGCGTCACTAATAGTAACAATACTTGTGATGCATATAGTTATGCATCACAAGTGTTAATTCTATTAGTGATGCTTCCCTAGAGCGTCGCCAATAGTTCAAAATTAATTTTTTCAAACACCTTTTTGTTTTGATATCTTCTCTCTCTCCTCACTCTCTCTCTCTCTTATATCTCTCTCCTACGTCTCTCTTCTCTCTCTCCTCTCTATGCACTCACTCTCTACCCTCTCTCTCTCTCCTCTCTTTCTCTCCCCTCCCTCTCCTCTTCTCTCTCTACCCTTCTCAAGTATTATTACTATTAGCGACACTTTTGATGACCGTCACCATTAGTAATGAATATTAAAAAAAAATTCCCTTCTATACTATTTTTAACGGTCACAGTGAACATCGTAAATAGACATAACAATTACGACGTTTCTATGTAAACGTCACAACTATTAAAACTATTTGCAACGCTTGGAAGCGTTGCAAATAGTATAAAAATAGTTTTTTTAGGGTCGCTAACACTAACAATACTTGTGACGCATATATTTATGTGTTGCAAGTGTTAATATTATTAGCGACACTTAAACCCTAGAGCATCGCTAAAAATTCAAAATTAAATTTTTTTAAACACCTTTTTGTTTTGATCTCATCTCTCACTCTCTACTCTCTCTCCACTCTCTCTTATGTCTCACTTCTCTTCTCTGTCTTCTCTCTCTATCTTCTCAAGTATTGTTACTATTAGCGATGCATCTGAAAAGCATCACCAATAGTAATTAGTATTAAAAAAAATCTTTCTATAATATTTGCGACATTCACTATGAACATCGCAAATAGGCATAACAATTGCGACATTTTTTGTGTAAACATTGCAACTGTTCAAACTATTTACAACGCTTCTTTGAGCATTGCAAATAATATAAAAATAGTTTTTTTAGCGTAGCCAATAGTAACATACTTGTGACGCATATAGTTATGCATCATAAGTGTTAATACTATTAGTGACACTACCCTAGTGCGTCACCAATAGTTCAAAATTAATTTTTTTAAACACCTTTTTGTTTTGATCTCTTCTCTCTATCTACTCTCTCTCCTATGTCTCTCTTCTCCCTCTCTTTCTCTCTCTTCTCTTTCTCTCTCTCTCTTCTCTCTCCCCTCTCTCTCCTTCCTCTCTCTTCACTTTCTCTCTCCTCTCTCTCTCTCACGCACGTCAGTGTGAGCCCCATCTCTAAGGAGGAGAGAGGAGAGAGAAAGGGATTTTAATTTAAATTTTTTAGGATTTTTTATCTCTAAGGAGTACACATCGCTAAGACATCAAGTATATGCGACGCATATTCATATGTCACTAATACCTTTTATTTTATGTCTTTTATATTTTTATATAATATAAAATTTATAAAAAATTTAAATTAAATTCTCCTACTCTCTCACCTCTCCTCCTCAGAGTTATGGCTCATGCTAACTCACGTGAGGGAGAGAGAGGAGAGAGAGAGACGTGAATAGAAGAAATTAGACATGAACCCTGAGCGGGAGGGTCATTGTACTCGTGCACAAGGAGAAGGAGAGGGGTGGGAACATGAGAATTTTATTTTAAATTTTTTGGATTTTTTATTATATATTATATTTTAAAAATAATAAATAAAATAAAAGGTATTAGCTACGCATAGGAGTATGCGTCGCTAATACACCAAGTATTTGCAACGCATAGGTATATATGCATTATAAATACTTAGGGTATTAGTGACACATATTTCTATGCTTCACTAATATATTTTATTTTATTCATTTATTATTTTTAAAATTAATATATAATAAAAATACTAAAAAAATAAAAAATAAATTTCCATACTCTCTCACTATTCCTCCTTAGAGCCGAGGCTCATGCTGACGTACATAAGAGAGAGAGGAGAGAGGAGAGGGAGAGGGAGAGAGAGAGACGTGAATTAAAGAAATTTGGTACGGACCAAAATAGGGCAGGCTGGAGGGTAGTCATACTTCGGCAGAAGGAGGAGAGGGGAGAGATCATGAGAATTTAATTTTAATTTTTTGAGATTTTATTATTGTATATTATATTTTTAAAATAAAAAATAAAATAAAAGATATAGCGACGCATAGGAGTATGCGCAGCTAATACACCAGGTATTTGCCCTTAGGTATTAGTAACGCATATTCCTCAATGTCGCTAATACTTTTATTTTAATTTTTTTATTTTTAAAATATAATATATAATAAAAAAATCTTAAAAATTTAAAATTAAAGTCCCCTACTCTCTCACCTCTCCTCTTCAGAGCTGGGGCTCATGTTGATACGCGTGAGAGAGAGAGAGAGAGGAGAGAGTGAGAGAGAAGAGAAGGTACATAGAGAGGAATTTAGTTTTTAAAAATTATAATATTTGCGACGCTTATGGGTAAGCATCGTAAATACCAACATTTTTTAACACTTATTTATACACGTCGCAAATATATGCCTATTTGCAACACTTTAAGGAAGTGTAACGAATATATAGCTATTTGCGACACTTCCCTATAAGCATCGTAAAAACATCTGATTTTGCAACGCTTAGTTTGAAGCATTGCAAATACGAACTATATGTGATGCTTCTGACGAGAGTCTCTAAAAAAATCAATATGCATGAGAAATTTTGCTTGTGTGCCGTTTTATTTCGCCCGTGCAGTATTTATCACCCCATGCCCTGCCCTCACCCTCCACCTTCCACTTCCCACTATTGTCGGCTACCGATATTTCTACCTGCCACCCCACTGCCCTAGCACTACCCCACCAACCCTGCGCCCCCATCGCCCCACTTTGGCTCCCCACCCTACTGCACCACCACCTTGGCTCAGCTTGCTGCCCTAGATCCTGCTTTCCCTCATGCCTTGTTTCTATGATCCCCCCCCCCCCCTCATCTAGCCCCCAGAACTTGAGGAAGAGGAAAAGAGTGGTGCCGAATTCCGGCATCTCCCCCTCTTCCTCACCTCCCCCTGCTCCCCCACTCTTCTTTACTATTAAGCGTTGTTAATAATATTATTAACGACATTTTTTAAGCATCACTAATAAAATTACATTAGCAATGCAAAAAAAAAAAACATCGCTAATAGTATTGCTATTGGTGACACTTTTTCATATGCGTCGCTAATGAGTAGTTGCGATGGAACTATTAAAGACATTTTTTTCTTATAGTGTGATTCATTGGTTTCTAAGCTAAACAAAAGTGTGGTACAAGGAATATAACATATATGTATAAGAAAATCATATATGTGATTTCATTGAGTTTATGATAGTTCTTTCCTATATAAATAGAGAAATTTTGTGTTCAGTGCTTAAAATTATGATATAAGTTCCAAAAATTAAGAACTAGAGACGAGCTAGCTAGTTACCACATATGGTTTTTATTTGACCATTTGTATTTTAGATCTCTCTTTCAACCTTCAAAAGACAAATATCGGATCTACTCCCTCTATCCCATATTAATAGTTATATTCAGAAAAATAGTGGTTTATATTGAATGGTGAAACCCACATCTAGAAGAAGGAAAAATAAACTTATGATACACTTTTTTAAGTACCCAACCACTTAAATTTAACATAATAGAGTGATTAATATGGAACAAAGTTTTTGCCAAATGGAGCTATTAATTTAGGACGGATGGAGTACTAATGAGTTAAAAAACTATTCCCTTCATCACATTATCAGTCTCATTTGATTTTTCAAAATTGTACATTAAAATTGTCTAAACTGGAAAGAAGAATTTCTGATTAGTAGGCATGCGTTTAAAACCTGGATTCAAACCGATTTGAATAGAATCGACTCGAGATTAACCTGAGTCGGGTTAGGTTCAACGAAAAAATATTCGAGTAAAGCTAGGGTCAATGTCACGCCCCGGCAGTGCCCAACCCGAGCTGAACCCGGTCCAGGGGCCGGACAAGCGCACGGGGGCGACAAGGAGATTGAAAAAACGATTAGCGGAAGACTTATACCCTAATCACGGGCTAACTAACAAAATTACGGAGTATACACACCACTTTGAGCAAGAGTAAATAAGTAGAATTAAAAGAGTTACTTTAACTCTAAGATAAACTAAAATCACAAACCCACAAACTAAATTAATCCATAGCCCACTCTAGGCTCCAAAATAAGTCTCACACAATCCAAAATAACAATGTAGCACAAACCAAAATGAGACCACACACCTAGGTTCTAACATAATAGCAAAAAAAAGGAAACAAGCCACATGAGAGGTCTCCACATCTACTCCCAAGTCATCTCCGACCTTTCCTCATAGAGAGGATCTTGTCCATCTACATGTCACGCCACGCAGCCCCAAAGTAAAAACACAAGACAGAGGGGTGAGTTTAACAAACTCAGTAATGGTTTTTAATCTAACTAAAATCATCAAAAACACTACGGCATAGTAATATAACAATTCAGATCAATGATTAACAAGATAGACATCATTTTCTGATCACACATACATATCTACTAAACCTACCTATTAGTGTTTAAATTACAATTCAGACTATTTAGAATATCACCTATACCACATGAGAAATGTCTCTACTACACATTCAAATCATGCAATTCAACGTCATATAAACCTGCATGAGATGTATCTCTAACATATATTTCATATCATACATCAATATTCTCATTCATCAAGCATGTATAAGTATCTCACACACACTAGTCTAACATGTAAGTCCATACACATAAAGAATAAACATGCTCTTCAAGGCCAAAGCCCTCAAGCAAACACTTATCAAATAGACATTTCCTCAAGACTAACACCTTCGAGCAACTTCTGTCCATCAAGCCTAAACTCCCGGGCAACTCTGCTTGTCAAGACTAAAGTCCCAAGCAACAATCCTAGTAAGCTGGTGCTCTCGGATAAACCAGCTAGATTCTCAGGGTCCAGATAATCTCAATAAGTAAATCTCAATTGCAATACAAGTACATAACTCGTCCCCACATAATTCCATTTAACTACACTCAACCCGGGGAGTGCACATGTTCCACAAAAGAACTCAAATCAAAACATGTCACTTTTGTCACGCCCCGGCACTGCCTGACCCGAGCCGAACCCGGTCTAGGGGCCGGTCAATCGCACGGGGGTGACAAGGAGAATTGAGATACAGTTTAGCGGAAGACTTATGCCCTAACCACGGGCAATCTAACATAATTTCGGAGTATTGCACACCACTTTAAGCAAAAGTAAATAAGTAGAAAAGAAAGAGTTACTTTAACTCTAAGATAAACAACAATCTCAAACCCACATGCTTAGTTAAACCTTTGCCCACATCTAGGCTCCAAAATATGTCTCAAACAACACAACTATATAAAGTAGCATAATTCAAAATGAGAACCATACACAAAGGTTCTAATCATAAAGCATAAACCAGGAAAATAAATCACATAAGAGAACTCCACAATCACTCCCAAGTCGTCTCCGACCTTTCCTCAAAGAGGAGATCCTATCCATCTGCGTGTCACGCTACGCAGCCCCAAAGCAAAACGCAATAAACCTGAATATACTGTCTCAATCACATTTTCTAATCATGTATTCATATCACATCTCATTCACCCTGCACGACCAACGTGTCAAATCACATAATACACAATCATGCATAGCATACATCCTATACATACATCAACATAAATAGTGAATGCCTCCATCAAGGAGTAAACACAATTTGTGTCACACAGACAGGGACACAGACAAGGCCACAAAGGCATGTCATGGTCCAAATTCTACACAATAATTTAAGAAGGTCGGGGTTGTCAATCCCTAAAGCTACTCGCCCTAAACGATCCTGGCCAAGGATGCCACATTCTCACGAAGAGAACCTAGAGCAGGGGTGTTCATTTTAAGACATCTCCTGCGATGGGGAAGAGCCCGAGTTTCCACACATGAAACCCTAAAACACATAGTAGCCGGTGCACATAGCATACTATACTAGATTCTCAGGGTCCAGAAGACAATAATAATCTTAAATCGCAAGACATGTACACAACTCGTCCCCACATAATTTCCATTTAACTAGACTCAACCCGGGGAGTGCACATGTTCCACAAAGGAACTCAAATCAAAACGTGTCCTTTCGGACCAATCAAGTTTCGATTAAGCCACGACCGATCAATCCGATACGCAATTTCACCACATTGCATCTAATCAGTCAAACTCGATTAATCTCGATAACACATCAATTAAAATTTATTTTCATGATGCATGCATCATGATACATACGTGGGCAAGGCATACATGAATCCTAACTCATGATAAGGTGTTCTCATTAGCCCCTCATTCATCATTCATAATCATGATATCAATGCTCATCATCATCATTAACCCTACATGTGTGTGTGTACATAGTAGAAGCACTTCACTCAATGCATATCAACATGCTTGTAATTAACTCACCATCACACTACACATGTGCATTAATATCTAATCATAAATTCCAGCAAAAATCATAAGACAAGAATCATCAAAATCATAACTCAAATAAAAGCTTAACTGCAAGCTAACCACATATAAGACCATTCACTTCATACTTAAGTCAAGACATAATGCTAACATTCACACATCAATTAACCACATCCTAACATGACATATTAGCCCATTAATATGTTATAGCACTACTAAAAATATACCTAACCATAGAGAATCAACCATTCATAACTTCAAGATGGTAATTCCCACATCATATAACCAACCACAAGTCATTCTACATTACTCTAAATATATGTTACAACTTCATAACCTCAATGGTATACCCTTTTAGTAGCATACTATATCTCAAAAAACTCCACATACATATGAAAATAATATATCAAAGTAGAATCACCGGAATAAACATCATGTAAATAATACAAAATCTGCTGTATAGCCGTTCGAACGCCAGTAGGGCCGTTCGATCGGCTAAACAGGAAATCTGTCAAACTGACAGTGTTGCCGTTTGAACGCCCAAGAGGGCCGTTCGAACACCAACACGGCAGAATTGACCTTCTTCTCTATTTCAAAATTTCAAACTGAAACACCATTGATGAATCTTAAAATCTCCATCTAACAACCCAAATTCTATTAAAACTTCTCCATAACTTCCAGAAAGCTAATCTACATCGTAATAAGATAAAACCTTATGAAATCGGGATTAAAGATTATCATTTACTAATAATGTCATTAAAGCACTAAATCAAGTAAATCCACTCAAAATAAACCACAAAATTAAGAGCTTTACCATAGGAAAACTAAAATTTCGAAAGTCTATTACCTTATCCCTTGATTAGGCTTGGTTTTGATAGTCACCCTTCTCGAAAACCTTACAAATACATAGAGTTTAAGTTAAACTCCATTAAAACCGATTTAACATAGAAAACCCTAATGAAAAACCTAGATCTAGGGCTTGTTGAACATAAAAATCTGATTTTTAGATCTAGGGTTTGAAGTAGAGATGCAAATCAGTAGTTTTGATGTTTAAAAACGAATCAAAACAAAGGAAAAATGATAGATCTAGAAAGGATTAAGAGAAAATCTAGGGTTTAAGGCTTAATTAGAAGAGACTTACCTTAAATACCTTCTAATCTGGGCCTAATTTCAACCTCCCTTTTCCAACCTATTCCCAAAATGGAAATGACTCAGGTCAACCGATTTATAGTAGGGTTTGAGGTGTGCGTATATAATTAGTGGGATATAAATAGAAAAATAGGCTAAAAATAGGTATTTTAGCTATTTAAGCACTAACTAAACCTGGAAAAATTATAAAAATCTTTGTAAGAGCTTGTGTTGATGTCTGGGTTAGTTTGATCCAAAAACCCAAATTTCGATGGTGGGGCCCACAGGCGATCCCGCCAAACCCTAATTTTTGAAAAATTAATAAAAATTCAAAAAAACCCAAAAATTTAGATTTAACTCAAAATTACTTAAAACTAATAATTGTAAAGTTGCTTTTGATTAAAACCATAAGAAACACCATTTATTTACAAAACTACCGAATTAATAAAAAAATGAGTTAACCACACAATAACTGATAATTAAAATGAAATGAAAATCGGTTTAGAATTGAGAGTCCTTACACCTTTAGACTAATCAAGTTTTAATTAAGCCAACGACCGATTAATCCGGCACGCAATTTTACCACATTGTATCTAATTGATCAAACTCGATTAATCTCGATAATACCTTAATTTGAAATTTATTTTCATGATGCATGCAACATGGTACATACGTAGGCAAGGCATACATGAATCCTAATTCATAATAAGTGCTATCATCAGCCCTTCATGCATAAATCATAATAATAATATCAAACATTATCATAATTATTAAACTCACATGTGTGTATATACATGGTAGAAGCACCTCACTCGATGTATATCAACATGCTTTGTAATTAACTCACTATCACACTACGCATGCACATTAACATCTAATCATGAATTCAAACGCAAATTATAGGAGAAGAACGAATAAAATCACAACTTAAGTCAAAACCTAACCACAAGCTAAATATATATAAGCTCATTCACCTCATACTTGAGTCTAGGCATAATAACGTTCACACCTCATTTAACCACACTCTATAATGACATATCAGTTCATTATCATGTTGTAACTCTACTAAAAACATGTTTAAACCATAGGAATCAACCACTCATAACTTCAAGATAACAAACTCTAACATGTACATCCAACTACAAGCCATTTCACATAAACTTTAAATATACACCACAAATTCTAAGCATCAATAGAATGCTCTTCAAGTAGCTTATTATAGATCAAAACACTCTACATAAACATAAAAATGATATTTTGGAGTAGATATGTCGAAATAAGCAACATACATAAAATGGTCAAATTCTGCAGTGTAGTCGTTTGAACACCCTGCAGGGCCGTTCAATCAGCTACACAGAAAATATGCCAAAACTGTAGTGTTGCCGTTCGAACGCCCTGTAGGGCCGTTCTAACGCCAACAAAGCAGTTTTAGTCATCTTCTTCATTTCAAATTTTCAAACCGAAATTCCATTGATAAAACTTAAAATCTCCATCTAACAACGCAAATGCCATTAAAATTTTACCATACCTTCCAGAAAGCTAATTTACATCATAACAAGATAAAACCCTAAGAAATCGGGATAAAAGATTACCATTTACTAATCTCGTCATTAAAGCACTAAATCAAGTAAATCTATTCCAAATAAACCATAAAATCGAGATTTTTACCATAGAAAAACTAAAATTTCGAAGACCTATTACCTTATCCCTTGATTAGGCTTTGATTTGACGGTCACCCTTCTTAAAAACCTTCCAAAGACATAGAGTTTAAATTAAACTCCATTAAAACCGATTTAACATAGAAAACCTTAATGGAAAACTTAAATCTAAGGTTAGTTAAACATAAAAAAACGGATTTTTAGATATAGGGTTTGTAGTAAAAATGCAAATTAGTGGTTTAGATGTTTAAAAACGAATCAAAACAAAGGGGAAATGATGGATCTAGAACGGATTAGGAGAAAATCTAGGTTTTAAGCTTAATTAAAGGAAACATACCTTAAACTCCTTCTAATCCGGGCCTAATTGGGGAATTAGGCCTAATCTCCCTCTCTCAGCCTATTCCAAAATAGAAATGGCTCAGGTCTTTCTATTTATAGTAGGGTCTGAGGTGTATATAATTAACTTGTGGGGTATGAATAGAAATTTGGGCTAAAAATGGGTATTTTGACTATTTGAGCCTTAATTAAACTTGAGAAAATTATGAAATTTTTATGCAAGCTTGTGTTGATGTCTGAGTTAATTTGGTCTAAAAACCTAAATTTTGATGGTGGGGCCCACAGGTGGTCTCGTCAAACCCTAATTTTTGGAAAATTAGTGAAAAATAAAAAAAATCTCAAAAATTTAGATTTAACCCAAAATCACTTAAAACTAATAATTATAAAGTTGGTTTTGATTAAAACTATAAGAAACACCATTTATTTTTTAAACTATCGAAATAATAAGAAAACGTATTAACCACACGATAACCGATAATTAAAATGAAACGAAAACCGGTTTAAGATCAGGGATCTTTCAATTAAGTCGGGTCTAGTATGTAAAAACTTAAAAACTGACCCTATCCAACCCGACCTGAGTTCCTAATTAACTTATAAATTAATATTTAACCTAGTTTATATTAATTTTTATAATGTTTTATAAATATACCTGACTCAATATAGTGTTAAATTAGTTTAAGTTATTTTAGGTCAAGTCAGATCCAAAGAACTCGGTTCCTATCTTGAGTCAAGTCTTGCCGAATCCAACCTAACCTGAGCCAAAATACAGCCCCACATATAATAGTCAAGGGAGTGACCCAAGTCCAAGCCCAATATAGTTTGCCGCCGCTGTCCACTACAGCAACGAATTTTATAAGTTGCAACAGAACCTTTTCCTGGGCTGGCCAATGGCCCAATTCCGTCAAGAACAGGTCTCCAGAAAAGGACACCTATAACTGGTAGCGGCTGTTATTTTTCAAATTCAAAGCTGATGTTCGTTTCATTGGCCCACTGCCGTTAAGATTGTCAGAGACATGTGAATGGTTTGATTGTCGCCTGCATAGAATAGGGAAAGTAGTTTCAGTTCATACGAAGAGGATGTGATTTTTAGTACAGGGAAAGCTCTCATTGACTGAATTGTGTACACAGATACTACGAATCGGATCAAAATCAGACAACCAATAATGCCCGGGCTCAACAAGGGGAGAAAATTTTCAGTGTGCGTCACACACCCTACTAATTTTCAGTGTGTGTCACACACCCTGCTAGCTGTGTATTTTACCATTTTAAAGAGGCCAATTAAATATCATCGTATAGTTTTAGGTAGGGCGTATATATCTCTAATTGGGTGGGGCCACCCCTTACCTATATTTGTTGGCTCCGCCTAAAATCATTGTAACGCGTATGAGCCCAGTCTCATAATATCCGGACTCAAAACAAACGAGATGCTGTTACTGAATTCAGCTCAATTAATTCATAAAAACTGAACTGCTGTTGTTGTCTATTATATGAGAAAGTGACTTCAGTACGCATAATGTTCTTGTTGTCTCCTTGAAATGTTCAGTGCATAAAGACCTTTCCAGGTTCCAGTGAGATAAATAAGAAGAAAATATAACCATCCAACTTGGCAAAACTGCTGTAGTGGAACACTTGCTTTTGCTCTGAATCCACTTCATCTTCCCAACCTCATCCAAATCCAGGGCCACAACTGAAAGTCAGCTACAATAGTTAACTAATAGTATAATTTTAGGCAACAATTGCTGTTCTATAGAAACCTTTTCTAGAAGAGCAAAACTTCAACATCAATTCCATGTTCAGTAGTCCACTTATTAGACCTAACTTATCTAATACATGCAGTCTCTGTTTGACGCTAGGCATGAATCAGATGGTTTCGGAAAAAAGAAAGAAAATGTTATTCATGGTATTAATAGAAGCACCAGGCCGTGTAATTTCAATCGTATGGACCATGATGGTTTGGATCTGCCCACTCGCCCTGTAATCTGATACATACAATTGGATCTCCGGAATTAAGTTTTATTTGTTTTATTTATCTAATCATAAGTAGTGTAAGGCCAATGAATGTGAAAAAAAAGGTGTAAAAATATCACTCTCCTTTGCTTTGCTAAGAGCAAGAATCCAACTTCAATTCAGTAATCAACTCTCTGTACAACGGTTTGAGCATCATGTACATGTAGAGAGCTTGTGGACTGAACCTAGTTCGATCAGACACCGTTGGATGCTTGGACATGAATTAAATGGCTTCACCCAAAAAAAGAAAGATATAATTCATCGTTTTGATAGAAACGTAGTTCAAAATTCCTGTATTTTATTATTTGATCTTTAGTAGACAGCTCATATATCATGTCTAATCAAAAAGGGAAAACAAAAAGCCTTCTTTACAACTGACTCTACAGTCTACACTCCCATTCCATTCCTTCAGAGCTTTGGATCATAGTCTTCATGAGCTCTGCAACTAAAGAAGCTAAGCAAGAATTGTTGCAAACTAAGGCCGCAGAAGCTACCTCTTAGCGTTCTGAACATCCGGTTCACGGTTTAAGCCGTTCAGATACACCTGAGACTGAATCACCGTCTTCCCAACCCTGAATCCGGGAAACACACAAAACCCCACCTTTCCCTCTACTTTCGCACCATAATCCGCCATTAAAGTTCTCTGAGCAGTCACACTTTCCATGTACACCATAGAGAACTCCGCCCCCCTTTCCACCTGAAAAATCCGCACCGGAGGTTCAAAGGAGAAGGCCAGCTTGTGAAGCATCCACACCAGGCTCGCCATGTTCACAAAAGATTCGTACAATGGAATTGACAGCGCCCTCCATGAATCCAACACTAATCCCTCCCCACCCAGTTCCCCAAACAGAGACGAAGGAGAAGAAAAGCCCACGATCAATGGAATTAGCTTCCGGCACTTCCTCTCGCAGAATCTCGCAAATTCGCCATCTGGGTCTTGTTCCAATAGCTCAACCGCATCGATTGATCCGTGCTCCACGAACTGGAGCAGGAAAATTCGCCTCTTCTGGCTAAAATTGCCACCTTCAGGCGCAGTAGTTCCGAAGCTTTCTGAGCTAAAACCTTCAAACATTTCCAAGCAAACAGATGACAGGAATGCGTATCGATTGTGCCCAGCCTTGCTGTATTCAAACCACCCCGGATACAGAGAACTGGCCGCGAAATCCAAATCCAACCCAGCACTCTTCATCATCTCCACTAGTAATCTGGTGAACCCATGAGCGGATCTGCAGACATCCAGCAAAACGGAGCGGAAGAGCCCCACTGTCAGAAGGAACTCTGGAGAGGAAGACTCCGAGTCGTTCAATCGCTTCTCCAGTCTCGAATTTAAGGCTTCTATTTGTTTCAGCTCTTGTTTGAGACGGGAGGCTTCGGCGTCCTTGCCGTCGATTTCGGCCTGCAGTCGGTTGACGGCCATGTCGAAGGTCCGGAGGAGGCTCTGGTTCTCCTGCACCTGGGCTTCCAATTGCGAGGGGAGAGGCAGTTCATGGCCTTGGAAAATATTGCCGTTGGGATTCTGGAGAAAGCTCAGAAAGCAGTGCTTCAAATCCGAGAGGCGGCTGAGGTGGGAGACAGCGGCACGATCGGCGGCTTCGACCGCCGCGGTGTCTAGTGGCGCGTGGGCAGCCTGGAGCTGGTGATAAGCAGCTTTGAAGGCGGAGACGGTAGCGAAGAGGGAGCCAACCAGGCCGTGGAGCTTCTGGAGCCTTGATTGCCCGGGTGGCTGGTCCGGCTTGACGACGGCCGCCCGCTGGCCGGTGATGCCTTCCTCGGCGTCGTGGGAGGCACCGTCTTCTCCTCCGCCAGCCTCGTCGGCGAAGAACTCGATGGTCTTAGTCTTAAACGCAAGGGCGAACTTCTGGAACATCTGGGTGAGCTGTGGAGGTCTCACGGATCCCTCCAATGAAGGCCTTTTCTTATTATGAGAGAAAGCAAAGGAGCGAGCTTTATTCTTTTCTTGCTTTGAACATGAGGCGAGGAATCTCTCTGCTACCCAGAAGCCCAAACGGAGAGCTTCAGTCAGATTGCTCTGCAAACGGGTTCTCCAAGTACAGGCTCATTTGTCCCAAGAAGGCAGCTTGGCTGCATATACTCGGCTGCCATGAAAGTGTTTGATGAGGTACAGTTTTGTAACGATAAAAGGATGACGAAAGAGAGGACTCCGGTGTGCTGTAAGTATATAATAATGGGGGAGTTGGTGATTGCGCATGCCTGACAAAGGGGGGAAGACGGATGTCGACTTGGAGTTGGGGAAGCTAAATAGTTAACAATAGCGCTTGATTAAATGTTAGAAACAGGTTGCTAAATTTTGTAGATGTCAGGCTTGTTTAGATGTCACTCTTTTATATGAAAAAGTACTTTCAATGTTGTTAAACAAATTTTCTGTTATGGGCTATTTGACAACTCCTTTGAATAGAAAAGAAAAAGACATTATTTTTTACTCTAATTCTCCTCATTAAAATATCAGAAGAGTAAGAGAATCTCTTTTATAATATCACGTTTTATATTTATGGGAGAAATCATTTTATCTTTTAAAGAAGCTGTCAAACAGACTTAATTTTTAACTTTGTCTCAAATATGAGAAATGGCATTTGTTATGTTAATGTTATAAAAAGGCATATCAACCCTCATCTTACTTATTCACTTCCAAATATTTTATCATTTTATACACTAAAAGTAAAAGTCATCTTAGAGTTTTTTTTTAAATTATAAAAAAACTTAAACCTAACTCTATTATATTGTAGTCATCTTAGAGACAATTCCTATATTGTAGTTGGTAACGTACTAATCTCTATTATAGTAAATTTTCCAGGACATTGGCAGAGAATTTCGTGTGATAATGTGGACAATTTCGGTGAAGGCTGCAAGAAACCGGGAGGTTTTGCACTCAATTGACGGTGCCGGCGATGCGGCTCACGGGCACAATCAAATTGCTTGACAGGTGATATCACGGGCCACTAAAACTAACAATAAACAGTCAATTAAATAACTTAAAGCAAGTCCATTACTAGTTAAGTAGTAAGTTACTAGGATCCTGATAATGCTTGGAGCTCTTCATTAGCCTTTGTCTTCTTTATTTAAGCTGGTCAAAGCTGGGTTAGGGCCTAATTAAGATGAAATTAGGAGATTTGCGGCTGACAAAGGTTGACATTAAGGACGAGGAACATGACGGATGTGACCCTCCACCCACCACCGCTCTCAGCTTCAGTGTGGCGGAAATTTCAATGGCTCTAAGACCGCTTGCAGCTATCTATACTCGCAGAGCGCTCGCTCTGGCGGCGCGGCCCTCATGCGGATCGTCAATCGTGCTATGGGGTTGAGGTGGGGGCCTGCTATCAATGCGAGCTTTGATGCGAGCGACCGTAGTACACCTCGACTTGGAGTGAATGGGCCTATGGGCTTATCTTTTTGTTTGGGTCGCTACGGTGGATTTGCTGTGAAAGTTTGGTGTTGCTGGCCCCAAGTTACTCCCCGCCTTGGAGTGAATGGGCCTATGGGCTTATATTTTTGCTCACAGAATATTGCATGAGTAAAATAGTCATTATTCCATTGGGGTAAGGGTAAAGATTGGAATGGTCGTCAAAAAGTTGAAAATGCTAGTTTTTAGTGTTTTTTTTTTCAAAATTTGATGACAATTACAACCTCTAGATGCAATATCGTAACCGAAATAATATAATATAATATAATTATGAGTTCGCAATAGGATAATAATAATTGAAAGCGTGAGACTAAAATCCAATGGTGAACATTGCTCAAGGGTGCCTCCTCCACCGTCGGATATCGATATGTCGACTGATAATACAAATTTTTTAAAATATTTATTTAGTCTCAGTACTATTTTATATCAATAAATTGATCCCTATACCAATGACTAATAAAAAAAAATTTGAAGATAAACTACGTCTAATCTTCACCTCCACGATATTATGTGTGTTATGCCTATCTACACATTATTGGGACAGCTACAACAATTAACCACGCTGAGGACATTCTTATCATCCAGTAGAATAAATAGTCATAACAATATACCCAGACCAGATTCATCATTCAAGTCACGTTAAATATTTAAGCAAATAAACAATCCAATGTCATTTGCATCAATGTTGAATATAACAATCAATTAAATCAACTTCATATAAACCATATCAAATCATTTTTTTTCTTTCAAAAATCAATATCTAATGGTACGTGGCCCTTACTAATAATATATTACATTCTCTAACATGGAATCTATCTTTGGTCAAAATAGCCTAGAAAAAATCACCAACATGAAAGTCTATATGTTTTCGTTTTAAATCTCCAATTGTCTTATACTTATCATTATACACCTGCAATCTCTTAAGAGTATCAGAATAAATATCTTACAATTGTAATATAAAGTTTGTAGCTCAGTCATTCAATCTCTTCACATATGGAATAAGAACTAGATACAATTGGGAGTGATGATTAAAACTACAAATTATAGTAAATGAACTAAATCATGTACTTCAATTCATACTCTTGCAATAAGCAAGTTCACCCTTCTATAAGTGTTGATCCTAAGATTTGAGGTTAACGTTAAACAAACATCTTAATAAGTTTCTTAGAGATCGATTAAGTGCCTCTGTCTGTCCATCCATTTGAGGATGGTAAGCACTACTAAAATCAAAAGAAGTATTTGCTAGTTTCTATAAAGAATACCAAAAATGACAAAAAATGAGCATTCTCTATCATAAACAATAAAGAATGGTAAACTATGTAAATGATATACCTCTCGAAAGAATAGTAATGTAACATATGATGCGTCATTGGTTTTTTTGCAAGGAATAAAATATACCATCTTGGAGAATTTGTCAACAACCATGTAGATGATATCCATCCCTCTCTTAGTGCGAGATAGTCCAAGAACAAAGTTTATTTTATTAATATTAGACCATGGCTGAGATGGTCAAAGACATGTATAATCCTACATTAGTAGATGTCTCTTTGGTCATGTGGCATATGCGATACCACCAAACAAATCTATACACCTCCTTGCACATAGATGGTCAAAAACAAGAAGAAGAAATAGGCTAAAAAGTCTTATCTCTTCCTATATGACCCTCATTATGTAACACCTTAATGATTTTCAAATGTGAGCTATAAGTAGGAACACATAACTAATTGCCTTTGAAAAAAAACTAATCATGCAACAAATATTTTGATTTTTGTGAAAGGATCAACGAACAATAACTCTCGAAATGAATCAAATCCCAACACTTGAGTACACATACTAGTGAGTAAGCATGCTCGACGACTCAAGGCGTCTGCAACCATATTCTGAACTCTAGAATTATGATTAAGCACAAAAGTAAAGTCATGTAAATAAGATGCTCATTGTGCATATCTAGCAGACAATTTCTCTTTGCTATTAATATGCTTAAAGTGCAGAATGATCAGAATAAAGAATAAACTCTGCATTAATTAAATAATGCCTCAAATGTTGAAGAGCTTAGACAACAACATAAAACTCCACATCTTAGACACTATATCTTCCTTTTATTTCTGACAACTTCTCATTTAAATAAGCAAGTAGCCAGCTCTCTTAACTTAGGACAACCTTAATACCAACTTTAGAAACATCACAATGTAACTCAAAAGGCTCGACAAAGTAAGGCTAACACAAACACTGGAATAAGTTTGTTTTTATTATGACTAAATGCACTCTCAACTTCATTACTGCAAACAAAAGACCCTAACTTTATATAATCAATAATAGGAGTCATAATGGTACTAAAATAGAGAATAAACCTCGGATAAGAAGAAGTCAACCCATAAAAACTGTATACCTCATTTATATTGGTAGGTTGTAGCCAACATTTCATATCATCAAGTTTTATTTTCATCCATAGCTATTTTATCCTTTGAGACAACATACCCAAGGAAGAGTACAAAATCTCGTATAAACAACACTTCTTGATAGCTACAAAAAGTCTATCTCTACGAAGGTCAACTTGAACATCCTATAGATGTTATAAATGAGAATCAATGTCAAAGCTATAAATAAGTATATCATAAAAATAGAACACCACAAATCTGCAAAGAAATGGTCAAAGATCTTGGTTCATCACCCTCATAAATATGCTAGGGGCATTAGACAATCTAAAAGGCATGACCAACCATTCATATATCAATTCTCTTCTCTTGAAAATTGTCTTCATTCATCACTTGGTCTGATTCTGATTTGATGATAATCACTCTTCAAATTCAGCTTGCTAAAGATAGAAGCGTCACTCAACTGATCAAGTAAATTATCAATGAGGAGAATAAGGAAATGATACTCAACACATACACCAACTATCATTCTTCTTTGGTGTAAGTGAAGCTGACATAACACATAGGCTTAAAATCTTTCTAATATGTTGTTTGCTTAATAACTCAAGGACTTTCCGTTGAAGCTCTTTATGCTCCTTTGGAATCATCTCGTAATAGGGATGATTAGAAAGTGTAAATTCAGAAGGTAAATTTGATGTTAGATATCACAATAGGAAGCAATCCCTCAGGTAGGGACTATAAAAAAACATCATGATATTCATCCACCAAAGGCTTAACCTCTTCAGGAATATCCGTATCTTCATTATCCTCGATAAAAACCAAAACATACATAACATCATCTCCTTTTAGTTTCTCAAAAAAAAAATTCCTTAGATGAAAGAGTCACATCTTTGTTGTTTTACAGTTTATTCACTTTATCCTTATAGGATGGATACAACAACATTTTTTTTACTATTTCAAACAAAGTTATATGTGTTCTTACGGTCAACATGCATCACACATCAATCATATTACCAAGGATGCCCAAGCAACAAGTGACAAACATCCATAGCAACAATATTACACCATATTTTATCCTTATATGTAGACCCAATAGAGAAATGAACTAAATAGCGTTTAGAGATTTTTACCTCACTTCTTTTCTTTAGCCAAGAAAGTGTGTATGGATAATGATGGGGTGTAGTGCCCAATTGAAGCTTTTGAACTGCCTCTTCAACCACCACATTGTCACAACTTCCCAAATCAATCACAAGCTGACACACCTTGCTCCCAAAAGTGTAAGCAGTATGGAATATGTTGTTCCTCAACCAACGATCACCTTCTATATCCTTAGGGGCAAAGCAAATGCAACATGACACCAAAGCTTCTCCATGATTACCTATTACTATCTCATCATTCAGTTCATCATATATAAGGTGTAAACATGATAAACATCATCAACTTCAGCATTATAACCAAATTCAGTGTTGCACCCTTGGATTTTAGAAGCATATAAAATTTCTTTTCATAACGATATCGAAGTTTATCTGGGCCCGCGACTGGAGCCACTTGCCATATGCGATAATAAAATAATAATTTCCCCAAGATTTACTATTCGCGTACAAACACACAAGAGAAAAATAATAAAGAGAGTTCTTACTCATTTCGGTGTGGTTAAAATCTTTAAAATCACATCGAAAGTGCTCAAAGTAGGCCCTTCTACTTGCACACTCAGCTTCGCTGAGTCTTGCAAAGTCCGAGGGGTGGTGAGTATTTTAAAATAATCAGTAAGATAGTTTATATTATCAGGTATGAATTAAACACAACACAGTTTCATAGCACATATCTTATATACTATTTTTCATAAAAATAGGGTGTGTCTCTCACCCAAAACCACTCCTTAAGCTTCTTCCTATTTATCGAAGATGCTAATAGGGTTTGCAAGCTCTCACGGCTTGTTACAAATGTCCGAGACACCTACTCCATCCTATGGACTTTGCTGTGAGTACAAAGCATCAGCCTCTTACTCCTCCATTGATCATCACAAAACATTTCGTGTTTGTGGAGAGAAGAGTCACCCATGCTCATAGGGTGTCAAGATCAAGATAGTAGAGAGCCTTCCTATGATACTTTGTACCTACCGTGCGTAGTCTTGATAGGTGCCCTTCGTTAGGGGCTAATCAGGGGTTTTAGGGGCTCATCAGGCTAAATTAGGTACCGTGCATCCGATTTCAAACCGGATTATAATTGTGCCCTCATCTAATCAACGGAGCTTTATCGGGGCGCCCAACAATAGCTCCGAACAACCAAAATACTCTCGAGTCCCATACTCATAATCTTGAGTCTTAGACTCATAACCAAAACATTCTACAGTTCCCGGACTCATAAAGGGTAGTTTTCTTTTAAAACATTCTATCCATATGTTTATCCTTTTAAAAAACACAAGGCTCGCCTCTACAAGTCATTGGAGCATCACTATTAACGACCACAAAGGCAAGGTTGGTCGCTCATTCCAACAAGTCTGTTACCCCTTCTTTGTCCTGCTTCAGTAACTCGGTCACCATGCTTATACGTCTTTTTTAAAATAATCTTAAGAATCCTCCTTTCGACAAGGATGAGTTCTCTAAAACTATCTTTCAAATATATTGTATTCATTCGCAATAAAAACAATGACAAAGCTAGATTGTCTCTATCTCACACTCTCCAATGTATAATTTATATCAAATTCCATGGATAAAATTATTATAAATGAAGCAATCGTAAACCATGCAATATATACATCATATCCACTTCCAACGAATCATATATATGAGGCAATCATAAAGCATGTAATATATAAAACATATCCGCTTCCAGTGGCTACTCATTTGACTAATCGAATATATATAATATAATTATAAATGTATGGTATATAATTCATATCCTATCTCAACGATTAATCATTCAAAAAATCAAATATATGTACAAAAATCATAAATCATAACTTCAAAGTAACTCTAACGCATAACATGCAAGAGTCATATAAATATTAAGTTAAAAACATAACCAAAGTTCATAATCATGCCTTAATAAAGGATAAAAGCCCCTACCTCGCTCTCCGCATGAGTTCGAAGATGACACACTAGACATCACGCACTTGGATGTTCACTTTAAGGGCTTTATACGTCTCCAACTAGAAAAATAGCACTTTCACTCTAGCATGCTCAATTTAGGTAAAAACATCTCCTGAACGACTCAAATTGGACTTAAAATAAGTGAAAAATGAAAAAAAAGAAGTTTATGTATGTGGGAGAGTATGAAGAACTCGAAAGCTAGATGCTCTAGATGCTATTTATATAGAAAATAGATAGACATAAGGCTGACACATGGTAGATAGGATTGACAGATGTCAGTCCCATCTGACACATCACCAATCTTATCTGCTACATCATCAGTCTTATCTGCTATGTCATCACTCCTATCCGCTACATCATTGACCCTATCCACTACGTCATCAATCATATCCGATGTGATATTATTTTATTTAAATAATATCTCAATCTCAAAATGCGGTAACTTTCTACCCCGAAGTCAAATTCGCACGTTCTTATTCTTGATGGACTCGTGTCGATGAGCCCTTCAAGACTAGACCATACATGGGTAGGTTCTTCAACACTTTTCATGTGGGTCCCGCCCATGTGGCATGCTTCTTGAGGTCGTAACTTTCGTTCTCGACCTCCATTTCATATGTTTTTTACATTGTTACGCATGTCTCTCCAATTTAACACATCAGTAAGAAAACTCACAAAATATCTGCCTCTAAATAATTTAAAATTATTAAAAACTCATAAAATAGCTTTCTTAGAGGCAGGAAATCATATCGAAAGTTCACGTTGTTACATTTAATGAATAATCTTTTACCATTTCAGTTATTACAAAGACAATTTGTCACTCTATGATTTATTTTACCACATTTAAAATACTTTGGACTAGCACTTATAGAGGCTGTGGTGGTGTTCTGAGTGCTCTGAGGTGCATTTTTGGAAGGAGCTCACATATTACCGGAATTTATGGCAACAGACGTGGCTATAGAAGTGTAATCGGTCATCCCAAAACGGTAGCCAATAGGGTCTTTCTGCTTCTCCAAGTAGAGTGCTCTAAAATGCGCTTCCTATAAAGAAAAAGTATTAAACAATCAATGTCTATTTGAGATTTTGACACATACATCCAATATAACAAGACATAAATTGTTCATCCGATTAAGCCAGGTCATTGCGGTGTAACAATTGATAGAACTCCTTAGTGTACTCATCCACCGATTTTGATCCTCTTCGTAGGTCTTGCAATCGCTAATATATCACTCGAGCAAAGTTGTAGGGTAAAAAGTCTTACCTCATATGCTTCTTCAACTTCTCCCATTCAACGATCTTTGTCTTGCCTTGGTGAACATAAGTAGATTTGATTTGTTACCGCCATGCAACTGCTCGATCTAAAAAATGAGTCACTATCAAGGGAATACGTTTTTCTTTCGAAACCTCCTTGAAGTCAATTATGTCTTTATATTAGCAACCCATTTAGGAATTCTTTGGGCTGCATCCCCCCATAAAATTCAGGGATATCAATATTCAAACCAGTCTCTCAGCACCGATTCTCGTGGCAAAAATTGCCCATGTTTACCGGCCTCTCGGTGAGGTAGTTGGCCTACCTCCTTTTTACCATGGAGGGCAACATTGGCAAAATGATTCTCATCAGGGCTATCACCCTCCGGCTCTTCATCTTCAACTTGTTCATTGGGCTGGGCCAACTTGGGGTTTTGGGAAGTAACTATGGTCATCAAATTAACCATATAAAGCTTGAGCTGCTCAACCAGTCGCTACAACCTTATTACTTCATCGCAATCATTGATCTCATCAATTTCTGCAATACGTTCTCCACAACGTTGGGGCAACATGTTGGATCTGCATAGGGCCACCAACTAATAAAGGGTGGAATTGATGGAATGAACATTGTTCAACGAATTCAGCTACAAATGCACACAACCTTCCTCTCTTGCGAATTTTAATGGTAAATTCACATAAAATAAAGGGGAAAATAAAGGAGAAAGAATAATTTATTCTTCTTCAATATCTAAGAAAATAACACATAATTTATAGTCTTTGTGGAAGACCCAAATTTTTATACAACTCCTAGTTGTATAAGTGTAAATAAAGAGTTTAATTTCTAATTACCTTCTGACTAACCAATTAAAATTAAAAAAATTAATGAGAAAATCTCTAAATAATCAATAGGAATAAGAAATGAACACTCCTAGAAAAGTAAAATATTGAAAAGAAATCAATTTGAAATCGAATTCTAATCCATAATAAAGTTAAAAATAGTATAGCAGACGGATCGATCAATCGCTGAGATAGTACGATTGGTTACCAACTCTCAACTTCGTTTGATACTAAACTTTTCCACATCCCAATCAATCGCTTTAAGAGATCGGTCGATCATTCACCCGATCAATAGCCCATAAGTGATGATCGATCGCCAAAGAGCAAATTCTGATTTTTCTTTATACAATCCCAATGCTTCATATTTGTTAATGCTAACTGATTTGCACCAAAGTATCACTGGTTAACTTGTTGTGACAAAATTGATATAAAAGCCGTTTGACCCTAGTTGCATGTAGAAACTACTTTCTACATAACTAATACCATACATAATCCACCATAAGTTGATTAGGCTCATGATAATACATTTATCCTCAATCTAGATGGATAACAAAGTTGTCACTGCATACCGTGTAGATGATCAATCAGAGGGAAAACGTATGTAACTGAGCATCCTGGATGAAAAGAATGAGCAATCCTAAATTGGCCTTGTTCAATTTTCATTAAATCTTGCAAATTAAATTACAAATCATACAAGGGTTAGTCACACGGAAACGTTGGTATTATAAAACAGGTCCACCAAATGAACCAGGATGGTTTTCAAATAAAAAAGGGTGGTATTATTGCTACTTGACAGTTTAATCATTTAAAGCAGTAGAAAATGTTTCAACTAGGACCTAGGTCAATTTTGTGAAAATTGGTTCAAACTGTCATAACATGGCAAAATATAATCAAATTAGTACAGTTCATTCTCATATTATTCAAGTTCTGTTAAATTTATACTTGAAACAGACATGCTTTAAATTAATAAAACAATTATGAACTCATTAAAATCACTTCGACAAGTATAATCACAACATAATAAGAAATCTACAACAGAATGGATGGAAGTCATGAATCAAAACAATTTATTTTTAAGAGGATGTCTAACCTGCACGGAAGCCAGCTGCAGCTCCCACTAATTTTTTCCTTTTTTAAAAATATTATTATTAATAAAAAGATGTAACTTCATGTGAAAATGATTATATGTTACTTCAAGTTATGACCCGCCCCAAGTGTCAGGTCCACTTTTTAGGGCCCACTAGAGTACCTCTCACATCAATAGTTTTTCAAAATGAACAAAAACTTATGTTGAGAAGTTGATTGTTATTTCATTTCCATTCCTTTCCTTTCCACATTCGAGGTAGGACTTAAGATAAGAAAAGACGCATCATCCCGGGACAAGTAGTTGAACGTTCCAATAACCCTCGCAAATTTACCATTTTGTTAACGAATCAATAAAATGGAATTGGCTGCAACCAAAACTCTGCACGGGGTACATTTGCATGAACTGATTTACTCACGTACTACAGAAAAGAAAAAAAAGCAGAGATGTTCCTCAAAACACTATATTTCCTTGAAATGGTTTTATGTCCAACAGTAGCCATAATGACAAATTATGTATAATGTTAGAGGTGGTAACCCGAAGACATGTAGTAAAGAAGATAGACCAAATGTGTAAGTTCACCAAAAAAAGCAGAGATGTTCCTCAAAACACTATATTTCCTTGAAATGGTTTTATGTCCAACAGTAGTCATAATGACAAATCATGTATAATGTTAGCGATGGTAACCCGAAGACATGTTGTAGTAAACAAGATAAACCAAATGTATAAGTTCACCAAAAATTAACCAGGAATGTAAGAATAAACTGGACAAGAGCAGTAATAAATCACGACTACGGCCAAAAAATGGTCAATCACCACTAGCAAAAGAAAAAAGAAAAAAAAAGGGGAAATTCCCCAAGACGGCAAAGACCGAATTAAAAGAATTTGGGGACCTTCCAAGATCATACATTTTCCGTCACAACCACAGTTTTTGTATTTAACATGATCCCATTTGCACACCTAACTCAGAATCTTAATTCCTCAGCGGAAAATAGCAGGAAAAATCAGCAGGAAAGATAGCAACAATGTCATTCTCCCAGCAATAGGTGAAGAAGCCGAAGATTTTCTATGCCCATGAGGGGACTGTTGCCTGAAACACATACAACATGATCAATTACTCGTTAAACAACAAAAATAGAAATACTAGTCTGATGTCAGAGAGAAATAACATACTTCTGCAAACTGCTAAGAGCCCCACAATAGAGGGCGTTATCTGGTTCGGGCAATTCAGTTTTGTTAGTTGCTTCTGGGTTTACAACTCTGATATAAGTTTCCTGGCCAAGGTACCAAGAATCAAGATTTTCTGCGCGGATATTCCACACACCCACATTATCAAGTGAAACCATCACTGCTGTCCAAGCTCCCGGGAAAACCTACAAATGGACAGATAAAAAACTTGGAGATGACTATTGAGGTAAAGAAAATGACTTCTTAAGATCCAAGTACATAATACGACCCCATCAGAATGAAGAGTAAAACTTCAGAGGGAAAGGAAAAGTACATATAAAAGAAAAGAAAATGAGTCAAATATTCAAGTGTTTAATTAAATCTATATATAGAAGAGAATGCTGTTAAAAGCTAGCAAACGTTCCATATTATTGGGCAAATGATATCATGATGAGAGTACATTACAAGTACAAAACAATTAGCAATTGGCTCTAAGCTATTACAGCTCATATCAGAGTCATGCCGGTGCCCAATTAAAAAGATGCATAGCTAAGATTGGCAATCACCCATAATATTAGGTGTTTAGTACCATCTTTCAAACAACTCTCTGACAAACTTCTTTTCTGTGAACCCACAACAAATTCTATATGAACCTGTCAAGTTTATGGGATAGCCAGTAGCCCTTGCTTAAAAAAATATATACATTTGTGGAACACAAACATGACATTTGGATTAAAAAAAATTTAAATTGCCTATAAAAGTTGCAAAAAGCTATAACGTAAAAGAAGAATAATATAGAAAAGACGGAACCTACACAGAACTATACCAACATTCCAGTTATTTACTTAGATAAATAGCATAGAAAAAGTTAATATGAGCCATGGTGCATATTTGAATATGTGCCGCACATCGTGCACCATTGGATCTAGATCCAAGGGCAAACGTTGTTTCAGTGCGGGGCCATATTAGGGCACAGTGTGATCATAATCATGTGGCCCCACACATGGCTTTGCATGCACCGGGTGCACATTAATGTCACCCAATCTGGAATATATTACAAATAGGTAACCATAACTTTCTAGGAAATAAAAGGTCTACACACAGATATGACTAGCAACAAGAGAAAAAGCAGTTCTTTGAAACAGATAGAAGGATATTACCCGAGAAATCTGCTAAGCTCGTTAAGATAATCAAATAGCAAATTCATAGTCGTGTACCTGTACAGTGCAACGAGCTACTCCATCCCATTTGTTATATGTACCCCTGCTATTCTCCGTCCACTCACCATAATCCATACTGCATGAGTGCCATGCTGATCAGACATCAGTAAGCAACAGGACTGCACCTGAACATTTGTGGAACAAAAAGAGAGAAAACATACCCAACAACGAAAACTGCATATCCATCTACGTGGTAACTCTGGACTTTCGTGTCATTGTTCTGAAATATGATTTCCATGAATCCCCTGTATGTGCCATTGATGACTGAGGTTTCCAGACGTTGTGGCCCTGTAATTGGTCCGGTTGGGAAGTCAAGTTTGTAAACATTCTTAACTTTATGAGAATCAGCAAGTCTTATTGGAGTCTCCGGATTGACAAAGGAAATCCCGTTGAGAGTAGTTTTCCGCTTGCCATTAATAATTACAGGTGGTTTATTCTTCAACACATAAAGTTGAGTCACATTGATGGAGCCATATCTGAAGGAACCCTGAGGATTAGGGCGAGCACCACTAGCGGAAACATTCCATCTGAAAAAATCAACAGAATCCTGAAATCAGACACTTATAATCAAAGATGTAAAAAACTTTTAACAGAAAATAACAGCAGCAACACCAAAAGTAAGAACTGTATTTGCCATTAGGTATACTAAAAATAACAAAAGGAAGCACAAAGTAAACAATTAGTTACAACAAACCTTATAGATCTTGCCTGGTTCATTGAAAATGTCTTGTCAAAAACATCATTTGGTCCATCGGGTAGAGGACCATGTGCTTTACCCTTGGAATTGGAATAGTGCAAGATGGCAACACCAGTGACTCTCTTCCAAAGCGACTCATTTACAAACCTTGGACTTGCTACAATGAAGTAATCACTACTTGCATTCTGATCCATGGTTACTAAAAATGAGTAAGACTGTCCAACATGAATATCTAGGTTAGTGTAGTTCTGTTGTACTGTGTAAGATCCTTCTGTCTCCACAAGAAGCATGTTATGGTTCTGGATTCTGAAGTTCAGACTAGTAGAAATACCAACATTATGAACACGGATCCGATATGTTTTGCCTATTTCACATCAAAGCCACTGTCAGATAAAGTTTGGAGAGGACAACTAGTGACTGTGATGCATCACGTAGAGACAGATAGCATCATGTATAAAATAAGGTGTTTCAGTATACAAAATACACCGCAACAAAAGTTTGATGTGACAGACAAATGTAAGAATATCATTTTAATGCAAAACACAATATGAATGGTGCGTGTAATAGCAG
Organism: Saururus chinensis; assembly: GCA_035235625.1. Lineage (NCBI taxonomy): Eukaryota > Viridiplantae > Streptophyta > Magnoliopsida > Piperales > Saururaceae > Saururus > Saururus chinensis. The sequence continues at coordinate 7,730,466 of CP141146.1, forward strand.
CAGGTAGTCTTTTGTGACAATCGTATCAAGTTTCTGGTAAATGAGCAAAACATGCTGTCAACGCAAACAAATCGAGCACAACATGTGTGCTGCTATTGGAAATATATAGAGGAGCAATCAGAGAATATCACAAACAATGCAAATTTACCATCCTTCCAGCACATTAAAGTCCCCCTCAATTTACCACCATATCAAGTTTCTGGTAAATGAGCAAAACATGCTGTCAACGCAAACAAATTGAGCACAATATATGTACTGCTATTGGAAATATAATAGAGGAGCAATCAGAGAAAATGGCAAACAATGCAAATTTACCATCATTCCAGCACATTAAGTCCCCCTAAATTTACCGTTATTTCAAGTTTCTGGTTAACGAGCAAAACATGCTGTCAACGCAAACAAATTGAGCACAATATGTGTGCTGCTATTGGAAATATAATAGAGGAGCAATCAGAGGAAATAGCAAACAATGCAAATTTACCATCATTCCAGCACATTAAAGTCCCCCTAAATGTACCATCATATCTAGTTTCTGGTAAATGAGCAAAACATGCTGTCAATGCAAACAAATTGAGCACAATATGCGTGCTGCCTATTGGAAATATAATAGAGGAGCAATCAGAGCAAATAGCAAACAATGCAAATTTACCATCATTCCAGCACATTAAAGTCCCCCTAATAATGCGTTAGCAGAAGAATACTACATTAAGCATTACCTGGGTGAACATTAATAGTTTCATATTCAATACCATCTGGCACAAGAGTATCATTGTACCGAAAGGGACCTTTTCCATTTATAAGGACTCCATCTGGCATTCCAAGGTCTTTCCCGTCGTTAAGAGCCTTCCTTAAATCCTACACCAATAAGTTAAATGACATCAGATCTCGCCATCAGAGAAAAACTTCCAGAGCTGATCTTAGTGGTTTCAGTTCTACCGTCTCAACAGCAATGGTCAAATCATGAAACTTCACTCACCGTGTGGTTCTTGTTGTACCAGTCACCAATGAATATGTGAAAGTCACCATCGGGAGTACCAAAAGGAACGGAAATAACAACACGATTATTTATGGTGATGCCTCCATATCCACCAACGGCTCTCTGAAACCCAAGCGAAGGAAAATAGAAGAAGCTTCCAATTTGATCCTTCACCTGAAACTGGTATGTCCAGTTCCAGCCAGAGGGAATGGGGCAGTTTGTGCCCAGAACTCCATCCTGCCATGAATTTTTCCTCTGTTGAACTCCAGCCCTGTCACATTGTTACAAGTATATATTCTTTAATATCGAACCACTGTAGCTTCTTCAGTGAGGTAATAGAGTAAGCAAACAGAGTAACTGATGCTGGTTACCAGGTAATCAACAAGTCCTCGTCTAAGCTATTGAGGACATTAACGACCACATTGTTGTTGGTCGTCACATTAAGAACGGGACCCGGAAATTTCCCGTCAACAGCAATCACCTAGCCAACAAAAAGAAAGTAATGATTCAGTACTGCAACTCAAGATAAAATTGGAAAGTTCATCACGGCCAGCTTTGCAGCAGTCGATCAGCGGGACCCGCATTCCCTTTCATAACTCAAGATAACAAATGGGTCATTATAGACATCTTCAATGAGAAACAAAGGAAATTGTTCATAAATCTTTGCTACCACAACTTTCCCAAAAAAGAAAAAAATCACAGATGAAAGTTAGATCCTTTCATGTTCGACCCATCAGGAAATAATCCACCAGCTGAAACAGAGAATGTGACCTGATGCTGCTAGATATGAGTTTGCAAACACGCCATTGTTTCTAAGACAGTATTAACAAGAGGGGGGGAAACACAGTAAGCTAGAAACTTGAAAATAAGGAAACAAATTCCAAAAGAAGTAAACATGCAAAACATCGGCACATTTGACAGTCTTCAGATCCAGCAGAAACCAAAAAGGAAAGGCCAAAAACAAACAAGCTCAGGCACCAAAAACCGTAGCGGAGGAGTCCTACTCCAAATGCAGCACCGGGAGACCCACATTCCACCATTAACAGAAAAACCCACGTCACCCATGGGCTGAGGAGCAGAAATAACACCAGAGAGGGACGGAAACCGTAGCGAGAGATCTAGCACAGAGGAGGAAAGAGAGAGAGAGAGAGAGAGAGAGAGAGAGAGAGAGAGAGAGAGAGGACCTGCTGTTTGACGCCGAGCGGGGCCACAGTCGTGTAGGACACCTCCCAGTCAAAGAAGGCGAACGGATCCGCGGCGGAGGAGAGGCCCAGCAGCAGAGACAAGCTGAGCAGGGGGAGGAGCAGGGCCTGCAACGACCACATGGCAGCTGCCATTAATGTGGTATGCTCTACCGAGCGAAGAAGTTGAACAGAATGAGGCTAGATTTCCCCGGCCGCGAGGCTTCCTTTACATTATCTGGGAGCCGGACTGGGAAAGAGGGAGAGGCGGAGCTGAGGGAGGCGAAAGCAGAGGCTGGGCTTGTGGAGACAGGGGAGTAGAAGAGGAAGAAGTGTGAGCCTGGGAGTAAGTGTACGGCTTTCTTTTTCTTTTTTTTAACTCTAGGGTTAGTTTTGAAACGGTAAGGGGGGGTTTTAGATGATGAGATTGCCCCCCCTCGATTTTGCGGTTTTTATGTTCAAAGCCCTTGTGAGTTGTAATGAGGTAAGTTGACTTGTGTGTGACTAAATTATGAAAAGACTAAAATGCATTTTAATTTTGAGCCCCCTTCATCTTCATATTAGGGATGAGCAGTTTGCTACCCTATTTATATAGTTGATATCTATCGCCTAGTGCTTTGGTCATACGGTCATGAACTGCCATATATTTATATGTTTTAAATATATTTTTCAAAAATTACATAGGAAAAAGGGCAACAGGACAAAGTATTTGAATACTCCACATTGTACATAATTCATAAAATTCTACACAATGTGATAGGCCCTCGATCTTGGTTGCTATTTATTTGTGGCAACCAATAAATATAAATATTCGCATCCCATTAGCTACAAATAAAATTATGAGATTGATGAAAGGGTAATATAATTTTACAATTAATGCATAGCATATTCTAGCAAAAAAAACTAGATTACATGATAAGTTCTCAGATGATGTACTTTAATATTATTAATTTTCGTTAAAGTTTTTAATTTTATTTGTAAATTTCTTGGGAAACATTTTTTATGCTCACATTAATGTGCATTATCGTGTATGTCATCGATCGATTTTTTGGATGGACGATGCATTCTTTAAGCTATGCCAGTAAGGAGCACAACTATTCATTCTTTAAGCTAAGCTAGTAAGGAGCACAGGAAATGTTTCTTATTTCTTAAGCCAAAAAAAGGTAATTGTATTTCCTACCACAACTATCCAATTAATTAATTTGTTAATTATGTTTAAAAATTATTGAGATGAAGCCTTTTTAACTGCAAATGTTTATACTGCTTATAGTTTAATTTTGTTCACATTCTTCATAGCTTAGCACCCTCAAATTTCAATTACGCTGATTAAAACTACTATGTTTCCTATCATAATCATTTAATAAATAAACAAATTTTCAAACACCCAAATTTGAAGATACCATCCTCGCATAAAAAGGGCAACGGGAGGGCGATTTGGTCTTTTCAGTAAAGGTAGCTTCAAGCTAACCCTCCAGGATTGTCTGTAGTTGACCGTTAGTCAAGGGCTGGAATCGCAAAAATGAAAACCTCTTGGGCTTAAACGTAAAATCCACTAAAAACTGAATAAAAGGGAGGAGCCGTTAGAGGGGCAAAGCGTCTGGCACGCTTAGCTGTCGGTCACATTCCCATGAATCATGATCACGTCCAAAGAAAAGAACACCACAGCCCATCCCCATGGCAAAATAGTAATTTCCACCGCTCCGTCCCGACCAGCCGATTTCAGATGGGCCACAGTTTCCGATTCCGCGTCTCACCGTCAGAGTGCCACATGCAGCGGCCCACACGCTCTAGGCCCACTTCCCATCTGTAGCGCCCTATTCCCGCTTCTCCCAAGTCCCAACTGTATTTTAATTTTGGACGTAGAGCCTACGATACACCTCTTTTAGCCAACTCACCTTTTTACTATCCATAAATATTTACCGTTTATGTATATTTATACAATATATATTTACCGACTATGTATAAGCCGGGTGGGCTGGTTAAAACAGAGAATCATGGCATACCTATCATCTATGTATTTGTTTTCTTCCTTTTTTTTTCGGAACCCTCGTGAATGAAAATAGTTATGGACAATAAAAAATGAAGAAATCAAAGCACATTTTGGGGAATTTTGAATTCAATAGGAGATTTATTGTGGGAAAGTATTTGGCATTTGAGGTTAAATAGATAGGATGATGGTAAGTTATTACAATCTATTGGCATATGCCCAACCTAATTTGAGATTTCTTACCATGGATGTGGGCTTCAGACACACAAGTATGACTTTAGCTTGGTTGTTCGAGACTTTTATTTAATGTTATAGAGTGGATTATATCTCATGTGCTTAAATAATTGTAGCGAGCACATTATATAATATATATATATATAAAACTTTCGTAATTGAGATTCCCCCCTTCAATGAGAAATATATGCTTATCCCAATTGGTTAGGTTGTCATGTATTTCGGAGGGTGTCGTGTTCGAATCCTCAAATGTCACTTTCTTCTCTAGTGTGGTGATCTTATTGTTATTGCGTACGGTACCAAGTAGAATAGAAAATTTTCCCCATAAATTTTATCAAAAATCTCTACAAAAAAATTGCAAACAAGAAGAAAAAAAATCCATATGAAATGCCTAAATTACCCACTATACTAATTTAATGTTCTCTTGATTAGTAAACCAAATTGTAATTGAGGATTTCATGCCCTTTGAGTAAGGTAAAACTTGTATGTCATAATTTTTTATTTTATTGCTAGAATATGATGCCATATAAAGTACTATGAAAACCAGCATTAGGCATCAAGTTGGGGTGGGGGACTGATTCATTGAAGCCAACCAAATGGGTTGAATCGAATCAATTGCATTGAGGAGCACATTATGAGGCGCAATTCTAGGATAGGGGGAGAAGGAGGGACCCCATTCTATTTCCAATGCACTTGATGGTGAGGACTGAGGAGGGGGAAAGGAAAGGAAGGGGCAAAAGAGCCAAAACCCTAGACAGTAAATAATTGAGGGAATTGGAAAGCTGGGGAAAGGGGACACATTTGAATGACTCCAGTCCAGTCCCCTCATCCAGTCTACAAAAGTGAGAATTTGCTTTTCATGCAGTCTGGGTCCTTGTGATTACCCAGCCAGTAGCCAGCTTGTGGCCCACCCTGGAAACCAAATCTTTTGTTTCCTGCTTTTTTTTTATAGAGTTCCGTTAGTATGCGCTCGGTGTTTGTAATGGTTGTATGTGCTGAACGCATTAGGGCCGGGTGATTTCAATCGTGTGGCGCTTATTATTATTCACGGGTTTGGATCTGTACTAATTACCTCATGAATTGTGATTTGGTGCACTTTCAGATCTCCATCAGATCCGCATGAGCACTGCGTGTGTGTTAACTTTTTCCTTTTACTTATTATATTCTTATATTTTTTACAATCATCAAGGTTGTTCTTTGTATTGTATACAATTTTTTCTGCTCATTTACCTAGATGGGGATGTGGGGCAGGTGGTATACTTGAGTTATTATTGGTTAATACTTTCCTCCTCTTAAATTAATAGCTTTATTTTACAAAAAGATTTGTTCCATATTAATAGATTTATTTTGTTTAATTTAAGTAATTCAATACTTAAAAAAGAATATTATAATCTTATTTTCTATATGGGTTTCACCATTAAATAAAAACTACTATTTTTTTAAATAAAATTATTAATATGAGACAGAGAGAATATATGGTGTTATTTTCCTCTAGTACCTATTCTTTAGTGATTTCTCATATAAATTTTTTTTTTGTAATACTGAAGGCTGACTTTTGACATGTACAATGTACTTTAAAAATCTTGAGTAACATAACATTTTAGTGCTAGTGATTGTTTGCGCTAAAACAAAATAAAAGGAGGAATTATGGAGGTCCTAAGTTCAAAGTTCAAACCCCTACTCGGTCGGTTGGCCATTTACATTGATTAATCCCAAATTACAGTGTGTGATGTGCAGGTGTGCTCAAGGGGATACGCTACATGATATGGTGCACCAAAAGGCCGGTGGCCTTGCCCCTTCTAGCATGTCATAAGAACATGGATACCCTAGTATTTTTAAAAAAAAAAGTTAAATCAAAGTACACATGAAATATGTATGTTACTAGATCACCATATTATATTAGGTATATATGCTAGAAAGCATATAGCACCAAATTCTAAAAGGCATGTGCTATAATATTCATTTTTTTTTGCAGTAAGATGGCAATTGGATTAAGCCAAGTAATGATATTGAATTGGGACTTTGTTCCCGTTTGTAACGGTCATGATGCCACAGGCATCTTGACCGTTGATCAAAGTCGACCCTAACAGATAGCAGAAGCCAAAACAAAAACAAAAATCTGAACGGCCAACTGTCTTAAAGTGGACAACAGCGCTAGTAGCCAACCAGGTTGTCACCTTGCACATAATGTTCCGGACACCCTATTTCTTTCCTTATTTTTTTCTGGCAATCCAGACACCGAATTTCTTCCCATTCACATTCTGGTGCACCTATCTTTTATCTTGATTATCTTCTTCCCAACCCAGGGTTCTGACTTTAATTCAGATATATGAACAAGGGTGAGGGGAACTTGAATGAAAAGTAAGAAAAAGATCCAGCTCAATCTGGCGCTGCTTTAAGTTAAAGAAAGACAATTGGGTCTCCCAGGCTGAATTTGTCTGAAACAAGTAGGCAAAGTTGATTGAATGCGTGAAGTTATCTGATTTTGAGGTCTCCGAGGCAGCTAGCAAGCACATGGGTGGGGTGGCAATGGACTTTAAAAATTGTGCGCAGTCAAATTACAGTGCATCTCAGCCACTGGTCATATAACCAAGGCCAGTTTTGTGGAATGAATATTGCAATGAGGTGAAGAGGAGCCAATCAAGGAGAAGATGGCTCCAGGTTGTAGAAGAGAAGCTATAAGGTCAAAGCCTCACCTAACAAGAAATCTTATTTATGTTATTATGTGAATAAATAAAGATGGGTGCTTATTGTTCAACTTCATGACGAAACCTCAGGATTCAGTCTAGATGATTAGAAATTTATAATCTTGTCTCTTGATTGTCCGAAAGTCTTTTAGCTGTATGAGCACCGTTATGACACCGTAATCCATGTCATACGAATTGTTAGAAGAGTACAATCCAAGATTTACAATATTTAATTATAAGGAAAAAGTTAAGATGCACCGTCGGGCTTGTGTGCCACGTATTATAGGTTGTTGGATCAAGATCCAATGGCGCCACGTATCAGGTGAATAAACCCACCTATCCCCAATTTTGTACGCATTGTCAGATCTCAATCCGACGACTTACAATGCACCTGGTGCACACCCAACTAGAAGCGCTGACATATAGAAACAATTAAACATGACTCTTAGTTATAATGATAGAAACCAAGTAAAAGACCAGTTCAAAGATAACACTTGATTTGTTGTCAAGAACTACCATTTTGAATGATATGACATTCATTTTGTATCCATAATACACTTGTGCGTCTAATTCATGAAGTCATGCTTGAAAAATTGATTAATGGGGAGTGTCCAAATTGAAGGAATTAATTAGAAAAAAATAATGACATTCCTCTACCTTATTTCTTTACACCATAGGCCTTACACCATTTATTACATACTCACCGCAATATCATGCAGGCCCTATGCCTTCATCATAACAAGTGTCCTAAGTGCGAGCGTGATTTATGTTACCTTGAGCTTTGACGAAGACCGAACAAGTTTGTGGCCGTCAAGTTTAAGGGAAAGGTGGGACTGATTGCCCACCATTTTTGAAACTTCAGCAATTAGCATATGAGCGAAGTCCTTTGTACTACTTGGAATTTGTTTCCATCGATAGTGAGGACACTCACATCCAATCATGTGCGAGTGGCGCCCAATTAACCGGAGGCACATGTAAAAATGTGTCTACTTAGGACCAATTTTTACGCTTTTCACATCCGATCGATCCAGTCCACTTGAATTTAATTGAGAATTGCAATCCGCATAATTAATGCTTGCCAATCGAATTTTGTTCACAATTATAAGACTAAATTCGCAGGTATGAAGGAAATTATTCAGCAAACCTTTTCTTTCTACAAAAAGCCTTATTATGAGACAACATGCTCCATTCATACCATCAAGGAAAACCTCTATAAAAATTTTGAAGTAAAATTTTGATGTTAGTGAATAGTGAATGAAGGTTGGATCTGGAGCTTATATAATCTTTGTCTTAAATTAATAGTGATATTTAATTTTTAAAATAGATTAATTTTAATTTATTTTAAAAAACTAAATATAATTATTAATATAAGATGGAAAAAATATTTAAAAACTTGACAGAAATCGTTTGCTTAGAACGTCATCAGTTGGCAAGAGAATTTATTGCAATGTTTACAAATCTGGTGAAGTTTTGGCCCAAAAGCGACTACGTCTTTATGGGCTGTGACAGCCATTCTTTTCAAGGATGAAGACGGGCAATCAACATGGGCCAAAACGTCGTCGACGAGCACGGTCTACAACCCGTCTTTGGCCAAGGTATTTTCTATATTTTTTTATTGACGGTGAGCCTATGCATAATAAATGCATGAGAGTTATTCATCTAAAAAATCGATGGTATACACAAGCGTACACATGAACACTGTTTACAAAGCATAGTCCAAATAAAAAATAGTTTCCTGTCTAATTTTTTATGACTAGCCTACATAGGGCTCCAAATGTAGTTAATAAGGGGCACTGATTCCCTTATGTACCACGTTCGGAGCTTCATGTGGATTGGTCCCAAGGCTTTGGTTATGGAAACCGATCACACTAAATGCGCTCTATTCAATGTTGCACTTCTCGACATCTAAGCTATTATGATGAAAATAAAAAATAAATAGAAAAAAGATAAGAAGAATATTAATAATCACCTAACAAATACACTAACTCCCAATGTATTTTTGTTGGACACGATATATATGCCTAACAGGGCGTTAGTCGTTCTGTATTTCACATTACAATTCATCGATTTTAAAATGTAACGTTAGTCATTAGAGATTTTGTTTATGTATTTAAGAATGTAGCGTTAATCGTTTAAGATTTTACACACGTATTTTAAAATGTAACGTTAGTCAATTAAATTATGATTTAACCACCATCGTATCTAAAATACACGACAATAAAACTTTTGTACGTTGTATATGCATTTTCAATTACGACCTCTCCCCCTTCGTAATTGAAAATGCACAAAACACGTGATGCTTCGTCTCTTTCATGGAGCCATATATCTATTTGTAGGGCTAACTCCTTCCCGCTGTCGGCACCATCTTCTTCTTGTTTGTTCCCGTCGCTCTCCACCAAGTACTTCCCCCTCTACCATCTCATCTTTTCTTCTTTCTCTCCTCCAGCGTAGCCATCTCCTTCTTCCCCTCTGCCGTGGCTGTCTCTCGTCCCCCTTCCCTATTTCCCTCCTATCCCAGGAGGACATGCAGATGCACTGGCAGACTGGGGAGGCAGAGTTGACAGCAGCGACATAGAACGTGCCGGAGAAGATGCATGGAGAGTCGGGCTTCTGTTTGGCCCACACCGATCGCTATATGAACAAGGTGCTGCATCAAGTGGCTCGCCAGTTCTCGAGGGGAACCCATGTGGTCAAGGACTGGGCAGCACGAACAGGAGATTCTCTGGTTGGCGGCCAAGGCCAGGCTCCCTGCTCCAGGATGCCCTTCAGAGAGCTGGCTCCGATCTAGTCTATGTCTCGGCTCTCTATGTCACCAAGACCTCGCCTTTGCTGTATGAAGTCCAATTACGGTCAAGGCAAGGGGAAAGGGAAGGTTGGGAGATTCGGAGAGCGGGGGCAGTCGGATGTTTGGAGATGGCTTTCGAGAACTAAAATGACTACTAGGAGGTTCGGGTTAATATTCCAATATTGCTTTTGAAACCATTAATAAATGGTCGAACGCTTCTTGCTTGGCTTTCGAAAGAAGGTAAAGGAAGGGCTGGTTACGATTGCTTCAAAACAGAGGATTTCAGTTGTTGTTTCGGCTGCTCCCCTGCGTGCTGAATTTGGCTTATATCAATTCGGTCATTGGTCTAATCATATACTAATTGTTTTTTTTTCTGAGTAAAGATCATGTGGACAAATTTAGATAGCATAATTGGGTATTGTTTTTTTGGTGGTTAGATGTTGGTTGATATGTCACAACACCGGCCACGGTTGTGGAATATTTCATGCCAATTGCTTCACTCTCGCAGAGAAGATTAATTAACTTAATTCTGACCCTTTTCTTCCACTGTTTAATATTGTTTATAGAAGAAAGATTTGTCCTGCAGGAAGACAAAGGCTAATTGGATATCCTACTGTGATTTACTTTTTATAGTTTCTAATTCTCCATAATACTATATATTCCAGTATGATAGCTACTTCATTATTATTCCTGATGTGCATTAGGTACAATATTTTGGATCTTTTGAATTTTTTTATTAGAACTAGAAGTAAAATCCAGTACATATGATACAATTAGTGATGGAAGCTACTTCTCTTCGTCTATAGGTTTTCAAACCTTCATCTTTTTTATGGTTATGTAGCTATCAATAACAAGTTGTTGTATGAAAGGATGCTGGTCAGTCATATTCCAATCTTCGAAAGAGATATCTAAACTGTATTTCCATTTGAGTCAATCAAGCTAATAGTTTACTATGCAAACTTGCAGTGAAATCATCAATTAAAAGATATCTAAACTCGTCTAGAAAGTCCACCCATTTCCTCTATTTGCAAAGACCAATTATTCACATAAACTGCATCTGCACAACAAAACTAATAATGCAGATAATAAACTAGATGAAGTGACATAGATTCATTAGCTCTGTCTCTCCGAAGATCTACAAAATTGACTAAAATTTCACACACTCTGACCCTGCAGAATAAATTAAATATAACAGGTGACGCCCTATGACCATACCTATAGGAGTACTTGAATCTCACAAGCCATCTTACCAAGGCCTGTGAGAGGCAAGAAGGCCTGGTAGGAAGATGACGTGCCGTTGGATAGAGCCTTGTGATCCAGATTTTGAGACTGCCCATAAAATGAAGGATGTTGCAAATATTAGCTTTAAATATTCATTAGCTTTATAGAACTCCTGTTAAATATTCCAAAAAGAGGATTTATTCGTGTGGAATACATTTTCAAGAATTTAAAAGTGAGACAGATATCTAGCTGATCTGATCAAAGCTCACTACTTTATTGTGTAATAGGTTGTTGATAGAGCATTGTTTATGGAACAATGACCACTTTGAGAACTTGATCAAACAATACCGGAATTTGATTTTGTAGTTCTAGAATTTGATTTTTTTCATAATTTTGTTTAAGTTAGAATTATGATATGGATTTCATGGTGAGTAGCTTGGGGGTCTAGGTACTTATTCTTTATAATTTTTTATGTTTAGTTTCAAGTTGAGAACTCTAGTTGAACTGAAATGCCCACCAACTGCAGATTTTGATTTGTTATTTACCATAAATATGGCAACACAAGGTGGGAAAGGAAAAGGGAAAGTGAAGTCGAACTATGAACAATGGTCTACTACTGAAACAAAAGAACTCATTAAACTTCTGGTTGAGAAGGTGAACAATGGCAATCAATTGGATAATGGAACATTTAGGAAGGAGGTGTTGACAAATAGTGTCCTTCCAAAATTAAATTCAAGATGTAATAGCAATAAGACAGAAACCCACCTTAAGAACAAGTTGAGAGTTCTAAAGCAAAGGATAATACCTATTAAGGAGTTGATGGCATGCAATTCTGGTTTTGGGTGGGATAGACATGTACAAAAGGTAACTGCTCCAGAAGAAGTATGGCTTGAGTACCTTCAAGTAAATTTATTTTTTAAATTAAAGTAAATTAGTTATATCATATCATATAATGTGTAACTTATAAATTTATTTGTATGATTTGTTTAGGCTCATCCAGAAGCATCTGAATATCATCATAAGATAGTGGAAGATTATGAAGATTTAATGCTCATATTTGGTAACACCACTGCAGTTGGAGCTGGGGCAGCCGCTTTATCATCCAAGGCTGTGGATTCTTTGGAGAGGTCATCTTTATGCACCAATTTATATGAGGATGATGATACTTTGCCCCCATTTACACAAGATTATCCACCTGTAGGTGAATCATCCAATCCTGTGCCTCCACCATCTGCCCATGAGCGCCCACCCTTGGAGAATCAACCACCTTCATCCCGAAGGAGAGGAAATGCTAATTCCACCTATGAGTCAAGAGATTCTATAGCTCATATAGCATCTAAATTTCATATCCTTGTACGATCTCATGAAATAGCTCAAGGCTGGTTTGAGGCCATTGGAGAAATTCCCGACCTCACTGAGGAGTTAAAGTTTTTTGCTTATGAATATTTGAGTACTCCAGCCTTGAGGGAGGTGTTTGTGAGACTTCCACCAGATGAATGCTGAAGATGGTTGGAGCATAAGCTGAGGAGTACATAGTAGTTTATTTTGGTAGTATAGGTCATTTGGAGAACTTATTTAGGTGGGCATGATAGTTTGTTTTGGTGGTATAAGTTAGTTGATTGGTAGTATTTTTTATTTAGATAGGCATGATAGTCTTTTTTTATTTAAATTAAAGATGTTTGCAGTTTTATGATGATGATTTAATAAGTGAATGGTTTATTTGAATGGTATGTGAGAATGACTTTACATGAATGGTCTTATGGCGATGAGTTTTGTGTCATGGTATGTGAAAATTTGGTTATATGAATGTGTTTTTGTGAATTGATTTTTATGGGAAATGTGTTTATGTGAATGTATTGATTTGATGACTCTTGAATTTTGCAATAACAGTGAATATGGAAGAAATATTGGAGGACCCCGTATATATCTCTATGATAACTATATTGTCTGCAATTGATGAATCAGATATGCTACATACGTATAGACCTCTCCCACGTCGTTCTATTTCAACAGAAGGTTATCAATACTTGGCACGAAAATTGGAAGGGAGACCGAATGAATTTCGAGATATGTATAGAATGTATCCTGACTCATTTTTAAAGTTGTGTAGGATATTACGCCAAAATGATTTATGTGATACTAGGTATGTCATAGTAGAAGAAATGGTGGCTACTTTCTTACTAGTTGCAGGACATGATCAACGATATTCAATTTGTCAAGATCGTTTGACTAGATCAAAGTGGACAATCAGCAAAAATTTTAATAAGGTTTTGAATGCACTTTTCTCATATGCGCCATCATTAATGACAAGTCCTTCTAGTAGCACACCACAAGTAGTGATGCCTGATCCACGGTTCTACCCATATTTTAAGGTTAGAATTTATCTGAATAATTGGTTCATGAAGGTTGACGTGTATATTTATATGTTATGATAGTCGACTTGTCCGTTTATAAGACATTTTAGTTTTGATGTACAGGATTGTATTGGTGCTATTGATGGAACCCACATAAAGGCAACTCCTTATGGGCCTAGCAAGACGAGTTATCGTAATAGGCATGGTTGGTTATCACAAAATGTATTGGCAGCTTGCAATTTTAATATGAAATTTATATATGTCCTTGCGGGATGGGAAGGTTCTGCAAATGATGCAAGGATATTAAAGGATTCCATAAAGAGAGTTAATGGTCTTCCTACACTATCAGGTATTATAGTGATACATATGTCATATATAATATTTATTTTTATAGTTTCACATTTATATACATATTAATGGTTGTAATTATTTATTAATAGGGAAGTTCTATTTGGTTGATTGCGGCTATCCTAATCGAAAAAAAAATTTAGCACTATATCGTGGAACTTGTTATCACCTCAAAGAATATAGTACATATGCAAGAAGTTGACCACGCAATTCACATGAAGTTTTCAATCATCGGCATGCGTCCTTGAGGAATGTCATTGAACGAATTTTTGGGTGTTTGAAGTCACGCTTTAAGTTTTTTAAAGATCATCCACCCTCTTTTCCTTATGATACTCAAGTGAAAATGGTTTTTGTATGTTGTGCATTGCATAATTTTCTTCGTAGGGAAAATTGTGAAGATTTGTTTGAAGCCAATAATGAAGATGAAGAGGAAGCACCACGTAATATTCCAGAAGATGGAGAAGAAGATTCTGATCCAGATAATGATTTGGAGACTCAAGTTAAACAAAGGGCAGCCGCAAATGCATGGAGAGATGAAATAGCTGGCTGTATGTGGAGTGATGCGATCCACATGACGATGGGTGTATGAGTTTGATGTTAAAATTGCACTATGTCATAATTGGACTATATATTATGAATTGGGGATTTTATTTTTAGTTGTTTAACTATGCATTATAAATTATAGTTATCAATGTACTATGAATTTTTTATTATTTTATTATAGATTAATTATTTATTTTCACTTATTTAACTAAAATTTAAGGGATTAATATGTCATATCTTGTGTTTAAATGAGAATTGAATGTTACAAATTATATCGTGTATTTTGTCATGCATTTTAAAAACACAGAATTTTGGCATGCATTCTAAAATCAAGCATCTAAAATACAGGATTTTAGTTTACATTTTGAAATCGAGCATCTGAAATACACGAATCTAAAATACAGAACGACTAACGCCCTGTAAGTGAACTTTGTGAGTAAGGTTTATGTGTTCTTTCAGCTAAAACTCACTTAGGAAGTTTCATGGGGCAAATTTATTGGGTTATCACTATCCAGACGTTAATATGAGTTGCCTATGCGTCGGCCAATATAGATAGACATTCAAATTTTTTTTAGCAAAAGGTCTAAATCTCAAAAACAGCATTAATGCCCTCTGACCTGCCAATATAGATGTAATACAATTGAGGAAAAAAAATTATTTTGATTATTAACGCCTCTTATTCCTTAATACTTCCTCCCTCTTACATTAAAAACTCTTATTTATTTTTTAAAAATACATTAAAATTAATATGAGACGAAAGAAATATAGAACAAGCAATCACCTGGACATAATAAATATAAGTCAAACCATTTGCAAGCTCACGCACAAAAACATATGCCACTCGCTTAGCAAACATGAAAAAAAAAAAGGGGTCCCAAAAAACATATTTCTTTATCCTTTCGTTCTTCACTACATCTACAACATTTTATTCTTCAGCCTCTTACGCTCTTCAATTCTTACAACTGATCTCTTGCCAGTGCACATCCCATGTCCCCAAATTAGTACCAGCCTATTATTCACCCAATCAAAAATATAATTCATTAATATTGGACAACAATTGGTGACCCAATCTAAATTACACAAGCTTTGGTACAACTAAATCTGTTGAGTTAATAGAACAAGTGTATTATATGTTCTTTTAGCTAAAACTCCGTTGAGAAGTATCGTTGGGCATATTTTTGGGTTATCACTATCCAAAAGTTAATATGGCTCGCCCATGCGTCAGCCAATATATAAGGCAATAGAGAAAAAAAATAGCAAAAGGCCTATATCTAAAAAAACAACATTAGTGCCCTCTGACCAGCCAATATAGATGTAATATAATTGAGAAAAAAAAGAATTGTTTTGATTATTAATTAGCCCCTCTTATTCCTTAATATTCTTTCCCTCTTATATTAATAACTCTATTTATTTTTTCAAGATACACAAAAGCAATATAGAACAAGCAGTCACTCGGACATAATATAAGTCATACCATGTGCAAGCTCATGCACAAAAACATATGCCACTCGCTTAGCATACACACAAACAAAAAAGGGGTAAAAAAAAACACATAACTTGATACTTTCGTTCTTCACTACAACATTTTATTCTTCAGCCTCTTAAGCTGTTCAACTCTTGCAACCGATCTCTTGCCAGTGTACATTCCATGTCATCAAATTAGTACTATTCACCCATTCAAAAATATACTTTTTTCATTTTAAATTAATAGCTTTATTTAACAAAAAAATTTATTTCATATTAATAATTTATTTTATTAAATTTAAGTAGTTGAGTGGTTAAAAAAGAGTACCATAAGCTTATTTTTCCTTATCTTAAATGTGAGTTTATTATTTAATAAAAAATTACTATTTTTTCTAATATAGCTATTAATATGGGATGAAAGGAGTAATTCATTACTATTAGACAACAATTGGTGACATGATCTAAATTACACGGACTTTGGTACAACAAAATCCTTTATTTTGAAGGGATAAAAGGAATACAACTTTTACAAAGAACAAGACAAGGACAAATATCAAAGAAAACAAAGGAGATCTTCAAGGTTGAGCAATAGGTTTTTAAAAAACAATGGACAATATACTTCCTCCGTCTCACGTTAATGGCTCCATTTATTTTTAAAAAAAACTAATATCAAATTATTTTTAAAACTAAATGAAGCTTTTAATGTAGAACAGAGAAAGCATAATTTATATGTCAAGCCAAGTCCAAGTATAGTGGTGTAGATCGATGTCTACACAAGCTAATTAAAGATAAAAAGATAACCGAAAATCACTTAACAATAAAATTAGAATAAACTAACCTGAGTCTTTTTTTTGAATTTATGAATTAATCTTCTCTGAAGTACACAATGTATAGAGAGAATCTAAACTAATCCTAATAGAACTAGGAGATAATCTTTAATCTAATTCTAACTAAATAAGAAGTATAGTTATTAAGAATTAAAATAGGAATCAAATCTAACCCAAATTAGAAATCTAATCTAATTTAGTCTAATTTAGGAATCTAATCATAATTCTAATGAATTGTGAAGGCTAGACCCGACCCCTAGGGCAGGTCATAACATTCCACCTCGCTTCCGCTCTACCTCGTCCTCAAGGTGGTCATTGACACTTGTAACACCAATAAAAATATGCACTTGGGCCCACTAATGCTTTGCATTGAATGTTGAATAGCTTGGACCAAGAATGGACCCGCGGTATAGGCAGAAAATCACATGTAACTTTGAGTTTCGCTGCCATGATAGAAACCCAAACAAGATGAGTTGTATCGAAATTTACTTGGTTGAAGCTTGGCTTAAGCCGGAACTGCTGTATTGTGACATGGACTACTGGAATTGAATCTAGGGCAATGAGGAATCTACCAGTCTTGGAAACAAAAGCTGAAGGATATATTTAAAGTCAAAAGCAGGTCGGAGCAAGAGTCTTCTGGAAGAAACAAATGCAAAGATGACACAATGAGGTGAAATCACTAGAGAAACTCTGTCGTGGTTGGAAGAGGAAATAGAGTCCCATGAAGACCCAACTATGAACAAAGTCCTGATGGTGGTGAAAATGAAACATGCAACAAGAGAATTGGCTTTGTTTGCTGGATGTGGGCTAGGGCAGACACCAAATACACCTTGTTGTAGGACTTGGTGCGGAAGACAAAACATCCGTTAAGGACGAGTCCAATGAAAGCTTAAAATTGAGGCTTATCCAAAGAACACAAACCCTCTCCTACAAGAAACAACAAAGGGCATCTGAAAAAATTTCTTCTAAATAGGACTCAATCTCCTGGTGGAGAAGTGGTGAGAGTCAGAGACAGCGGAAGATCCTGGGGTGGCATCATCTGCAGTGGCGGAGTTTTGGATCAACAGTGGCAATTTTGGAGGTGCCGCGGCTGGACGAGATTCACCGTGGACTCGGCAGCAAGGAGGTCAGATCTAGACCAGCCAGAGAGGAACAGGCAAAGACACAAACGATCTAAAGGTGAACAGTGGAGTCAATTTCCTTGGAGTGGCAAAAGAGATGATTGTGGGCAAGCCAGACGGGGCAGAGACGTGTGAGTGTAACTAGAATCGGCGGAAGCAATGGTGCAGAATTGTGGATCGTTGTCGGCGATGCCAAAAAGGGGGCGACTTGTTGGTCTGACAGCCGCAGATTTGGAGGTTAAATAGCTTTCAGTGGGAGGGCTAGAGATCAGCAACACAGTGGATTTTGGCAGTGAGGTGGGGATCGGACGCGGTAGTGGATCGAAGGAGGTCGGCGAGCTACTCCTTGATGAAGGGCTAGAGGACCTTGCCGATGTCCTTCTCCTCAAACTTGATGTAATCATATGTAGCACCATCGTCCTCCTCATCGAGGCTGGCCACGACACCTTCATTGAGGCGGGTGTTCTCCGGGAGCTTCACATAAGCCTTCAGCTGCTGAGCCTCATTGGGCATGTACTTGAGGATGATGACGGCCTTGTCATGCTAGTAGTCGTGGAGGCCGATAAGGATGATGTCCCTGGCAGCGATCCATACTTTCTTGTGCATCTTCCCCCTAATGCAAATGACCTCGCAGCGGCCATTGCCAAGCATTTGTAGCACTTGCGCATACTCTTGCCCATCCTCCTTGAAGACTAGCTCCCTCTTCTCGTCATCCGCCTTGTTCTTCCCCATTTTCTTGTTCTTACCTCCCCTTCCCTTGTTCTTCGGCATGGTTGCCTCCTCCTCAATGTCAAAATTAGACGGCAATTCTGGTTCAGGGTCGGTTGTTGGTTCCTCCAATTGGCGCTTGTAAGACATCACTGAGATGGGGTGGGGGTGAAGACGGATGAAGATGAAAAAAAGGACAATGGTGAGTAGCCGAAGGAAGTGAGTGGCGGATGGGCTGGCTCGTCACTTGCAGAGGTGATCATCGGACCACCTGGGTCATGGGAAAGATCACTAGTGATGCATAAGAAGTTGCATGCTTGGAGGCATTGACAAAGATGAAAGAAGAAGAAGAAGAAGAAGAAGAAGAAGAAGAAGAAGAAGAAGAAGAAGAAGAAGAAGAAGAAGAAGCAACAGTGACGAGGGCCGACTCCATTAACCCTAAGCCTGAAAGCTTCTCTGAGACTTTCTGGTCGAGTGGAGAATCAATGAGAGGGCGTGACAGTGGGGTGTCTTCGGGTGCGGATGTGGTTGGTGGTGGTGCAAAAGCGACCGACGACAATTCTTCGAACGCCGAGGGAAGAAGTAGAAATTTTGAGGAGGATAGATCAGATGAATGGGTAGTAACGAGTTGATGGTGAGTGTGAGCGAGGCTAAGACATCCATAATCTTGTCGAAATGGTGGTTTGTTTCATCTCTGAGCCCATCAAAATGGTGGTGGAGCTAAAAAAGATTGGTATCCATGATTGGGAGGGTAGAGAGGGTGGGTAAAAATAGGGAGCGTGTATAAGCTAATTAAAGATAAAAAAAAATAACTAAAAATAATTGAACGATAAAATTAAAATAAACTAACTTAAGTCTTATTTTTAAATTAATCTTCTATGAAGTGCACAATGTACAGAGAGAATCTATACTAATCCTAATAGAACTAGGAGATAATCTTTAATCTAATTTTAACTAAATAAGGAGTATAGCTATTAGGAAATAGAATAGGATCGAATCTAATCTAATTTAGGAATCTAATTCTAATTAATTAAGGCTAGACCCGGCCCTTAGGGCGGGTCATAACATATAGGCGGATGCATGTTGAGTTCATGTGACAAAACTTGAGAGATGTGGTGATCACATTAGCCCGAGTGGCAAAGACCTAAGCCCCATCGTAAATTCATATTACTTATACATTCTCGACAATATAAATATTACAAAGTCTATTTATGTAAAATGACTATATTTGTTTTGTTTTGGTACTCTCATAATTCAATCTATTTTGTTTAAGTTGTTTTTTGTTTCTATTTAGAAAGATGATATTCTTACTCCAGATATTCTACATCAAAAGCCTACTCCAACCTTTGATTGGACAGAGAAGGTGAGTCAGAGAGGGTGAGTCACACCTGACAAGATAGAGACATGTTTTTCTCAATCCATTTAGAGGTTTAAGTAGGCTTTTAGTATAGAGAGAGTGGAGTAGGAATATCAATTTTCTTTTTGCTTTATTGTATTTTTGTAGCTCATGGTTTTAGGAAGGGTTCTCTTTCTTGTTTATTTATCTTTTTACACCATTAATTCTTTTCAACTAATGCACATTTTGCTTACCAAGAAAAATAAAATAAAATGAACATAAAGAAAAGCTCTAACTACATGTGAGGCATTACTGCCCTCTGCCCAGCCAATCTAAATGTGAGATACTAATGAGAAAAAAAGTTTTCAATAAAAATAAGGTAATCGGTACACATAGATATAGCCAATAGTCATTTTATTCTATCTACAAGGGATTCAAAGAATAATTATGCTTCCTCCTCGGTCCTCTTTCAACATATTGTTCAGCCTCTTACACTCTTCAACTCTTGCAATGCTAATGTACAGCTCAATCCCTCAAAATAACACCATAACTTTTCAGCCATTCAAAAAGCATAATTTAGCACTAGTGGACAACAAGGGGAGACCCAAGCTAGACTCCAGCGGGCTTTGGTATAACAAAATTCTTTATGCGCCGTCTTCAAGGGATCAAATCGATACGACTTCCATCAAGAAAGGGTAAGGACTAATTCTCGGACAAAAGGAGATCTATCAAGCCGAGTCCGAGTATGGCTGGATGAATGCGGAGTTCATGTGCCAAATCTGAACAGAAGTGGCAGTCACGTTGGCTCCAGTGGCGTTGTTGAAGAGAAAAACCCGAGCTCCATTGTAAATAGCCATTGTTGGGTACACTCTAGAAGTAATACAGGTCCTTCCTCCCTGTGCAAACGTCTCCACTATGGAATGATCCACCTGAACCAAGAAAAATGAAGCTCGTCATTTTTTTGTGCATGATCAGTAGACAAATTAACTATTTCCCTCCTTGATGATGTATAACAAATTTTCATTTCTCATCACCCATCTCATAATCATCCTGGTGGTAACTTTCATACTTAAAACTACTGACGCAAGATTGATAAATAGAATAGTGGAAATCCACTATCAGATTAACACCTGAAGCTCTTGCCCAATTTGATTAGATCAGGCATCTTACCAATATTCTGACTGAATATTTCTCGCCATCGAGCACTGGAACTACACTGCCGTATACTCTTTTAACCAGATCATCTGCCACGGACGACCTGCAACAAACACTCACTCAGTGTTAACACAAGAGCTCTGCCCATCACCTTCCCGTTTCATTTACGTAAATATAGAAGAGAACACAGAAACTGTAACATGGGCACACCTCAGCTCATCTTGGCAAATGAAAGTCCGCACATTTCCGTCGGTCCCCTTCCCCAAATAAAAATACACAGCCGTCTGCTCCGAGCGGCTCTCATCAGCAAGTACAAGCAGCCCAAAGGGCCCCAACCTGCTCCTCCCCCCGGCCCCTGCACTCGTACTGCAGTTGTACCCAACATCAGCCTCAATTGTCTCCTCCAAAGCCTCTTTTGATATCACAAACTCTGCATTTATGTCCAGCTGCTCCCGCCAACAAAGAATCAATTAGACAATCAGGTCAGCTTAATTAACTAGAGGGATTTACAATTGCCATACCTGAGTAGCCACGCCCACATCAAGAGGTATCACTGAACCAGGCTCCATCACAACGTCAGTGAACTCTTTACTGGTCAGTCTCAAATTCTCAACCTCTTCCACAGGCCATTGTATCAGATTGGTCCCCGTCTTCTGATCAAACGCCACCACCCTGGGAATTGTCTGAGACATGCAATATAAGAATATGAGCAAGTTCTACACATTGGTGGGCAAAGCATCGAACGAAATTCATGATCTCTTTATCAGCCAAAGATGACATCCATGAGCATTGTTTGACGTTGAATGATGGATGTATAGTATGGGTTACCTGGACAGAGGCCCAACCCTTCTCGAGGTCGGTCATCTCGCTATCCGTCTCCCCTATCCACCCCCAGAGCACCCTCCTGCCCTTGTTCTGGTCGTAGAACGTCTTGGACGCGTAGTACTTGCCGTAATCATACCTGATTCCAATTCCGACGTCGAGCTCCGGGTCGTCGGGTGTCCACCGGTTGGCCGCCTCGTCGTAGGTCCCCAGAGCGTAGTAGTCGTGCTTGTCGTCGTCGAGACTGGCCTTGAGGACATGCTTCACCCCCTGCCCGACTGCCGACGTATCGAGCCCCACCGTGCTGTTTGTCGCTACCGGGTAGAAGTCGACGCACTCCCACATGCCCGTGCCGGGGACGGCGTGGAGGACACCGTCGAGAAGGTCGTAAGCTAAGAAGTCCTTGGTCTTGTAGACCAGCGAAATGCCGGTCTTATTGACCTTGGAGCCAATGGTCAGGAGCCAGGAAGAGTCGGAGGCGTCGAACCAGGCGGTGGTGGGGTCCCGAAAGTCCTTGATACCAATCCCAGGGGGCGGGACGAGGACGGGGTTGCCGTCGTACTTGACCCAGTTGAGGAGGAGGGGATCGGAGGGGTCGGCGGGGAAGGCGACGTTCTGGACCTGAACGGACTCGTTGGTGGAACCAGTGTAGATCATGACGATCTGGCCAGAGGGGAGGAGGGTAGCGGAGCCGGTCCAGACGCCGTTGACGTCGTACCAGTGGTCGGGGACCATGGCGAGGGGGAGGTAGAGCCAGTGGATGAGGTCCCGGGACACGGCGTGGCCCCAGGTGATGTTGCCCCACACGGCGCTGTCCGGGTTCCATTGGTAGAATAGGTGGTACCACCCCTTGTAGAAGAGTGGGCCTGATCACATATTTTATATTTGAGTCATGTAACTATTAATGCACTAATGAAGGTCATTATATCCTACAGGGAAATTGTGGTGTTAGTTTAAAAGAAAACCTAAAAAGGGTCAATAACATATTAGCTTTTATTGTCTAAGGTGACAATTTAGAGACTCATGCAACTCACCTGAAGAAACGAAAACGGTAAGTTTTTTCTATATTAAATATTAGTTAGCTTCATTTAGGGACCGGAAAATTAAACCCAACCCGTTTACCCGACCCTAGCCCTGCCTAACCCTATACCCAACCCGACCCAACTACAAGTAAGGTCAGGGTGGTTTAGGTTCTTAACTCATTTTCGATTTAGGGTCAAACCCAACCCGTACTACCCGGGCAACCTGACTTTTACCCAAATATAAATAATAAAAAAATTTATTATTGTAATGTTGGTTTATTAGATTTATTTATACTATTATTATGATATTTGTTTAGTGTATATTATGTTGAACTAGAGGTGTTTAAACACAAATTTGAGCATGGATAAGATGTTTGAAGCGTAAATGTATGATCACATATATTTTATTTTGTGGTAGACATCTATTTTGGGATAACAGAGGATGATATCTTAAATATGTTGTTAATTTCTATATAGTTAAATTTTTTTTCTATTATTCTTTTGGGTATGGTGATTGGAATGAAAATATGTCATACTTTGTCGTATTCATTACCCATCATCTCTCCTCTGGTAGGACACATTACACACTAGACTCAACTATGTGCAAAAGACATGACATTCATAATATGAAACAAGTTAGGAAAATGCAATCAGAGAGGCAGATGATAAAGGTCAACGAGGGATATTTTTGATTGAGGAAAATTATAAACAAGTGTCACTGGCTGCTGAGGAAGGTGAGGCTAGAAGCCGCCATAGAGAATCAATTATAGGATTTTGGAATTAAAACATGCTAAATTGCATTATTCTCTAGTCATTAAAAAAATGATGTTTAATCTATTTTGCGTTTGTATCAGAGTTATCGAAAGCCAAGTGAGCTGATCTTGAGTAAATAAATGTTAAAGGTCTATTTTATTATCCTTCTCTCATAATGAAAAAAATACAACACTACACTTCTAAGGTCTTCGTTGATGGCAACTATAAAAATGTGTCTGCCACAAATGAGTCAAAGAACCAAATATTATAAATTAATGTTGTAATGTATTTAAATTTCTTTTGTGTTTGGCCTGTATGAAAAGAAAGTATATAATACAAGTCTAACAAAAAAAATTAAGGAAAAAAATTAAGGCTACCAGCATACCTGACCCGACCTAACCCGACTCAAGTAGGGTTAGGGTTTGGATTTTCGAGTCAATTTAAAAATAGGGTCAGATCATGGCCAACCCAGCCTGATTTGACCCAACCCAACACGACCCGATTCCTAGCCCTTGCTTCATTACATTAATGATTGAAGCGAGTTTAGGGTGGTCTGTGAATCTTCCAAAACTAATGAGAAGAGATAGGCACAAATATTTAAATATGGACTAAGTAGTTCACCACCTTTTGTTTTAGCCAGCCTACCACCTTACATTGATGATGGATATAGTTATGCATAGACGGATGATATCCACCATCTGTGTTGAAGGGACGAGTTGTTTAAAGAGGGAGAAGTAAACTACTTATCTTTTAAATATTTGAAAGGGTAATATAGCATTACCGGTCTATAAAGTACTCCTAAAGTTGGATAACTATTTAGTTCATAGCTAGAGTTCCCTACAAGAGTTGCTCTTACTCTATATGAGCCATAAATCCTTCGGATCAATGTCACACACACGCTAGTGCATATTAGTTGGAAAACTATTTACTCCTATAGTTAGAGTACCTTATAGGAGTTACTCCCACTTTATACAAGCCATCAATCCCCAAGATCAATGTTGTATACAATATTGTACGTTAGCTTGAGAACCCTTACACTTGTACCATCGATCCTTATGATTGATGACTCCTCTAATATGGGAGTAAATTCCACATGATACGATACAATACTATAAGTCAAAAACAAAGTGGTACTAGCATACCTACATTACACCATGCAATAAAATACTCTTTCCATCCCAAATTTATAGTTTTATTTAGTAAAAATATTTTTTTTATATTAATAGTTCTATTTTGTTTAATTATGTAACTTGGGTACTTAAAAAATAGTATAATAAGTTTATTTTTCATTCTCTTAGATATAGGTTTCACTATTAATAATAACTATTATTTTATTAAATATAACTATTAATATGAAACAAAAAAAATATACATTATCAAGCACGACACCATCCCATATTATACGTGTTTTGAGAAAGGGTAAGTTCTAAACAGGTATCAAATATAAATAGCTTTAAATAAAAATAAATATTATATTTAGAATCTCATTTACATGTGTCCACCACATGTCAATGCGTGTGCGCAGGCGGCTCTTAGATCGCACATACCTGTTAAACAAAGGGGCATGCGAGTTTTATCTCACCCGCCACTAGCCTTTTACACGCAAGCCATCAAATCTCGTGATGCGCAAACATATCCACGAGTGTGCGACAATACAACATATTAGCTTATGTATGACTTAAAACAAGGTTTATACTCTTTTGTGAGGAAAATGCCACGGAGAAGTCCTGCTTGCCTGTTTCTTGATATAATCATTTTCTATACACTTAGGTAAAATCTTTTATACTAAAATGTTTGAATGAGTTAACAATTATTTAGACAAAAAACAGCTTTTCTAGGACTCCCTCACTACCATCCATTTGTGGAGGTCTAATGACCTGAGTACCCTACTCTCGTCACATACCCCATGGGAGATAAGTGGGTCCCATAAATGACAAAAACGGAGCTTATTATCTGTAGTGAGATCAATAATGAAAAAGTGATGTCCTATATTATTAATATACATTTGACATATAATGTGACCATTTATCCCTCATTTATAATAACCATGGCGTTTTATCTTCACTATAATCTTTTTAACAAAACCTTACACTGGTTTTTTATTGGATAGGAAAAAAATAGACCATTATGCTTATGTGCTTACCCCTAACTACAATAACAAGGAAATATTTCTATATTCTCGATTTTTCGTGAGCCCAGTCTAAGAACCACGTGGGAGTCGTTCATCAAAAATTCAATTAAAGCCCTATAAACCTAAGATGAGGTTGTAGAATAAGTTTTTATGATCTGGGAAGGCAAAGTAGGGTTGATCAGACACATTATAGGATCTTCTCAGTTGAGGTAGAATGAGAATGTCCTAAATATTATGATTACAATTGTAAGAATAATGATAATTAGTTAGTAGTTAGTTAATTAAGAACTATCATCCAATTATCTCTAAACTCCCAGAACACAGACAAGTCCCAATTTGTTAGAATCTTTTTTCCCTTACTTTTTCAACACATTTTTAAGTTTCCTGTTCCTGAATCAGTTGATTGAACTAATTAATGAAGTAAGTTACTAAGAGCAAAACATAATGAGAAACAGAGGTGGGTATCTTACCGTCAGGATCTGAAGCCGGCAGCCAAATTCCCATTTTCCACCATAAAAAAGGAACAAAAATGGAGGTTAGAATCAATCAGAAGCAAAGTAATTGCAATTAGTGCAATCTAAATAAACATCTTAATTAAAGAAGAAAGATGAAAGAGATGATTAAATGGAAGAGAAAAGGCACACCGTTCATCCAATTCTTCTCCGGCTGGAAATGGTAGGCGGTGCGCTGCCAGGCCAGCATCGCGTTGGACCACGGGTAGGCCGGCGCGGCCCCCAGCGCCGACCGCACCGACTTCTCCGACACCCCCTCCACCACGCCACGGGACCACGGCCCCTGGTAGTCCCCCCCTTCCACCACCTCCAATCCGCCACCTCCAGCCCAGCTCAGCACGGTCACCAGCGCGGCGAGGAGGAGGAGCGAGGCGCCGATCGCGGAGAGTACCCCCACGGACCTCCGGCTGCCGGACCGCCCATCTTCACCCTCCGCCCCGGGGAGGGCAGTGTACTCGTCGGTGGCCGCCGCGCCCTCAATGTCCGGATCGCATGCCGCGGCACCGTTTTCGCCGCTCATTTTTTTTGGAAAGTAAAACTAAAATTTCTCCTCTCTGGATTGTGTGGAGACCGGAGGCCGGAGGAGGCGGGGAGGCGTATAAATGGAGGAGTCCCGATTTGGAGGGACGGTGGGTGTGGGGCCCACCTTGGTCGAGACATGGTGACTGGTCGGAGCATTACGAAACATGAGAGGGATCCTTGTGGCCAATAATATCTTGACACGACTCGTCTCTTTTTCCGCATTTTTTTATTATTATGGGTATATGGTACTCTTTCGATTTTAAATTAATAATTTTAATCGGCAAAAATATTTATTTATATTGATAACTTTATTTTATTTAAATTACGTAGTTGGGTACTTAAAAATATATCATAAATTTATTTTTCTTTTCTTAGATGTAGGCTTTATCATTTAATAAGAATTAATATTTTTCTAAACATAACTATTTATATAAGAAGAAAGAAGTATATTTTATTCCTTAAAAAATTGTATGTTTTATATATCCCTTAGAAAAAAATACTCCACTTATTCTACATTTATAGCTTTATTTGGTAAAAAAAATTATTTCATATTAATAGTTTCATTTTGTTCAATACAAGTAATTGAGTACTTTAAAAAGAGTGTTGCAAATTTATTTTTCCTTTTTCTCGAATGTGGATTTTACCTTCAATAAAAATTATTAATTTTTTAAATATAATTATTAAGGCCCACTTAGGAGGCTAAATAGGTGAAAAAAACGTCCCACGACTCTATTGGAGATGAGATTTGGAGGGAAAATTGATTTTCTTCTCTTAATGTGATAGAAAAAATAGATTTCCCCTCTAAAATGCCTACCTCGGCTTTAAAATAGGACAAAGTGAGTAACATAAAAAAATTACCTTATAGATGCATAATTCATTTTCTTATGCGTAACTCCTCCATCTAGGTGTGGCTTGTAGACTTGTAGTATCTGTCGACTATGACAATGGCTTTTTTCCCTCAAAATATGTGTTTTTATGTGTATTCGTGGTCCTAATACACCTAAAAGAAGTTATAATTTGGGAGATTAGTCTCATGCACATGCTCTCAGTGCTACATCTGTGATCGCGTCCCGTGAATGTGGGACCCACGAAAGCCCGAAAAGCACTCGGTGGAAAGAGGCACACAAGTACTCAAAAGTCCCACTTGCATATATCATATATGGACCCTCTATATATGTTCATGTAAACTTTGAGCATTTTATCTCATTAATGATGGTCATAATTCACCAAATTTTGTGGGGCTTTTCCTTCAAAATTCTCTGTCAATTCCTTCCTATCCCACCTCCATGGGATCTCATGGGCCCCATAAAGCTCTCACAATCAGCCCTAATTATTTTTGGCAGCCCATATGCAAGTGCTTGAAGGTGATCATTTTACATAGGGAAATTGACGCAGTACTGATTTATGGAGACGAAGCTTCAGAAAAGCCTCGCATGTAATCAAACAGATGTTCTCTTTGAGTTTGTCAATCGAAATCCACATTGCTGCATCAATAATAATGCTAAACTGAATCTATACAACGAATACATACACTCATGAGGTGGCGGGTTTTTGTTGGACAATAAAAAGTGGACCATGGGAGATATTTTATTATTCAACAAAAATACAAGCCATCTCACCGGGTACATAAATTGGTGTACATGTCAAACACCCTTCTACGTACAATTAAATATTTTTGCATCACATGGGATCAATTGGTGTCATAAATGTTAGGTCCGCTTGCCAACCGCATAGTTATGTTCGGATGGCATTTCTATGATCTCCATGCTATCATGATAAGTAGGGATGCCATTCAAGTAAAGTATATGATAAAATTTAACTTGACCTAAAAAGTTACGTTTGGTTTTTTATATTTAATCTAAATAATTCAAGTCGGGTTTGGGTTTTAGGTAATCTAACCCAACTTGATTAAACTAATATATAAAATTAACTACACATATGTTAACGCACATTAACATTATTAATCGTGATACTAATATATATTTACATGTACACCACTGATTTTCTAACAGCTCCCATACACGTACTTCTTCCGCTAAGCTCATTGGCAGAGCGTAAAAAATCTTCTCGCCTAAAGTGACTCGTCTCTTCGCGAGCTTTAGATGCTAATTAATACTAAGTCCATCCGGCCAAAATTGTCGTGATATGACACAAGTGGCTTTTTTTTATACTCTCTCCATATTATGCAAGGGTGGCCATATTCAATTATGAAAGGTGTTTCACATCAAGTTGTTCCCATCCAGGTTGAGGGATTTGTCGTGTACTTAGAAATTTTGTCCAAGTTTAAACCTTTTTCTTAATTTCACTTAACCCGATGTTATAGATACTTTTTCGATATGTTGAGTATGGTATATTTTTTTAAAAATAATAAGCTCGCTCACATAATTTTGGGGTAAATAGGATGATTAATATAGAATAGAGGGATTATATATTTAGAGTATATGCGTTTTCCTAAATATCCATCTAAAATGCAACTAAAAAGAAAAGAGAGGATGAAGAATGTGTTGCTATTCGCTCTTACTGGTATTGGTAATTAATTAGAATATAAAATATTTTATCTTCTTTTTTGTTTTTGTCTCTTTTTTTATTGTAAGTAAACATTTTATCCGTCCCATATTATTAGCTATATTTACTTTGTCAAAATAAATTAATTTTAATTTATTTAAAAAAAATAAAATGTAGCTATTTATTTAAGATAGAGCGAGTAATTTTATTAACCAAAAGTAATGGTGATTAAAAAGATGAAACAAACCAAGCAACTCTATAAAACAAACTCTAGACAACAAATTTAGGGAAGATTTTTAAATGTAATTTTTGCAATGTAGTCGATCATCCTGTGAAGGTAACTGGTTGTAACCGATTTTTATTACCACACGCCCATCTATTGATTGCATATAGGTGTACCTAAATATCTTCCTTTTAAGGTAAAGGCCAACAATTGCAGAACACGGGCATCCAGATAGAATAAAAGAATAGAAAGAGGGACCACTTACAGAAATGCACAAGAAGAGACAGACGAGTGGAGATGAGGAACTGCAATTATGTGGATGTTCGGATAGCATTATGAGATTGTGGGTGGCGAAAAATTGACTGGCAATTGGAGGGATAGCAGCAGCCAGCATGAGCAGACAAACCCACTAGTCAAGCCAAACTAGCTCTGAGTATGGTAGCTGGGAGGGATCAGACATCAAATAATAAGAGGATTCGCACATGCAAAATGAAAACAGGTATCCACAAATTAGTTAAGGAAGACCACAAAACAAGTGCAAATAGCAAAAAGTTGCCACTTGAGGCCATTGTACGTTGGCATTAATAAGATTCGGTGTTTCTTGTACAAAGTGTCGGGCCTTTGGGCCAGATTTGGCTGTTGGACAGCGTTTTAGCACTGTATAACATGTTCGAAGGATTAAATATGAATTTCTATACTCTCTTTCATGTGCAAGCTTATTTGTATTCTACACGTGAACAGAACGTATTCCTGGTCTATGTTAATAGTTTTATTTAATTTTTTAAAATAATTTAATTTTAATTTATTTTAAAAAGTTAAATAGAGCTATTCATATGAGACGAATGGAGTAAATAATAAAGAATTTTGCCTTGTTGACACTATATAATATGTTTTATAAAGCATTACTACTGAAACCTTAAAATGTTTGCTCGGATCTTATGTGTGAGTCCCTAATTATCAGCCTTTTCCTCTTGTAAAAATTTATACAAAATTGCGAAAACATGAACTCACTATTCACGAAATTTTACAAGAGGCGGGAGTTAATTACGAACTCAAACTAAATCGGGCGTGAGTATCTCTGTCACGACCCAAGCCTTGAGTAGAGTCTAAAGATCATCCACACCATCGGAGTGCACCTAAACTCGAGCCGTGATAAGATAATAAAATATTCTGTAAGGGATAAAAAATTTAAACTAAAACTTAAAATAACCTTCGTACTAAACTTTTATTGAATCAAAATCAATTAAGTTTCACCCATAAGGTGTTCATCTACAAGTGCAATTTAACTACTTGATTCATCGTAAGAAAATATTCAAACTAATCATAATTCTCTCATTATCTCCGTGAACAATATCTCTCTATCCTTTCTTGACATTCTTACGCATCTAAATCAGCAAATAAATTTGCGCACAAAAATACGCCCGGTGGAACAGACATTCCACCCATGAACTAAAAGCTCTATTATCATGCCTCAAATAGAACATGTATTGTGATTTAGCAATCATTGATCATACAATAACAAGGATTCAACACTCAAATCTCAGCATAACATATCTACAAATGGTCATCATATATGCATCACAATTTAACTTAACATTTATATGGCCATTCATCGTGTTATACATTTACATAATCACCATATGCATCATATCTCATAGTACACACATCTCATTTCCTATATCACCTAGAGAATTAGCTATGTGATCCGTGAGTTGTGCATGTGCAAAAGCAATGTGAGTGGTCATCCACGTGCACTTAGTATGACCCGTAAAAACCAGGAGTAAACTACCAAAGGCTAGGGTCCATCCTCATCCCTACGTAGCACCTGGGTAATCTTATTATCTTGTTCCTGGAGTTAAGGCACTCAACCCAGACCTTAACTACCCTTCTCAACCTCTCACTCTTAGGTCGATTCTTAATTCTTCATCTACCACTTATGCAATATAATACTCTCACATGCCCATGAAGAGAGAAAAATATATTCCATACAGTTCAACCGAAGAACAGAAAAACTCTTATGATTCACAAATCAGATTGAATAATAAGCACATAAGTTCATAAAATAAAAATTGATATATCCACCCATATTGTATATTCAATTCATTAACCTGTCAGAACATAAACATGCACTATATATCCCTAATTGATATGTAACCCAATTTATAACAACCTGCATAGAGTGGCATATATATATATATATATATATATATATATATATATATATATATATATATATATATATATATATATATATATATATATATATATATATATATATATATAAAATATCAAAATCTACATTTCAATCTTGAATATAACATATAGCATCTCATAGTTAAATCACAGCTTCGTAATGGTCAATCTATTGCCCAACATACATCACCCAACCTTATCCTGTATAAATCACTCTAACAACACAGGAGGACAATTCACAATGGATTTTGGGTAAAATATGTATTAAACAATTTAGAGCGGAACCTATATTGGTCATCTTAGAATGAAACATACTTCAACAGATTAGTACCAAGATCTATCAACCTTTGAAACAACTTACTTTAAATTCCACATATATCCAACGTTGGGTAGAGCTTGTTTTAATCCAAAACATATGCCCAACATTGGAGCAAAGTATGTGTTCAATTAAAACTTGTGCATACAACTATCGTTGAAATAATATGTATTTCTAGTTCATATTATGTATCACATGGTGGAGTAGTTCATACCCTTGAATTATATTTGAATCAAATGTATTCCATATGCTAGAACAGTGCATAAACTTAACTCAATTAATATTGCAAGCATTAGGTAATGCATATGATAACTCCATTATATTTTTCATACAGTTAATAGGGCCTAAAATCAACTCAGCATATAACTCAGGCATTAGGCAATACTTGTATATAATTCTAATCATATCACATATGTGAAGAATATAGAATAGTGCATGAGATTAAATCAGGGCATATATCACCCATACAGTTCAAAAATTCCACAACAGACCTAGCATTAGAAATTTATCACACATATATATAGAATCACAAGACAAACGATTCATGCCATAAAACAATTCATGTTATACGTGAGGGTTCTCACCTTGGCCTACTCCAACGCTTAACGTCCAAAAGCTACTGCTCCTCTCTAACTCCTAACATAAGAATTTAAATCAAATCTTTAATTAGTGGCTGTAAACACATAGATTTTAATAGGCTAAAACATAAGAAGAAAATACGTGGTTTTGGGCATTTCTCTTGCCCAGAAACCTGCTGTGAACAGTGGTTTCGAATTAGGAGAAAATGGGAGATCGGTCTAAGGAGATTGGTCTAAAGAAAAAGGGATAATGAAATTAACCCAAAATGACTACCTTTTCTATCTCCAATTTGTAACCCAAAAGAGGGAATCAAGTAGTTAAATTGTAATTGCAGATGAACACCTTATGGGTGAAACTCAATTGATTTTGATTCAATAAAAGTTTAGTAGGAAGGTTATTCAAGTAGTTTAAATTTTGTATCCCTTCCAGAATATTTTATTATCTAGTTACAGCTCAAGTTTAGGTGCACTCCGATGACATGGATGGTCTTTAGACTCTACTCAAGGCTCGGGTCATGATAGTCTCATAGCCTATGTAAAGCACAAATGGTTAGGGAAGGGTTGATTAAGTACTCACTATGTACACTATTTATTTCACTTCACCCAACACAAGCAAGAAGTGGTATTCTACTCGTGAAAAGGAATAAAAAGGGTATTTACCTCGATGGATATTGATGAAGAACCTCCTCATACCATGTGAACATGAAAGGCTTGATAATGATGTAGGCTTTATTCATCAAGTCTCCTCATTTGCGTAAAGAATACATAGTGTTATTGTTAAAAAAATATGGTGTATATTGTATGATAAATAACATATATTATTGACATGTGTTATCGCTGATGCAATATGAGCTACATTGTATTATGAGACTTTGTCTATTGTGCTAGAGAATGGGTTTCAGCTGTCTAGGAAATGACATTTTCTTTGTTTGGGAAAGTTTCTGTTGAAGAAAAAAAGAAAAAATGAGGGGTTTTACCACCTTTGTGATGAGCTAATGAGTCACTATCAGTGATAGGCCTCTAGTTAGGGCTGGTCATGAACATCCGTAGTCCGACATCCGGGCCATGCCTAAGGTGTCCATGGTTGTGTAGCCGAAGTCTTTTATCCGTCAATTTTTGGACATGACTATGGACAAAGACCTCGTTCAGCCTTTTGTCCAAGGTTTGGTTAACTTTTAAATACAATATGTGTTCTTATATAAAGGGAAATTTTTATTTCTCTGTAACCATTATTAAGTATCATTTTTTTGTACTTAAATCCTTAACAACTTAAATATAATCATGTTGATGTTATATTTGAGTTATTTTTTAATATTAATTACTAAATATTTCTTTTGTCCCACATTAATAGCTTTTTGGCTTTTTAAAATGAACTAATTTATTCAATAATAATATTATAATTAAAGAAGATGAGATATATAAGTAAATAATTATTACTCCCTCCATCCTAAATTAATAACTCTATTTAGCCAAAAAGTATGTTCCATATTAATAGCTCTATTTACTTAAATTTAAGTTATTGGATATGTAAAAAAGTGCATCATAAGCTTATTTTTCATTCTCTTAGATGTAGGTTTCACCGTTCAATAAGAACCACTATTTTTCTAAATGTAGCTTTTAATATTGGATAAAGGGAGTATATGCTAAGTTATTTAATCCAAATATCCCCACCCTAGTGTCCTACTTAGTTAAAGTCATCAACACCTCTCTCGTTCTCTCCAACCGCTTCAACTTTCATCCAATTGCTTAAGAGGTGATGCCCGTGGCAATGGATGTGTCGTTGAAAAAGAGGCTTTGTCTATGGACAAGATGTTGATAGACAAATTATCAGAAGATATAGACATGGATAAGTCTTGTCTATCGGCTATTTAGTCGAGGACCAACCCTACCTCCAGTAGCTTGTTGCTGATGACATCGCCCTACCAAAAACAAATCCCCCCTCCCCCTCATTAGACTTGGGTATAAGTTCATTTATCACAAGAGTATTTTTGTCAAAAACCAGGTTGGAATTAAGTGTTAAAATTTAATAAATATGAAATATTCGTATCTTGGCCTATGTAATATGAAAAAATCTATTTTCTGACCTCCAATGTAGTTGAGAGTGTATACCCTCTTTTAATGATTAAATACCCGCGTGCATAATTAAGCCAAGTCCTCGCTGTCGTTGGGGTTTTCATCCTATATCTCTCGCCAAGAAGTTAGCTTGGGAAACACATTGCTGGCACGTTGTTTCTTTGGGATTCGGTACAATTTGTCAGTGTATTTCCCACGTCGTTCAATCATGTAATAATAATAAATACTGATCTAAACCACGATGAATCCATGAATTTTTCCGCTCGTTTTCTTGTGTTGCTTACAGAGCAGAAAATATATGCCATGCAGTTTTTATGTATTTTTTTTCGTTCATCATGTAAGGATTGCTTCTGACGTTAGATCAGATTTTTTTGTGAGATACGACTGTTGAGTAAACCAACAAAAGACGATTTTTTATTCCTTTTTACAAGGAAGAATGGTCTTTCAAGATTAACATAAAAAGCTCATTCCTGATTCCTGAAGACCGGATTTCTAGCCATCTTTCAACATAAAGATCAAATTTGCCCAGCCATAGCCTTTTGCAGCTTCAAACATTTGGTGGTGGCCAGACCTTAGCGAAAAACTCTTCAACACGCTTTGTCTGATTCACATATCCTTCCAATCCTGCACCTAGAAGCTCCTCCGCAGCAGGTCCAATTCCTGATGCAAAACTCAACTGGTCCCACTTGACAAGCTGAAGGCAGGAACAGATGTATTCCAGCGCTTAGAATTGATACTAAATACAATTCTCACGCAAATAATGTCAAATTATAAAGAGTCACGAAATATATTGACAGTATTTTGTTTTTCTCTCCCACTGTCCCACAGAAGCTAGATAAATTTGTGAAACAAAATCATTGTACCGGTAATGCAGAGCACTGCAGTTAGTGACTCACATACAAAAATTAAAAATAACCTCCATTCTAGACCATCTCTTTCTGATATGATGTCATTATCAACATCATCAACAAGAGGCAAAAAAATCAAATTCTAAATGCTTGGGAGCAACATTTGATGATGCTTTAATGCTTTGTCATGAAAATAAAAAAAGTGAACAGTATTATCCCCCATATATACCATAATACCACAAATTCAACTATATTTTACCTCTTCTTCTGAGAAAATGTATCCCGTGGCAGAGGTTGGAGTCAATCTTCTAGTAAACGAGTATTTATCATCACGAGGGATGTCAGCTTCTTGAAGTGACTGCAGTATCTTCAAGGGTGCAATAATATAATCAACCCTGAAAATGAGAAAGCGCATGAGCATAATAAAATGTTATTTATCCATCCAAGACATAAAGGTCACATAGCACTCCTCAACAATATTAAAGCACTCAAGTGTGAAAGCTTACCCAAGGAGGCTGAAAATGTCCTGCTTGTTTCGAATTGCAGCAGCCATCAATTTTGACTTATGTCCGTGTTTGTGGATGTAATTGTATGCCTTGGTCACCTGTAGTTAAGTAATGCAGAAGTGACAATTTAGTTAAACACCTCTTAAGTATCATTATGTATAAAATAAAGAATTAAAGAATATCTTATATTAACTAAAATGTTAGTAAATCCAGCTGAATTCTTGAGTTCATTCAAATTTTACACAAGGATCTGAGCCTTCAGCACTATTCTTTTAGAAGTACCAACTCGGACTCGTGCTGCATACATTGGACCAATGACCTATAGGTTGATAGGTGGATACGGTAGCTTTAAATCCAAAACTAATATTTAAGGAAGCTTTCAAGTCCAATGAATCTTGAGATAGATAGGACAAAATTTCATTTGGAATGCTATTTAAGTAAAAGAATCACTAAATAACTGGCTCTTTCATTCAGTAACTAATATGGCAAGGAGATAGA
This sequence comes from Saururus chinensis, assembly GCA_035235625.1. Lineage (NCBI taxonomy): Eukaryota > Viridiplantae > Streptophyta > Magnoliopsida > Piperales > Saururaceae > Saururus > Saururus chinensis. The sequence goes on from CP141146.1 coordinate 7,766,895, forward strand.
TGAGGATGTCACCCATGGGTGTAGTATGACTGAAATCAAGTATTATTAGTGTGTGTCAATGTGCATCATAGATTAAATTAAAGGAACCAGGAATGAGACCCCCTCTGCTAAACGTCTAAATACTAGAAGAACACAAATATAACAAGAGTAGCTAAAGTGAAAATTTGAGATCGAGAACGGGAATAAATAAAAGTTAATATCATATATAAGTACATATAAGTGATAACGGGTGAAAAAACACTACATATAGTATGACCATGTGTGAGAGAGAAGAGGGAGGAGGAATAGTAGATGGAATAAGCTAGCAAGAAAAGATGTAAGGTGAAATTGATGAGTACTGAATTTACTCTAATAGAGCATATGGCAGGACACTAAGCCATGCCAATAGCTCCAAATATTTGGTGGACAATGTACAGTAATATTGATGGTTAGTCAGTGTTGGAGGAGAATTTGCTCTTTTATGTTATTTTGTTTAAGACCTTAGAATTAGGATTTATATTATAGAGGGAAGTTCAGTCTTTATTGTTTCAGGAGCTTGACCTTCTTTAGAGGAATCAACTCCCACTTTGTAACATATGGCTTCCACTTTTAATGAGATCAAAGGCTTTCCTTCCTTCTCCAAAAACCCTAGCTTGAATGATTCTATCACTCAGGATTAAGATGATCCAGCAACTCCCCCCCATAACAATAAGATGTAGCAATGTCTGGCAGTTCCAAACTACGCCATAGATGCTTCAAGATTGGCGGCATTTGATCCCACATATTTCAGCCAATCTAAAACCAACTCAACTATTTAGAAAGCATGCTTACACTTATTTAAACTTCTAGAGTTACGCTAAGAGACCAATGAAGTCTGATCACTAAAAAGGCAATGCCTAGATGCAAATCTGTACTAGATGACCTATGCAAAACATGATTAAATAATCGTGCGAACATCCAAAACACCTAAAAACTTAGAATGTTGACCAACTATTTCTATAGGCATCACAAATTAAAGGTGCCTGACTGCTAAATATTCTTGGAAAAAAATAAAATAAAATGAAGCATACCAAAGCCAGTCCTGGATCTTCTCCCCTTCTGCAAGCAGCTTCAATCTCAGGATCACCAGAGTGATTGCGTGCCCAATCCTGCAAAAGGTTATTGTCGATGATCTGTTGTATACAATATCTAATGTGTATCACAAGAAAGGTTGTTGTCACTAGAGGAAGGAAAGTTAATGTTTCACCCGAAGGCGGCCAACAAAGATCTGAATAACAGAAGCTCCAGCTTGAGCTGCAGCTGCTGCTTGAGGAAAGCTGCAAAAAGGAAAAGAAAAGAATATTATGACTCACCTTTAGTAGGGTTGAATCAGACCTAGGAGGGTAGAAATTTCGTGGATTATGAGATAGAAATATCTGTCCAGAATCAAACAAACAGTCTACATGACAACTGAAACAATTTTTTTTTTTCAAAGACCAGCCATTACCTGTAAACAAAGGTTAAGTGTGTTTGTATGCCTTCAGATTCTAGATGCCTTGAAGCCTCAATTCCCTGAACGGAACAGAAACATGACTTAAGCAGGTATATCATTTGTTATTTCACATTTCAAAGCTAGATAAAATAAAAAATTGATAATCATTCCTTTACAGTTACTTACTTGCCAAGTAGAAGGAATTTTGAATAGCAAGCGCTCTGGAGGGACTTCAACCTCATTGTAAAATCTCAGCAATTCATGAACCTAGACATTTATGTCAAGGATAATCAAAATAAGTTGTCACATCCAAATCAATGAAGCCTTCTAGTCAGATTAATATTAGTTGTCATTGCTAGAAGCTGAAATGGAATCAACCATGAACACTGTAAATCGTTTACATATTTTACAATGCAGTATAATCTAAGGTATGTGAATGTCACCATATCAATATGTTACAAATTTCAAGTTTTGAGCAAAAACAGAACTATAAGATGAGTATTTAGATCATTCTAAGTCTAATGATCATTAGCCCTTACACACAATAGTAGTTACATAAATATACATGAATTATATATAATAGAAAATTTTCATATACAGAACAGACACCTGCACCATGATCACTACAAGTACATAGCATCTAAAGCACGCACAGATTAAGGGGGAGACACTACGATATAGAACCTATTAATCGTGCTGAACTAGAATTAAGGAAATCATCAACATGATTACCTTTCCAATTATTCCATGAGTGTCATAAGCCAAACGAGCATCCACCTCGGTCGACACTCTACCAGGAACCAATTTCGACAATTCAGCTCCAACATGCGCTAAAGCCTACAACATTTCATGCAAATGATTTCTGGGCTAAGCAGCAATACCGAAAGTGAGTATTTCAAGCACCGTCCCAACATAGATTCAATGCACTCGAAAAGTAAGACCACCTTATTATAGAAACAGGAAAGCCTGCCCCGAGAATCCTCCAGCTCGTAGCATTCCGAGTCTGCAAGCGCAGTTTCTATGGCGCTCTACATGAAACAAGATCTTCCTAAATCAACAACTTGAGCACCAGCAAGTCAATCCCAATTCCACTTCAGATCCTACCTTGAACTTCGTATCAGGAAGGCCGCAGATACCAAGAAGCAGCGACGAGCTCACAGTAGCAGCAGTCGGCGGAAACCTAAAGCACATTCCATACTCACTCTTAGAGACGAATACCGCATCAATTCGATCGGGGAGGGCGGGGGGGAATACCTCTCAAAATCGTCAAAGATGACAGTATCGGGGACGATCTCACTGAAGCCCGAAACGGCGTCCAGTTCGGATCTCGGCTCTGCAAAACCCGTCCAGAGAACTCATCAAGCACGTCGATATCAAACAAATCGGAATCAAAATCGAGGCAAGAGGGTAAATTGTCCGATGAAATCTACCGGATTCAACGGAAGCTGCATTTCCTGCCTGAGCGCGGAGCCCTGGAAATGGAATCCCGTATGTGGGGAAGGAATGCGACGAGAGACGGGGAGAGAGACCGCACAGCCTCCGCCCCTGCTTCACCGATTCGACCACAGAGATCAGAGACTCTCAGCCCAAGTACACGGAAAAGAAGGATGTAAGAGAAAGTGAGAGAGAGAGACCTGGATCTCGGACGAGAAGAGGGCGGCAGGGGAGGCGGGGGAAGGAAAGGAGGCGGCCATTGACGTCTGACGGAGGCAGCTCCGGTGTACGGAAGTCGGTGAGGACGAAGTGGGAGCTTTTAGTGAGTTGGGATCGGGTGGAGTGGGGGGGATGATAGTTTTGGTATTTGGCCTTATGTTTCGTGGAATTTACGTGAATGGCAGTCAGGGATTAACCTGCGATTTCAGAATTGTCGAGGGCATATTTGTGAAAACTCTGGCGATGAGATCAAAGTTAATTATCTTGTTCGATAAGGTCAGCCAAAGATATTATCAGTTTATCACCGGGTTTTGTCATGTTTTCAGACGACTTTGTTTTTGTCTGGTTCTTCGGTTATATTATTATTAAAAAAATTTATTTATCAAAATTGTACAAAAAAATTTCCTTTTAAGTGATGTTATTTTTGTCTTTATAGGCGCCAGCCAAGCCAAGAACTCACACTAGTCTTTTTAAAAAAAATAAGGACGAAATCCATTTTCACCCTTTCGATTGGACGAAATTCCTTTTTCCGTCGCCGTCTCCCTTTCATCAATATGCGACAGCGGCAGATTTTTATTTTTTAATTTTTTACTTCGTCAATTTCTCCACGAGAAGGTTGCGAAAGAAAGGGATCTATTTCTCTTCCAATTCAATCTTATCTCTTCCCGCTCTCTTATCAATTTCCCTTTCATCAGTATGCAATACGGTAGATTTTTAATTTTTAATTTTTAATTTTTTACTTCATCAATTCTCCACAAGAAGGTTGCGAAAGAAATGGATCTATTACTCTTCCAATTCAATCTTATCTCTTCCCGTTCTCTTATCAATTTCGTTCCTTGTCCGCGGGCTTTGCCTTTTACTTTTCTTCATCTCTGGTGGGGAGATCCAGTTGTACGAATTGCAGTTTTCACCATTTTTTAAAGAATTTTAAGCCTTTTTTTAAATTAAAAATTAAAAAAAAAAATCATGTAGGCGTCAACATTTAGCTAGTACCTACGTGGATAAAAATAACACCACTTTGAAAAAATATGTAATTTTAATAAATATTTTTTAAATATTATTTAAATAATATTTCCTATTATAAAATATTTACCTAAAATCACTATAGGCTAATTTGGCCCAGCCTAAAAAACGTACAAAAATAATTGATATTTGAAATCATCCGTGACTAGTTTACAATAATGCTAATAAAAGAGCTCCTATATATTTTTTATGCTAGACATATTATTAAAGTAAAATATTAAAGAGATTTTTATTCTCCTATTTGACAAAGCCCAACATAAATTACATATGGAACCCTTCATCCACAATATCAACTATGCATATGCTAGAGTATGTTAATGTCAATATCATTAATGCTAACATACGTTATTATGTGTCATCCATCTTAAATATCAACGAATTCTATATGTAGCTTATGCTAGGCTCATTATTAGTTAGGAGCATAATAAATTCTTACCTTCTCATGAAGAAGGTTGCAAGAAAAACAAGGGGTGGGCTTTCTGCCTCCTACGACTGCCAATGGAGCACTAAGAATTCAAACTATAAAGTGTGCCCTTCTTTATGCTTTTGTTTGGTTCACGAAGTCATTGAGTAATAATAAGAGAAATTATTTAAAATATTTAACTTTTAAAATTTTGTTTTTATTGTGCCTTTAAGCCCCTAATTTAAATGAATTATTATCAATATTACCTTTCCATAACGTGCAACACACCCCTCGTGTAATGTACCCATTATCTCTCAATATGTTGTTGGGTCATTGCAGTGTGCACTACAATAAAAAAAGATTAGACGTTTAAAAATGTTGCAAATAATTATTAACGAAATTTTCAAATCGCCATAAACATTGTAAAAAGCCCTATCACAACTAAGTAAATTAGGATGGTAATGTAAAAAAGTTAGTAATAACTATTACTTGCAACTTTTTTTTATATCACAAATACTTATTTACAACTTATTTTTGCAGCGCAAATAACTATTTGCAATGTTTTTTAAACATCGCAAATAATTCTATTAGCGATGTTTTATTAATTCATCATTATTATCTTTCTTTCTAACGACATTTATTTTTTAGCATCAGTAATCTTGGAAGTTTGGGTAAATGTTAATAAGCACCACAAATATGTAATATTAGTGACGCTTTTAGAAGAGTGTCACTAACAAGTATATCTACTGCACAGTTGCTTGCTGCCCCTGTGCCTTCGTTCCCTACGCATTGGCTCACCACCCTCCACCTCACCGCCCTCTTCATCAGCTTGTCGCCCTACACCTCGCCTCCAACTAAGCCTTGCCATGGTCTTCCTGCGCAACAAAAAAAATTAATCCCCCCACCTCCTGTGCGCTTGCCGCCCAACACCTCACCGCTAACTACCTCCAACTCCACCCTGCTCTCATCTCCTTACCACAGAAAAAAAAAATGAACCCCCTGCCACCTACGCACTAGCTTGCAGTCCTGCGCTTGTCTCCCTACCACATAAAAAATTGATCTCCCCCTCTCCCATGCCGCCTTTACTTAAGAGAGCTATTTGTGATGCTTTTAAAAAGCATAGAAACTAATATAAAGCAATTACAATGCTTAGATAAAAACGTCGCAAATAAAAATATTATTTGTGACATTTTTCAAAGCGTAGTCAATAAGTATATAGTGAACAAGTAGGAGGGTGAAATATGAGCGACACTTTTATATAAGCATATTATTAGCAACGTTTAAAAAAAACATCACAAAAAAGTGGGCGGGAATGATTTTTTCATGGGTAGGTCGAGAGTGAAATTATTAAAGACATTTTTTAAAATGTCGTTGATAATTAACCAATATGTTATTTTATAAACATCGCAACTAATGTACATAATTTCTTACTTTTACTTATAAACGTAGCAAATATGCATATATTAGATATAATATTTATCTATGATATGATATTTAAATCAAGTAATATATTATTTAACACATGAATAAATAAAATATAATTATGCAAAAAAAAAATCAATTAATTTCTTATTTCCCGTTTGTGTGAGCGCGGGCTTTAAGAACCATTGGATTTAATGTGAGCCCAGAATATGAGAGTTGTCTTATTGAAATATGATGGCCAATAGAGCTTGGCTCAAACAGACATGTGTGACCCCATAACCATGCAAACAAGACTAAAGAAATTAATTTAATTTTTTTAAGATCTAACAGCACAATGAGGCAAGCAACCTACCTACCCCATGAGTTATGTACGTCGTAAGATCAAAATTTAATGGCTCGAGGGTCGGGCTCATCGTGACACACATAAGCCTAGTCTCACACAAAATGGGACTAAATAAATTAATTTAATTTTTTAAGTATTAATTATATAATTATATATTTAATAATATATTTTGTAATTTAAATAACATATAATGAATAAAATAAATAGGGATATTTGTGAATTATACTCTTAAACATCACAAATAACATGTTATTTGCCATGTTTATTTTAAGCATTGTAAATAATCATGTAATTTGCGACGTATAACCATATATATCGCAAATAATAATAAATTCTATGTGATATATTTTATTTTAATATAATAATATATTGTTTAATATATAAATATAAGATATAAAATTACAAAAAAATTTAAATTAATTTCTTTAGTTCCAGTTGTGTGAGCCCGAGATTTAAGAGCCGTCGTATTGAGACCAAACTTGCGTAAGAGAGCATGCAATTTGCCTACCCCCTGAGTTATGTGCATCGTTAGATTGAAATCCAATGGCCCACAGAGTTGGGGCTCACATTGACATGTGTGACCCTATTCTCACACAAATGAGCTTGACTAAATTAATTGAATTTTTTGAAATCTGGCAGCGCAAGGGGGCATACAACTTGTCTACCCCCTGAGTTATGTGCATCGTCATATCGAAATCCGACGATTGTGTGACCCATTCTCAACAAATAGGATTCAAGAATTTTCTTTTGAGATCAGACAGTGCAAAGGGGTATGCAACCTACCTACACATTGAGTTTTGTGTGCCATTTGATTGAAGTTCGATTACCCACAGGGTTGGGGCTCATGGTGATGCACATATTGGCCATGACCAGGATGGTCACCGTCGCGTGATGTCCTTAATGAGGCCCAGGTTGGGAATGTTGGCCATGATGCCTTGGGAACGAATACCTATGTGGACTTGCTCTGGGGTCATGACAGTGCAGGTTAGGAGAAGCTGGAACATAGTGACATCGGTTGGAGCAGTGGCTTGAACCCAAAGCAGCGGATCGACAAGAGCAATTGACGGAAGGGGGCCAAATTGGACTCCCAATTTGGCTAAAGACCTAGATAGCATCGATGGGATGTCTTCTAGTGGCTCATGGGCGACGAGAGGCTCTATTTTTAGCCCCTTGGTCTAGAGGCTTTTGCAGGTTCAACCGAGAGCTTTTTGGATTGGACTTTTTTTCTCTGTGGTGGATCGCTCTTCCTCTACCTAGGTGTGCTGTGGACTCGTAGTGAGGTTATATTATTTTTGTGCCACGATCTCACGTATTGAGTAAGGTAAGAGTTCTTTGTGTTATTTTTTTAGACTTGTGCATATATGTACGATTTAGAACTCAAACTATTAAAGAACTTGTACTCAAATATGCTTGAGATGCATTTATTTTTAAAGAATATGACCATGACAAGTTTTACTTTTATGTTTTCGTTTTGGGTCATACCTGATAATGTTGGTTTGATTGTACAATGAACTAATTTATAAAAATCGTTTTCACATGTTTTGAATGACCAGATAGATATGAGCATAGTAGCTATGAGAAACAAAAATATCTAAACTTGTCAGCATGTAACATTGACCTCGGGCCAGGATAATTATATTGCAAAAGAGGTTATATTGGCGCATAGGAACTTCAAAATCGAATGCAACCAATGGTCTACAAGAGATTTCTATCATAGAAGAAAGGGGAGAAGAGAAAGATTAAGGCTAAAGAGGCCAAATTAATATAACTAATAATTTCCTTAATAATAAATCAAATAGGGCATAACCTCTACATATTTATAGATAATAAAAAATTAATCCTAATAAAACTTGCAATCATAATGAGCCTTTTAACATTAGCTAAGCCTAATAAAAATAAATTCTTAATTAATCTAAAATATTATAATTAATAATTAATTCTTAATTACAATAGACATTGAAAGCAGGACCCAACCCTTCAAAGGCAGATTATCTTAAAGGCAGTTTATACTAGTATCATAACAGTTTAGCTTTCCACTTATTAGGGAGCATGGGTCATTAAATGTCTCATGCATGAAACTGTCTTATCAGCATGGCCAAGGACCATAATTTTATAACCTCAAAAGGTATGGCTGCACTAAAATATAGTAATCGAAACCAAACTGGGTAGAACCTAACAGAAATTAGAAATTAGTCCGTGCAGTTCCTTAAGTTAAAGAACCGATTTACTTTCGGTTCAATTTGGTTCCTGTTTATAAAAATTTAAAACCGAATCGAACCAATTCTTTTTAAAAAAAATAACTTTAATCTCGACCATTTATTTAAAACCGAATCGAACCAATTCTTTTTAAAAAAAATTACTTTAATCTCGACCATTTATTTAAATGAACGACTGAGATTAAAATCCTCCATTCTCTTATCCTAGCCCTCCCATAATCCCACTACTCCAAAGCCACTCCCGATGCCCAGCCTCCCTTCCCAATCTGCAGCTCCGCTCCCGTCAACCCCCCTCCGTCCACCACCTCCTCTCGCTGGCCGCCACCCCAGCGCTGCCTCCATTCTTCCTTCTGCTGCCTCCCCTCGCCGCCTCTTTTCCCGCAGTTTAGAACCAAGACAAGGGCGAAACTTTTGGGCTCTAGGTAAGGTTGGCTGGCCACCGGCTGGCTTTAGCCAGGGGGTCGAAATCGCTGCTAGACGGTGGATAGACCAGTCCTGGCCTTGTGGCCAGCCAAGGCTGCTGCAGAATCTGCTGGCACTCTACAGAGCTGGCCAGCCAGTGGCCGCTCCAACCTCTGTCGCCTCCTTTCCCGCATGCCGCTAGCCCGATCCCACTTCCCTTCTTACTCTCCAGCTGCCAGTCTACTACCGCTTTGCCCTCCATTGCTTCCACTCTCAGTGGCCGCCACCCCGACACCGACTCTCCTATGACCCTCTCCCTCCACCACCTCCTACTCTCGTCGGCCGCTACCCCGATCCCACCTCCCCTCGCCCTCACCTACCTCTCCACTCTCCTCCGGTTCCCTTTGCCTTCCCCCCGCTAGACGCCACCCCGACCCAGCCATATCCCTCTCTAGCCGGCCAACTTCTCCAATGCCATCCTGCCGCAATGCCATCACCTCCGCTCTCCAAGCATGAACAACTGGCAATCAGGGTTCTCCTCCCATTCTGTTCGTTAGTCACCATCAATCGGTCGGTAGTGACTAGTGACAGAGTGGGATAGGAACAAAACCGATTCCTTTCCAATTTTGGTTCCTTTAGAAATATGATAGAACCGAACCAAGATGCAACAGTATTAAAAACCGGAAGAGAGTTGAATTAATGCCTGACAAAGCTTCAGTTAAGTAAATGATTTCATGAGATATCTTGACCAAATTTTGTAACCTATACGCATGCCATTGAAATGATTTGGCCAATACGAAGAAGAAACATTTAAAAAAAACAGAAAGAGAACTGCACCGTTACATTGACTCAAAATTATACCTTGTTCCTTAAGAATCACAAAATTTATCAATCCATATGCAATTAAGAAACAGCTCGGGGTTCATGCTGCATCGGGCTCATAACGTGGCATTGTGACAGAACAAAGGGTTAGACAAGCTTTTTGGCCCCCTTGAGTAAAATCCTCCGTCGAATTGAAATCCTATGGCCAAAGTGGCCGAGCTCACGCTGACACACTCGTAATAACGGGACTCATATAACTAATGATACTTGTACAAAGCTTCATTTGATTTCTTCCATCTCACCAGCGCCTTGAGAAATTCCATCACCTGAGATATCAGAACAACACGAGCATAAGAAACACATGCCCGATCATTTTTCTAGGAATGTTTAAAGTGAAAAACAGTTTAATTACCTCAGATGGGTCTCTTAGTGTGTAGAAGGCATTTGTTTCCTTCGGGGCAGAAGACACCAGGATTCCACATCCCCTCTTGCCCTCTCGCAACACCTAAAAATTTCATGGAGGACAGCAACAAACTGGTGTTACTTCAAAGATAACTCACTTAAAAAATGGTAAGCATTTAATACCTTAAATGCATCTTCGTCTGTCCGGTCATCCCCAACATACATGGGGAGCACATCATTGCACCGGCCAAGTCCTGCAACAACCAAGACAAACAATCAGACAAAAGCATCAATCAAGTATTTGGCCTTATAATGTTGTCACTCTCAACTCTCCAGGGTCAGGGAGGCCATTTACCAAGTGATTCAAGTAAAAACTCAACCGCTTTGCCTTTGTTCCAGTCAATTATAGGGCGAACCTCTAAAACCTGTAAAATTTGAGGATTAATCAAAAGAGAAAAGTTAATATGCACCGGTTAAAAACTCACTTGCCCCCTGAGTAATATGGGTCAACCTCGATCCAAAACAGTCTAATGCGTCCCGCGCACATGCGTGGGTTCATATCAAGGGGGCTCCAATCAAGATTATCAGCTCATTCTATTGGATAATCACCACTATATAATATATATACTCTCATTAAGCATACTACCTTTCGTCCATGTGTCATTCGCAAACGTGGATACTCTTTTAATGTGTCATAAACAATCTGCCCAATTACATTCCAATCCTAAGCAAGATCAACAGTTCACTGGTTTAGAGGATTAAAGATAGCAAAGAAAAAAAAGCAAAACGGAAAATCCGTTTTACTTCTAATGCACTCATTTATACCTTCTCATCTACATTTCGATAATGTAGAGAAACACAATACTTGTTATTCTCAACTTTGGAACCTTTGATTCCTCTAGTGCTGTCGACGAGGGATCTAAAAACCTGGAAAAGAAAAAAGAAATTAGAACAAGCTATTTGGCAATGATAAGCAAAGGGAAGCCACATACTTTTTATTTACAATGAAAGTCATCAAACCTCATCGATCATGTGTAAAAACTCACTAGCAGGCTGGAAGAGATTCACCTCCTTACCCTGAAACCCAGTAATGCAGCTTAATCAGGTTCACTTCCTCACTTGTGGCATGTCGATGCCAGTATAACGACGGAAGGAAGATGAATTAATTTTTCGATCGAACTGGTTTTTTAGATATTATCACCTGTTCATCAGTAGTCCTAGTGCAGTTTATGCCATCACTTTTATAATTCCTAACTGGTCCCACAATGTCCATTCCATGGCTTCCAGCATAATGGAGTTCTGATAACCCAACAAACTCATAAACCTGTAAAGCACCGAGAATTCCATTGATAACGGTGAAGTTATTTCCAACAACAACAAAAAATTGATAACGCTGAAGTAGAGAAACTAGTTCTATCCTCAATAGCAAATGTAAGTAAATAATGCAGGCAACATGGTATGAACAAAGAATATGTATTTTCCAGGATTGGTCAAGATTTCTTTCAACCAACCTAAGACTTGGACAACTACACCACCCTCACAAGAGGGAAGCAGTCAAAATCACTACTTATGCTACAGCCTCTGCTTCCACCACAGTTTTACTTTTTGAAGAAAAAAACCATTGGAAACTAAGGAGAACATATTTTTCCTTCTATCTTTGGGATAAAGAAGAAGAAACAGAGAACACATGATTAAACATGGCAATAACATGGGTCAAATAAGGGATCACCTTTTCACGTCGTCTTCCACTGATTATTGCTGTTGGAAAATACTTAGCAGCATTTTTAACTGCTATGCGCATCTGGCAACAAGAATTGTGTGTCAAGTATTTCTGAGTGGTCTCTCTAAAGATAGTCTCCTTTTAGAAATATCGAAAGAAGAGGTAGCCTACCGAATTAGGCATGGATGCACGGTCAGGGTCATCAACAATCGGGGAAAGTGTGCCATCATAATCCAGGAACAAAGCTATCCTCTTCCCTTTAGCACGATTTATGATTTGCTCAAATGAAGCTAAAGCTGATGGATATTTGAGCTGCAAATAGGACAATGAGAGTACATACGCATAGAAATTTTGTCACACACCCAGACTTCTATAAAACTGTAATGACAGTTGAAAAGTCTTACCACCCAGGTGCCATAAGCACTATCTTCTTCTAGTCTAGTTTCGGAATTGCAGTCCTTGTTTGGTTTTTTTCTGGGTGGAGAAGACGATTTCATGGCATCCAACCAGCCATTAGCACCAGCATCATCAAGTTTGCCGGGAATGGGCTTTTTCTTGGGAGTTCTCAAATAAAGCCTAGAAGAAGGAAGCAAATTGGAATATATCCCCAGCCTCGACTTGTTTATGGGAACAGGGTCAGTGAGCACAGGGGCCACTTGGTTAGACTTCAAGTCCATCGGATCCAGTTTAGTTTGTAGGTTTTGTAAGTCGAAGAAAAGAATGAAACTCTGAACTCCAATGTTGCTAGTTAAACTATCCACTTCAATATTTATCCAACTCTTTTATCTATGAAAAACCACCTCTTTAAGGCTTTCTTGTCACCATTGTTGTGAGTGCAGTCCATGAAGTGCAAGTTTCCTGTGAGCTGACAAGTAACAAGTACATTAATGGAGAATCTTAAGGTCATTTGCATAAACCTAAACCAAATAGTATGAACATATAGAAATGGAAACTCTCTTTACCTTCTCATCCCCAAACCAACACTGCATTTATATGCGTAATCCAGATTTGCACAAGAAAATGATTAAGGGAAAGTCCATATCAACCCTGATTTCCACTCGTATCTTCTTCTTCTGCAGGAAGAAAATGGTTCAGAGCCCAAGTAATCTAGCACACACAGAAATGTGATGCATACAAAAACATATAGAAATATTTTTTTGCTAAAACGAACATAAAATCAGAGACCAAAATTTCAGTAACTTGCATCACAACCAACAAAGTATTTTAATCTGACCAGGAAGTATCTTTTTCTACCAGATTCATCTTCGTTTACAATTCTAAGATCCGAATGAAACTGAACTGACAACTTGGAAAAGAAACATTGCACGCTCAGTCAAAAGCTGATGGTGGTCAGATTTTGGCAATGACAATAACATAAGTAAGGAAATTCAGTTATTTCCATGTAAATTTTGAAAATGACATCAACAGAACAGTTCTTTTCACGAGATACACTATCTGTCAAAGTGAGAAGAAAGTCAAGGCGTGCAAACAAGGTTCTGGTTCAACAGTAGGAAAGAAAACTAAAGAAAAACGTAGACATGCGACTATATCGATCAACTTATAATTGAATGAGTAACAGAAACAAAGAGCACACTGTTGACAAATAATTGAAAGTGAACAACACTCTTTAACATCTGAAAAGCAACATGTCAGTAGACTTCCTTCTACTCTTCCACACCACGATTTCTCGATTGAATGAACTACATTATATAATCTGCATCCAACACAGATCAAGTCATGAATGTCCTTTGGACTGATTCTAGTTGGGCATTGGATGCCACGACAGCCAAACCCAATAAGATGGGAAGAAGGCTTTACAGTGATAACTAGATGCCTAATCGATCTAGTGCACATCAGACCAGTGGATCTAAAATGTGCATTGAACTGCTGCAATTAAAATCAGTCACCCCACAGAATTTAATTGCAATTTGAACCTGACAACTTTTCCTGGTCCCAGTGCCCATACAAAACAAAGGTCATTTTACAACACCTAGCGCAGTTGGACAAAAGGCTTGGGACCCTTGAAGAGCATGACTGTAAAATAATGACAAAAAAGAAAATCACTGCCACCATTATTGGCTTGGTGACTTCTGCCTATGATTCAGAAATTTTTGACCTGGGGAGACTTAGGGGTCATTTCATGTCATGTAAAAAGAAAAGAATCTCGCCAGCAGAGACTTTTTTCTGTCATTCTTCTCTTCTGAATTTCAGTATGAATGTCTTAACATCAAAGACAAAAGTGTATAATGTAGCCTTGCGAAACGCATCCATCAATAAAGTAGCAGGCATGAGTTACAACTGTTTGAGTTGCTTTAAGAGGAATGGCAACAGTAGGCAGTTTCAGTTAGTATAACGGTGAGACAGATTAAATACTCAACCTGCTGTTTATTTAGTAGTACTATAGATAATAGTATTATCAGCATTCTAGCAACCTTTCTAAGCTTCCAAAACTTGCAATATTTGTACTCCAATAATTTAAAGACACAAAATATAAAGCCTACACCAGATAAACCATACCGTAAATCCTCTCAGCATAAGTGAAAACAAAGGACATAAATGTGTGTACATATAAGAACGGATGAATGAAATAAAATTTAGAAACACAAATTCTCAACATATCTAGGCCATGACCATATATATATGACGGTGGATGCAGCATTGTATATGAATTATTTTGTACCATCAGAGAATAATTCAGTGTTCTCAAATGAAACTCGTCCATCCCATTTCGGTTTACATCCAGGAAAACGATACGGACTGTGAGTCATCGCTGAGCTGCTGTTGGAAGTTAGGGAAAAAAAGAAAGCCCATGTCGGCACCTACCCACTTCTCTATAGTAGCAGATTTGTCACTCAGAATATCAGCACAAACTGCACAGTCGATTGAAGATTTACCACAACTCTGAAGGCTAAAAGAAGGAAAAGGTAAACGGTGAAAACAATGAAAATGACGACTTTGATATCACGGCCGGACGCGCAGAACCATAACGTGACCTTCTGTCCTTATTGAAACCTTACATACAACTCGTTGGCACAAAGAAACCGGACATGGTACTGTCTTCATAATTTACCTTCAGTTTCAATCCTAGGCATTCATGAAAGCAACCATGCATGTCGTGCGCAGAGAAAAAAAAACACCACGGAAGGAGAAATACCAGTTCAGTGATGCACCATGAAACCAGTTTAAGCGAAGACAACAAATAATTTTCTGTATTCTTCGATCACCAACAGCATTGCGTGAAAACAAACTGAGACTTACTATGGAAGAACAAGAAAAACCAGACCCAAGTGGTTTTCGCTACCTGAATGACGATTCCACTACTGAAACTCCTTGCAGTGGAGGAAACGGACTGTTACTTGAGCAAACAAGAGTCTGTGACCTCCGGAAGCCCAGAAGGACACCTTCTCAATGGGAGTTGGGAGAAGAAGAAGAAGAAGAAGGTGGTCTTGGGAAGGCGTTCCGGTATAATTTGTCGAAGACCTCACGTCGCCCAAAGAGTCGTGCTTATCACGGTGCCTCACTCCGGGTAGAAATCCCGAAAAAAAATACCATTAAAATTCTTTGATAAAAAACACTACAAAAATAGAGGTGGATAAATTAAATTTACATACACATACTTTAATTTGTTTAAATTTATAGCTTTACGATATCTGAACGCAATATTTATGAGTTTAATATTTTTTGTTAGAACTTATTTATGGAGCAAAAAATGGTGCAATGAGGACTGAGGCCCCAAAGTGAAAGTCCATGATGAGTAAGTCCATGATGCATGCTAATTGACACATAAATTGAAGTTCTCAAAATTCGATCTATTATATCTGCCATGTCTTCCGCATGTGTTTGCCATAAATTGAGCACTTTTCTTTGTGCAACATTCACTACGGTTGCACCTCATTATCACTGCATTATTTGGCCACTAACTACAATTGCTCCTTTAACAATCATAATCAAATTGAAATAATTTTTGTAACAAACTTAATTAACGATCAGCCATAAAATTAAAATTATTTTGTAATTTAAATATTAGATTTTCCGTTAAAAGAGCAGTCTAATACGTCGTGTTAACCACGAACAGAAAAATATAAGCAAAGCACATGCTACGACGCATCTGCAACTCCATCCAAGGCAAATATATAAAAAACAGGGATTTATCTGTAATAATCCATACCACAGGGAAGAAGCATTAAATAACTTTGCACAACAGCAAGAGCAACGGTGTTCGCTTAGGCCACTATGCAACCCACACGTGTTAGATGCACCGCGACAAAGGCCACGTGGCGTGGGCGAGGCTGGGCCCGCGACACGTCAGGGCGGGAGTATCTGGCACTGTGTCGCTTTCGCGGACAGCTGGCGCGGCGATCCGCACGTGTGCGAGCGCACGTGGAACGGGGTTCACTGTTTACCCGGCGATTTCTCCGCCGCGAATCTCCGCTGCGGTAGTACGCAGACGTTTCCTCGGCATTGGCTCCTCCCCTTGTGAGACGTAACGAAGATCTTGTGGGTCCCGTGGATGAGGGGTCCCACTTTCCTGGCCCATGAGATGTCTGTGGGCCTTCGGCATTCAAATGACATTTTATTTTGCAAAGCATTGGGTAAAGTGACGTCAATTCTTACTTTTTTCCCTACAAAAATTAGGGGTAATATTTTTATTAAGATGATGATTTTGTCAAGGTTGCAGCTTTAATAAGCTACAGCGATTTAGCAGTCAGATCTTTGGCCATCAGATCATAGTCGAACCATGAATTGACGTGAGGTATATCTGACTGAAGCAATAACTCTTTGGCTAGTTTTCTCTTTTTGTTGTATCAAATGGCCTAAAGTTTATATCTCAATCCATTGACACGAATTTGAGTGTGTGAGCCTATAGGGGCCTACAAAAGGCTAATGAGGCTAGGGACAAAAGTACATTGTGAATCTGGGGACCACACTCACCCACACCTTCTTTTTTTTTTACTATATACGAGTCTCCTCCTCTAATTTACTTTTTAGAACATGATTCCCAGTAACCATCTTTTTGGCCCCATTCAGGATCTGAGATCTTGCACTATAATAAAAAAATTATTAACCTCATTTTTATTAACGTCACAATAAAATGTGTTATTAAAAAGTACTTTTTACGACACTTAAAAAAGCATTGAAAAAAACTATTTGTGATGCATTTTTTAAAGCATCGCAAATACAAAAAAATTTCTATAACAAATTTTTTGTACTATTTACAAAACTTTTTTTAAAGTGTCGCAATGGTGCTACTCTTTGCGATATTTTTTTTAAAACGTTGCAAATAATATCACTATTTGCGTTGCTTTCAAAAAGTATCACAAATAAAATATATTTTTTTAAAAGTTGTACTTTTACTAGACTTGATAAAAAAATGTAACAAATATATTATATTTTATTTAATATTTATTATTTTAATATATAATTAATTAATTAATTAAATTTTCATACTTTCTCCACTCTCTTTCTAAGAGATAGGGCTCATGCTAACGCACGTGAGAGAGAGAAAAGAGAGATAGAAAGAGATGGAGGGAGAGACACTAGAGAGAGAAAATAAAAAGAGGCAGCAAGAGAAGAGAGAAGCAGAGGAGAGAGGATAAACATAGATAGGTGAGAGAGAGAGGAGAGAGAGAGGGGAGAGAGAAGAGAGTGGGAGAGAGGAGAGGGATAGTGAGCAGAGAAGATAGAGAGAGAAGAAAGATTATTTTAAAGAAATTATTTGAGACGCTTTTATAAAAGTATTGCAAATAGTTATAAAATTTGTAGCACTTACGAAATTGCGATGCAAATAGGTAATAGTAGTTGCGATACTTTTGTAAAAGTATCGATATTTATGATATTTTCATAAAAGCTTTGTAAATACTAATATTTTTAAAAAAGTCTTCAAATCAGTAAGCTCTAAAATTGTTGATTCTATCTAATTTTCCAACTGTTCCATGCGGGGCATAAAGGTGAGCAAGGGAAGAGTCCGAGTTGGCTCATCTCGCAATGCCAAGGGTTCCTCTGCGACATAGATTTTCCAAAGAGGGCCAATTATGGCAGCAACAGGGAGGGTGGGAGGGCACAGGCTCTACATATGGAATTTGAGAGGAATAGGAGAGAAGAATAGCGGAAACAACTACTTAAAACTAAACTAAATTTTGAATTAGATTGTCTGATGTCTAATATGATATGCACTATAATTTTATAGAGGAATTGTAGAGTAATCTTACAAGAATAAGGGAACTATTATTAACCTAATTTTTACTTAATAAGAACTTTAAATCTATAACACATTAAAAGGTATTGGGCCAAGTTTGACTTTTCAACTAATAAAAGACTATTTACGACATCAAATAGTTGGTATTTACATGCTTTTGTGGTTCAATATGTATGAAAATATAGTATTTTGTAGGAATATTTTGGGTATTTAGGGAAATAATTTATAGTGGACGAGATATTTTGGCCTGAGTGTTTCATTTTCATATAATAGGGATAGTAAAATTGATAATTTGAAGGGGATAGATTTGATAATTACATTATACTTCCTTAACCATAGTGTCAAATTTATTGCATGTCATTTGTATTTGGCAGGTGTGTGTGATCAGGATTATTTTCATGCCTAATTAACTCCTTGCTAGATTTGGCAAACTTTGTATAACGTTTTTATACTAATTAAATTAGGAATAAAACTAAATTAGGAAAGCTAATAAGGGTAATAACACATTGGCGATTGAACTGAGATGTTTTAAGCATGGTTCGCCATCTCGGATCTCGGTCTCATCTTGGTAGCCTAAAGAGATGAGATCTCGAAGAGATCTCGGAGAGCTCGTGTAAAATTGCAAGCGTTCATGTGATATTATAAAGAAAAATCTGATATTGGTTCTGGTCATGCCTGCCATATGAGATGTAGGGACAGTTAATTACTGTCATTTGTAAGAGAAAATAATCCAAACATCACTTTCATGAAAAAATAAGAAATTTTAGAAAAGCAGTACAATAACGTCAGCTACTTGAAAGTAAAATAGATAGCTCAAGTTTCTCTGAAGTCAAAGAAAATATTTTGCAGATACAATACGAATTGAGAATCTGAGTATGAATATGCTACAGTAGTCACAGACAGACACCCGCGCTTCTGTACCTCCGCCATGGGAGCACCAGGGCTGGCCGCATCGGCCATGGGCACAAAAATGTCCACTGGAGCCTGAGAGAAGCAATAGCTCAGGACTGTGCTTCCCCTGGCGCTGGAGCTATGCACGGAGGCGGCCGTCGTGCTCTCCTCAGGTGGATTCGTTCATGAGGAGCTCAAAAGCTGACTGCAAACCTCTAGAATTTGGCTGTGGCTTGAGGGTCGCCCGGGTTCTTGTCCAGGTGGAGCTCTCGGGCCTTTTTCCGGTAAGCATGCTCAGCCATGTACACAGCAAAGGTTTGGTAGGCCGAGGGGCCTATTGAGCTGGCTGGTGTCAAGCAAGATATTCTCAATGGATGTGACAGTAATGGGGCAGAGCATCGTGGTGGCCGCGAGGTGGCGGAGTACATGCTGGACCACAACTCGCACATGTGGTGCATGCAACGGAGAAAGGCCAACTTCTTTTGCCTAGTAACCGTCTTCTCTGGTCTCATCTCCGTGGGCCGATGATTGGAGTCAGTCCATAGTTGGGCCTATCTCGTCCACTTCGTCGTCTTCTTACTGGTGTTCTTAACTTTCTTGGTGGCACCAGAGCTGACCTTGCCATCCACTCCATGTGAGCATCTGGTGCAACAATAGCCTAGCTAGACCTGCAGTCATCCCCTCCCATTGGTGGCCTCCACCACCTCCGACCCTAGAGATTCCTGCGATGTCAAACCTTCATTATTGACGGAGTCTTTGGTACTTTGCCGGCCAAGTAACCCTAAAGAACGGACCGGTACCAAAGTCAGCACTGGCACTACCTTCGGCTGTCGACGAGCACATGGGAGCCAACATAGTAGGAGCGGCGGCAGGACACAACTCAGAAGTTTGTTTTCAGGCTGCTGGAAAGAATGGATCGCCGTCTTGTCGAATCTCGGCGAGATCTCGCCAGGATCTCACTGAAATTTGAAATTTCATCTCTATTAGATCTCGCGGCTTGGTAGAGATGACAAGAGAGAGAAAGAGATCTCGGCGAGATCTCGCCGAGACGGCAATCCATGGTTTTAAGAGGTTGGACCAAAAGTAATAAACATCTAACCTTAGGGGGCGTTTGGCAAACAATTCTAAGTAGAAAGAAAATGAATTGTGATTAGAATCAATTTTTGAAAAGAAAAGCAAAAATAGAAGATGTTTGGTTTAAGTTTTATTGGATGATTTTAAAGAGAAATTAAATTTTAGCTCACTTTTGATTTTTGTATGCAAAATTATAAAAATATCTTCTAACATAAATATCACACAAATGAAATAATGGGTAGAACATCTTTTCATATTATTTAAAAAAAAAAAATTTCTTCGAAAACGCTCGTCGGAGGTGAGTTTTCAAAGAAATCGAATTTTAAGTCAATTCGATTTGAATTGACAAAAAGGTAGATTTTGGGCTGGAAAGTCATTTTGACTTTAAATAGGCCTTCCGTACTCGCTGATAGGGCACCAGGTATATATATATTTAGGATTTAATAATCAATCAGTAATCCTTAAGATCAAGTGCTTATATCGTGTTTAAACTAGACGGATCTTGGTTTGATCATGTGCATGAAAGATTAGTGTTATTAGTAAGTAATTCACAATCTCTTTCTATAGTCATGAAAGTTGGAAGCTACATACTACTACCAATCAGCAACATGTATTAATGAACGACAAACCTTATAAACTGACATTGTTTCACGTAAAATACAGTTTGCAAAAAAACAAAAACAGAGACTTTCAGAACGAAACAAAAGTATCTAAGCGAATTAATCAGCACTTCATGTCCCTACTATCTTCTACAAATTATTGACTGCCTAATTACAGTAAGAAACAGACTAAAATATCTTCTTAATTGGATAAAGGAAAGAAAGCCTCCCATCAATCGTCAATCGTCATCGATGGCTTGTCCTCCTGCACATCAAAGGCAAAGAGAAATCAGTAATAAAAAAACCCTTCGTACAAAACATATGCTCCTGCTGTAAGAAACTAAGGCCAACATACCAATTTCAAATTACCCAGTTGATTCAGAGCGTTCATCAGTTTCTCCTGGTCCTGCTTCTTTTGCTTCTCGCGCTGCCATTGCAACCTGTTCCAGTCCCATCACCCACAAAACATACTTAGCAGCAAGGAAAGACTCGAAGAAAAGAAACGAAAAGAACAAGATTAAGAATAACGTTAGAAAGACTGAAAGAAGGAAGAGAGACATGCTTCAAATAGGGATGCAGATTAAACATTGAGCTGGGTGTATTAACACGAGGCCTGCCGGTCGATGGCAACGCCGGAAAAGGCAAAGCCGGAGCAGGAAGCACCGCTGCTTCTTGTCGGTAGGGGCCGCTGGGCTCAACGTCCTTCATGTCTACGTCACCGTGTTCCATGTCTGCTGCTCTCAGGAAACTGGTCTTGATCAAACTCTCGAGAGAACAGTCTTCTCTATGGTTTCACCTGCATGAAGCGGCTCAGATGTGGGTAGTTTATACAGGAAAGGGAACACGAGTCCTTTTAGCAGTTGGACTAGGAATTTATGAAGGAAGCTGCCTTATTGGAGGCATTCCTCATACAAATTAGCAATTCTTTACCTTCTCTCAATGTGAGTTTTATCTCTATATAAATTTATATGTAATTATAAATATTGTGGTTAATATCATATCTACACCAGGTCGAATTTAAATCTTGTGACAATGGTTGTAGCGAGCTTCTTGTAAGGTTCTGCATGTTTAGTGGAAAGCATCGACCCCCCACTTCCGTTTAACAATGGGTATATTACATATAACTTCCGAATCAATTAGATTGAAAATAATGAATGAGACTATTCCACCCTCCCTACCGGTTGTCACTTCTCATAATATATACATAGATCGAATAGCTTAGTTTGAGGAATTCCTCCAATGATACCCAGTTTCCTTCCTAAATTTGTAGTTCCCTGTTCTTTGTAACCAACCCACATGTGGGCCTCCTTCTATCCCGTTTCATGCAGGTGAAACCAAAGAGAAGACTGTTCTCTCGAGAGTTTGATCAAGACCAGTTTCCTGGTACATGGAACACATAAATGTAGACATGAAGGACCTTGAGCCCCCGGTCCCCTACCGAAAAGAGGCAGTTGCTCTTCCTTCTCCAGTGCCGCCATTGACCGGCAGGCCTCCTGCTCATTCAGACCCCTCGCGTTATAATTTGCAATCCATTTTGAAGTGCGTCTCTCTACCTTCTTTCAGTCTTTCTTCCATGTTATTCTTAATCTTGTACTTTTTGTTTCTTCTTCTCTTTGAGTCTTTCCTTGCTGCTAAGTATGCTTAATTTGTGGGTGGTGGAACTGGAACAGGGTGCGACTGCGCGAAATGCAAGACAAGCGCGCAGCAGCAGGAGAGACAGATTATCGCTGTAAATCAACTGGGCAATTTGAAATTGGTATGTTGCCCTCAGTTTCTTACACAAGAGCACATGCATTGTTTGGGTGGTTTTTTTTTCCTGACTTCTCTTTGATTTTGATGTGCAGGACAAGTGATGATGATTGATGGAAGGGTTCATTTCCTTTACAACAAGGAAGCTGTGTGTAGAGTGGCGAGCGGAAAGGTAGCCCAAGGGGTGGCTCAATTAAGCAATTCTCCATTTTTCTCAAAATTGCCACATATGTAAATAAAATTTAAAATATCATAAACAATAAATTCATTTAAGGAGTAATTAGTTAATAAAAACTGAATTAAGCGAGTTCAATTTATTAACCTTTGGGGCTGATTTGCCTCAAGACACTAATTCCCTTTACACTCATGCTTGATTTACAATTGAATATCAACTTAATAAAAAGAATGAGAGAAATACTTTGTCTATATATAAATATTTCAAAATTCCTTTACAATGAATTGTAGTTCTCTTGATATAGTGCCTTAAGCCATTATTTTGATTGATATAGTGCCTTAAGCCATTATTTTGATTCTTCTCTTGGATAAATTTGTTGGCACAATTCCTAAGGCACTATCCAAGTGAAGGAAGATGATGAGGAAGAAAAAAGAGGAGGAGAGAGGAGGAGACCAGCCCTTGTCTTCCTCCTCCTTTGTGATCACGCCAAGAGAGTAGAAGGAGAGAGGTGGGGGTGTGTTGGGAGAGAGGGAGAGAAGAGAAAAGATTAGGGCTCTTCCCCCTCTTTCTTATCTTTTAATACTTCATTCCTTGAATAGGCTTAAGTCATTGAGCTTATATCTACGCTCTACACGAATTAAATAAAAGGTATGATACAATGGGTGTAGGCTCGGACTCTCTAAGCCATGAAAGCCTGAGCCCTACAGAAGACCATGATCGTGACTGGGTCAACCTCTTGCTAATTACGAGTCCGATCAAAGACACATGTTCTAGGTTCAAGTCCTACAAAGTGAAATGCGTACTATAATCACATATCTAATATGCATGTATATCAGATGTGAGTTTTATGAGAATGTGTTTTATAATGATTCCCTCATGGTTGGCACGGGGCCGCGAGCTCACAGCTGCTCACCTTGGATCCCGTAGCCCATAGCCACTCACCCAAACCACAAACAAGGATAGGCCAATAGGCCTGAGACCATACCATGGTCCAATAATATTTGTACTCAATTAAGCTAATAGTTTATTCTGTCTTACTCTAATTAAGCAGTTACTAATTTGTAGAATATAGTAGGGACATAAAGTGCTGATTCACATATATACTTTTGTTTGTCGTGAAAGTAACATATGTTTTTTTTTACAAACTTTTTTAAGTGAAACAATGTCCAATAAATTTTGTATGGGATTTGTAGGCTAATACGTGTACCGTCGATTTCGGGTGATCCTAACAAACCTTCACCAGCCTATAAAGGTTCACCAGTTGATGGCCACTCCATGTTAGTGAATGCAAGTAGTAGTATTTATCCAAGAAGCGACTTATACTCTCCTCACACACCAACCTTCTTCCTTCCTGTCTTTTATTGAGTGCAATCAAATTATTAGAAAAAAATCACTTACAGCTCCCTTGGAGGACTTAATCTGACAAGTCATTTGTTGGATTTTTTGGGGTTGGCGAATATGTCCAATTGCCTTTATTTATTGACAAGATTATCCATTTGTATTTTATTTTCCCTTTCTTCTCCCCTTTGATCTTCTTCTTTCTCCTCTTTCCCAAGCTCCCACCATAGCCACAGCCAAACCTAGCCGCAGCTAACCATTCACCATGTGGCTAAGGCCAGGTCCTTGAAGGCCTGGCTATTTGCGGTCTACTGGCAGTTAGATATTTGAAAATAAAATAATAATGCATACTTTCTATTTTTTACATTATTTTTAGGAGGCAAACATCTTGTGATCCTCTTAAATAGGGGGGATAGCCATAGTGAGCAAGTCAGGTAATTTTTTTCCTCTCGAAATTATTAAAAAATAAGAAAATAGACCTTGGGCGAAATTTTATCCGAATTTTCAACTCCAAATTTATTGCCTACTTAGATTTAGGTTAGATTTTTTTTATGCCAATTTGGACGGATTTTAGGGTTGAGGCTTCATTAATGTATTAATTTTTATGTCTGTTCCTCTTTCACTTTAATAATAATATAAATATAAATAAAGTCTCCAATCCTGCTTCTGTGCTTCATGCTTGCGACAACAAGAAGACTATTCTTCTAAGAAGATTAATGAAGGCTTAGTTTCTTGGGACCCATGGCAGACGTCGATGTCGACACGATAGGCATGGAGCCCAGTACACCGCCCCAACAAGAGGCCTTCTTCACCGGCACCGGCCAGGCTGCTGCTCGATCGGGACACCCGATAATAGTGAGTCATGTTACCACTTCAGTGGTATTTCTGCTGAACGACATTGACATGCATTGTCCTGGGGAGTGGAATAGCTTGATGGACATGGACCCGGCGGTGGAGCTGCCCTGGACGTTTGTGGACGACATATATTGTCCTGAGATGCGGAATCATGTCTTGGACTTGGACTTGCATGCCTCGAGAAGCTCCTGCAGCCCTGCTGAACGAAAGACCCCTTACTGTTACTCCTACTGTGGAGCAACCCAAGTATTCCTCCTCTATCAATTCTTTCTTCATGTATTTTTCTTGATCTTGTTTTTTTTTTTTTTGGTTTCTTGTCTTTTAGTATTTTTATGCTTTTAAGTACCTTTTGCTGGTAGTCAGATTAATTTGGAACAGGTTACCTCAGCTCTCTTTCCTGGACTTTTCTTTGTTTTTCATGTGAAGAGGACAAGTGAAGATATGATATTTCATTTCCCTTTCTACAAAAATGAAGCTGCGCCTTTATTCAATTAAGATAATTTGGCCTGCGTAAGACTGTAATTAGGAGGCACTAACTGGTAGAAAGATTGACATGAAATGCTGAATTTGCTAATATCTTTTAGTTAATTCAAATTTTTTTATGGAACTAAGTGTATGATGTCTTGTTTACTTATAAGTTCTAACTTTTTACCTGAGTTAAATTGAAAAGCTTGTTATGCATACATGGGGCCTGAATACTAATTGGTTATTTGAGTGTAGAATTTTTTAGAAATGAAAGTGAAAATTTTGAAATTAATTCTATCTTGGTAATAAAAAAATTAAATTTAAATTTAGATAGAACTTCAAACCCGTCTCTAAAATTTTAAACTAACATAACTTTTTCTTTCAAACCCTGATATGCTTTTTCTTAGTACTATTGTATTTCTATTGACGAGTCCTAACAAACAAGACCTCACATGGGTACATTATCTTGAATTTTTAAAATAGGGTCCATCATATAACATACTTTTTGAGGCTCAAATTGATATTAAAGGGAATAGTAAAAAATAACGGAATCCAAAATTTCTATACAGGAGGTTGTGAGCCAGAATTGACAGAATCACCTCAAGAAGTGATTCCATCATATTTAAATTTAAATCTTCATTATGATGGAATTCAAAGTACTTAACTATCCAACCACAATTCTATTAATTCACGACAAAAATGTAGTGGTCTAGTGGAATCCTTTAAATATGAGAGGAATTTCCACGCCCAAACACTTATGTCATTTAGAAAGAAAGTTATTTTTACTTCTAAGTCTGTTTACACTTAAAATAATCACTCTTTATCCATATCCATCCAGGATGTGGATGGCTTTCCTCGTTTGCATGTGAACGGGGAAACTGATGCAGGGCTAAGTTCTATGGAATTCTACATGTACCTTCAAGCTATGATCCTCCATCTCTATGAGACTTATGGATAAGAAATCTTAGGAATTGTTAGATCCAGTTCTCAAGTTTCCCTCACTACTTCTTTGGTAATATAACAGCTTCGCATTGTTGGTCACCAAGCCTTGGCAATGCTAGAAAGTTTCAAACAAAATATCCCAATATCACGTCCACTAAGAAATTAATTGTCTTTCATATTCCTTCCTCTCCCCTCCTCTACCTCCTTTAACAATCTTGTAAGCCTCCAGTCACCACTATTTGACCTCTACCTCTTCCTCCCCGCCTCTTCCACCATCCTCCACCATCTTATTTTACTATTGTTTGTATGTGTCCATTTGTCTATACAAATATAAACAAAAGCATGTTATGTCCATGATGGACAATCGAAGTTATTTATTCAAATCTGATGCAAATCCACTCGAAGCATGTATACTATTTTACTAAAGGTGCCCACATGATTTTAGTTTACACACTTTCTCACCACTTTGCTCAAAGCAAATAGTGACTTATTATTGTTAGAAGTGGGCATTATATTAAATGGGTTAAGCCCATATCATTTAGATAGACATGATAATGTATATGTGGGTCAAACCCATATTACTCATGTGAATTAAGCTCATATGGTAGAGAGAGCCCAAACCCACTTTGTGTTGAATGAGAATAACACATATGAATTGGTTGAAGGAGTGAATAGTCTCACATTGGCATTAGTTTGGCCTTTCAAGTTAGACCCTTAGGCCAACCCACTTTTGTGGGGGAGAGAGATGTTGGACCCATGCACCTAAGTGGGCTAACCTACACGCACACGCTGCCGCCGCCCGACCAGCTCGGGTTGAGTTGGGTTGGGTTAGGTTAACAAGATAATATTTTTTGGACAAATTCATTTTGTTTGGTTTTCTATTAACCAAAATGGGTCCGGTTTGTTTTCGCTAAAGATTGTGTCCCTTACGGATGGATGCATCCGTTTGAATGAGAAACGACATCTTCAACGGGATTTCCTATAAAATCATTTAAAACAATTTCTGCACTAATCCAATTTGGGATTTCCGTCCGTTCATTTATGTGATCGCATACATATTGTGGTTCACTGCATGTATTGTGTTGGAGGTGCTCCTACAGTATGTGCTTGATCGTCTTATCCTGGGAGGCAGACGCCCAATAGTCCTAAGCACTATTAAGGAGGGTGAATTCTGTCTTAAGGACAGAGCGACTTGCTTGATTTGATCATAATCTTTCTAGTAAGATTTTTTATCACTATATTTGCAAAGGTACGAAAATAACAACTATAAGCGAGTTCCATGGAGATACTAATTTACTTAAAAACCGATAACAATTTACTCAACACAGATGCTATTTTTGAGGAAGGCTGGTCCTCACTTGGAGATAATAAAATACTGAAATCTGATACCAAGTTAATTGATACGGATACTACTTATCTAAAAGTTGGTGCTTGCTGAAAGTTTATACTTGTATGAATATACTAATTAGTCAAATTTAATATCAATTTAATTGGAGCAAATACTAATTTGTTGAAAATTGGTAATTACAAGATGATACTGATTAGTATACTAATTTACTCAAAGCGAATACAAATTTACTCGAGGAATATACCAATTTACTTGAAGGAGATACTTATTTACTTATAGTGGGTTAGTCAAAGATATTTTTACTCAAAGATGATACTTCCTCTATCTTATATTAATAGCCACATTTTGTTTTTCAAAATGAACTGATTTTAATTCATTTTAAGAAACCAATGTGGCTTTTAATTTAAGACAGAGGAAGTAGTAATTTCTTGAAGCCTAGTTCTCACTTGGAAAGACTAAGTTATTCGAGTCTGATACTAATTTAATCGATATGGTACTATTTATATGAAAGCTTATACTTACATGAAGATACTAATTTGCTCAAATATGATATTGATATACTCAAGGTTGTAACACCCATAAATTTTATCAGTAAAAAATATCAATGGCAGGGATCATAGGTAGGGCACCAAGCATAGTTGATGATCTATCGGCAATCCCACGACATATTGATAACACATATACAAAACCGTTAGGCCATAAATTATGATTTAGCTAGTCACTCCTTTATGCATGGTTTTCTCTTGAAAAGGGATTCTCCTGAGGCTGAAGAACCCAAAAAGAGTCTTGAGAGAGGATCTAAGAACAAAGTGCAATTAGGAGGAGTAGTATTACATATAAAGAACATTAGAGGAATTTGTGTCGGAATTCTTTATCAAAAAACCAACGGATTGAGGGAGAATTAGCAACGAACCTCTTGTCCAGAGGCCGGATGAATTAATCTTTACAATCTCTACATAGTGTTTATATATATTTGAACTTCCTTCCTATTATCAAAAATTCCACTTCATTATTTATCTACTAGGTTCAAGTGGCGGGGGACCCAATTCATTATCCATGCTACTGCACAAGGCCCACAAGCACCCCAGGGGACCATCTCTTTGGCCCCTGTTTATGAAATAACGTATTTTCTCTTTTGTACCATTTTTTTTACTTCTTAGAAGGCAATCATTCTGTTAATCCTTTACTAAAAAAATTCATTCTGTTAATCCTAGCAAAGATAATGAGCCATAACCGAGTCAAGCTTTTGCCTTGATCAGCTCGAGCTTGATCTATTTTAAGTAGGTCTGATTTGAGTCAACATCAACCTGAGTTCGAACTAGTCTCGTCAACTCACTTTATTAAGTTTTTTTATTTATACACTTATTTAATTTGAGAAAAATATTATATCTGTTAAAATTTTAATGATAAATTGCACTTGACCCATCATCCCAATATTGCACATAACCACCATGAATTATAAAAACCTCCTCATAAACCCCCTGCCTTAACCATTAAAGTTACACTGCCAATTTTTTTGTCAAAGTTCTATGTTAACTCTCCGTTGGCTTCCTTGTTCACATATGTTGTTTACTTCAATTTTAATTGACTAATCTCAAACCTTGATTTGAACCGCTACTCTTTCAACCTTGTTTAATACTAGCAACCTTTATTTCTATAGTTCATTTTGCTGAGAATGTGTTATTAAAGCACATAAGGGTGTATGTAACTGTCTCAAAACGTTTGAAATTTAATGACATCAACAATTATGGTTTTGGAGAGTTAGTGCGAAACGGTTATGTGCATACATTCATAATACATATGGGTTATGTACAATTTATTTGTTATTCATAGAAGATAATTGTAATTCACTTAAATTTTAACTTTTTATAGGAGACCTATATATTGTTTCGAAGTGAAATACTAGAACAACTTTTGATAAAATAATAAGTGCATAAAAATGAATATAATTTTTGTATTAAAAGTCAAATCAAGGTAGGATCATTAATAATCTTCTTCCAATTTGTAGCTTAGGGCATGTTTGGGAGGCTATCTAAAAGATTTATTGGTAAAAAGGACTAAAGTAGAAAGAAAATCTTTTAATAATGTAATATTTTACATTAATAAGAAAAACCCATTTTTTTTCTAAATGACTTCCCAAAAAAGCTTTAATATATTCAGGTCATGAGGAGAGGTGGAAGAGAAAAAAAATTCCCTTAATATAACATTTTGTAGTAAAAGGATAAATCTCTTTCTTTTCACTTTCCTTTAGAATGTTGTAGAAGATTAATTTTCAAGAAATCTATATTAATCTAAGGTAAAAGTTGAGGTAAGTTTGGGCTCATGTAGCTATTTTGGCCCCGAATAACATGGGCTGTCAGAGCCTGGTTTACGTAGCCACACTCGAGCTTAGGCTCACCTCCAAAACCCTCTGAATCTAAAACTAATAACATACTTATTACTGTTAGTGTACTGAATTTTATAAGATTCAATTGGTTTTGCCCCAATACCGGATTGAATTATTAGAATCATGTTTGTGTGTAAAAGGTGGGCGAAATTAAAAAACTTGTACGAAAGTGATTTTAAGCCATTTCGAGCCGAAATCACCGAATCACCTTGTGAGGTGATTATGTCGATTTCAACTCCCAGTCCCCATTTCGAAAATTATAGATTCTATTATTTTTCAATAGTTACTGTTCATATCAATTTGAGCCTAAAGAAATATACCATATAGGTAGGGCCTACTTTAAAAGTATAAAATTATCTACTCTTGTGGGATCTTGTTTGATAGAGCTCGAATTTATGAGCGTAATTGTACCAAGAACATGTATATTCGAGTTCGGGCGAAAGAGTTATATTACTTTAAAGTTTCAAAATTGGGTTTGATGCAATATTTGAATTTTTTTTAATTTTTTTATTACCAACTATAATTCACATTCGATGTAAATTTTTAAAATAAATTCAAAAAAATTTCACTTCCGTTTTAAAAAATCCAACACCCAAATAGCCCAATTTTTTTTATAAAAAACCTATTAAAAATATAAATTATTATAAAATTATAAAAAATGGTG
The DNA here is from genome assembly GCA_035235625.1 of Saururus chinensis. Lineage (NCBI taxonomy): Eukaryota > Viridiplantae > Streptophyta > Magnoliopsida > Piperales > Saururaceae > Saururus > Saururus chinensis. Next base: position 7,797,433 of record CP141146.1, read on the forward strand.
CCTAAGAACAAATGACACTTTCAGCTAGAACAACAAGTTTTATGGGAGAAATTGCCTTGGTTATGAAAGTATTTTTTTTATTTTGGAATGCGCACGAGGTACGAAAAAAAAGTGATAAGAATTCATACGATGCTACTTGGGAGCAATGTTTTAAAACCTGATTCGGACACCAACCCAGATTGGTGTTCGGGCCGGTTCAACCGGGTTTAATCATGGGCCCACACGGGTTAAAACCCAGTTGGTACAAATATTATGTGTACACCCCCTGGAAAATGGAAATCTAGGGTTTCCCCCTTCCCTTTGCAGTGTCCAGGCCTCCAAGGTGCGCCGGCTATCACGGACCTAGTGAAGCGGACTATCCGTGACACGTGCTGGGGCGCACACACGCGGAAATGTGTTGTATACGAGGTGTGTATGCATTAGGGGAACTGCCCTTAGTGTTGCATATCATGTGTGCAGGCGTTGCGGGGAAGGCCCGTAACGTTGCGCAACATGTGTGCGCAACGTTGCACAAAAAACACGCAACGATGCGCACACATAGTTGGCTATGCTGGGGCACATAGCCAACTAGCACTTATTTGGATTCTTAAGATGCCCCCTCCTACCTATATAGTGTTAGAGGGTCCTTGGGAGTGTTTTCGGGCAGTTTGGAGAAATTCGGATATACCATGCCCATACGGCCACTTTGGCTGCCACTCCAGAGAAATAGGAAAAATCTCTTATGCTATATAGGGAGGGACATGGTGAGCTTCATAGACAATGTTGTTGGTATGATGTCTAGCCTTACAACAGGCTATACGGATGGCAATGAAGGCAAGTTGCCTTACTAGCTATCATGCCAGGAGCCCATCCGCATGGGGGATGGGGCTCTCCGATACGTCGGGCGGCCGTTCGGCCTTAGGGCCGTGTTGGAAACAAAGACCCTTGCATGCACTTGGCTGAGACGGATTGTTCGGATGACTGATTGCCTAAGTTGGATCCGTGCATCGCAAGGAAGTGTCCCTCTCTGGCCAGCTCGCTTGGGAGATGGTCCGGCACGTTCGCATGTCCGCCTTGGGATGGGTTCGCTGCTTGGCTTCGCGGGCTGGACGCTTGGTCAAATGGCACGAGGCCATGACCTTGACGAAGAAAGGCTTACTCGCTGGGCTGTTTGGCTTTGCGAGTGCCGCACGGTGGTCGTTCCCCGGGCGACCCCGTGACATGGCGCTGCGGTACCAAGAAGACCATTTTCCCCCTCCTCCTCGGTAGCCCGACCAAGAACTCGATAGTGGGAAGATCTAGCGACTAGGAGATCCAGTGGCTCCAGAAAATAGTATGCGCCGAATCGAGAAGATCCGGTGACTGTAGGAGATCCGGCGACTATGGGAGCTCTGGAAAGGCCGTATTTTTCTAAATCCGACCGGCCATGGCCATGTCCCATCTTACTTCTGTGTTTTTTTTTTTTTGTATAACCCGAACCGGCCCGGTCGTATGGGTCACTAGTTTAACAGGTGGGGCTGAGTTGACCCACCCGGGTCAACATCGCCCGATGACCCAGATGACCCGGCCCAAATTTTTGACTGGGTCCGGTTGAACCCGGTCGAACTACCCGGGCCGGTCTGGGTTTTAAAACTCTGCTAGGTAGGGCTGCAACAATTCGGGCTGGCCCGACCCATAAATTTACGGGCTTGGGCCTTAAAATATAAGGTATGGGCCAGGCCGGGCCTTAGAATTTTAAATATGTTATTATTAGGGCCGGGCCTGGAAAAAAAACACATAAAAGCCCGGCCCGGCCCGTAACTATTAAGGCTTGCTACCCATTATCTATATGTCAAGCCCAGTACCTAGTTATTAATCTAGTTACCCTAAGCCCAAGTCCTAAAATCTCAACCCATCACTAAAATCACAGCCCATCACTAAAATCTCAGTCCATCCAAAAAAATCTCAGCCTAGAAATTAAAATTAAAAACTTATTTTACATTACATAAGTTTGGGCCCGAAAGCCCGTGGCCTGGCCCGAGCCCGTTCAAATTTAAGAACGGGCTAGAATTTTGACATTGGCTCCAGGCCCGGGCCGGGCCTGGGCTTACCCTAGCCCATCAGGGCCTGGCCCGTTTGCAGCCTTACTGCTAGGGAGTAGGGGCCTTTGATCAGACAAATGCGAACAAAAAGAAACCCGAGTTCCCCTGATTTCTATCTCCATCTTCCCCATCAGGATAGTAATGAGAAGAAATGGGCAGGCCGCATACCTTTAGCAGCATCCTCTTTCTGTTGTCCTTCCCCCCAGCCCCCCATGGCTCTGGCTCCGCTACATGTGAAGCAACATCTGGCACATATAGCTTGGCTCTTTGATCCATGAGCCCCCTGATACCCCTGTAATGTCAGTCAGAGGCTGCTGTGGTCCTAGCCCAGATGTGAAGATGCGTAAGCAAACAATCAGTACTACTACTACTACATAGCTTACGCCAGTGAACATGAGAGAGAGAGATGATAGATCTGCTGTTCAATCCCAAGGATAAGGCCTGGCGGCAAGGGGACGGCTGATAAGCCACTGAGCCCGTACATGCCCCCGTCTCCGATTCCCTATCTCAGACTTTCACGTCTGCTACATATTCCTACTTTTTTAAGTAAAAACTTGGCTGCTCAAGGCACATGTATGTATCATGGGTTTGTGACTGATCAACAATTTGTCAATTTTAACCATGAAATTTTCTTGTCCTCCTATCTACTTGGTATACGCGAGGATATCTCATATCTTCCACTAATAAGAGTCGTCGATCATGACTGCTGTTGTTACAAAATACGCTATTGATCATGAAGATTGATGGATTACAAGTTAACGCATATTAGTGTATATACATTAGCACATTATTTACGCTAACAAGAATTTACATGTATGCATGCAGTTGATTCTCATAACCGACGACTCCTCTTCACCCAAGATATACAGGTAGACATTCTTCTACCCGAGAACTATAATTTTTTGCTTTTAACCAAAGATTGTGGTCTATTTGGGCTCCCACAAGGACTAAGCAATCTCGCCTGCCAATATTTTGCGTTCCAAAAATTCTAATGACCCATCAGCTCAAGGTTTAGGCCATTTAGGCAATAGCCCAAGGCCCCGCTAAAAGATAAAGCCCCTTAATGTGGTGCCTTATGAGAAGGAAAGTGAGACGGACACAGCCTCTAATACCTATTTATAAGAGAATGAGAAAGACATGTTACCATAAATTACCACTTATACGAGTTTGTTTTTATTAATTTCTTTTATAAATTTTATTAAAATCACAATTACTATTTAACATAAAGGTTACGGGTTTGTTTTTATTAATTTCTTTTATAAATTTTATTAAAATCACAATTACTATTTTTTATTAATTTCTTTTATAAATTTTATTAAAATCACAATTACTATTTAACATAAAGGTTATCATTTCACCCATAGTATATACTATATTCAAGCCCCAACTCTATTGCACCTTTCCTCTCCGTGGGAATTACTAATTAAATTGCGCTCTTTCTATCCCATATGCATATCTCATTTCTCTAAATTCATAAATACACAGTGTCAATCTACTAATTTATTATTGTCTAATCTTTATAATTTAATTCTAATCTCATTTATATGTGTTCAACACATGCCTCTTGTTTTACATAGGATGTGCTATAAAAAACACTCACCGGGTACCGCACCATGCACTGGGATGCATATTCACATAATATTTTTTAAAAAAGATTATATTAGTTTTAAGTATACTTTTTCATTGTCAAGATCTTTGTTTTGTTTGTATATATATTTAATAATAACAAATATATGCTTAGTAGAAAATTAGAATTAGAATGTGAAATACATAAAATAATAGATAGATAAATATAATTTAAGGATCTAGTTAATATGCGCTACCAGGAATTACATTCTCATCTCATAATTTAAAAAAGAAACTCTTAGATATTTTAGCAAGTAATAAACAAAATATACGTGAAGCTTAAGTCTAGGTTAGTAATTGAACAACAAATATTTAAAATTTATTAATCATATTAATATTTCTTTGACACCAATTATATTAATACTAATATATTAAATATAAAAAAATTATTTAAATTTGACAAAGGACTCATACTATTAGGGCCAACGGATCTAAATCTGATAGCCCATGTGACTTAGGGAGTAAATGCCCAATAAGTAACATGGCCATGGGATTTAGATCTCATGACTCAGCTCTCATAAATAGGCCCCTTTGAATTTTACCTTAGGTCTATGGTGTAGATAAATATACATATCATTTTCCTAAGGGGCTGTTTGGGTACTGAATTGTGAGAAGATTCAGCCGATTCAGTGTCAATTCAGCACTGAATTATTAAAATCTTATTTATGTACTGAAGTTGTGCTAAATTAAAAATTTAGCACTGTAGTTAGATTCAGGCCGTTTCAGCTTGAATCAAGTCTGAATCACTGAATCACCTCATGAGGTGATTCAGTCGATTCAGTGTCCTGATCACCGTTTTGAAAATTACAGATTCTATTAATTTTCAATGGTTATCATTCATATCGATTTGAGCTTCGAAAAATGTGTTATATAGGTAGGGCCCACTTTAAAAGTTCAAAATTACCTACCCTTGTGAGATTTTGTTTGATAGAGCTTGAATTTAGAAGTGTAATGGTACCAAGAATGTGCATATCCGAGTTCGAGAGAGAGAGTTAGAAGTGTTTAAAGTTTTAAGACTGAGTTTGAAGTGATATCTAAATTTATTTTAACAAATTCTATAGCCAAATGTAATTCATAATCAGCGGTGAATTTACTGAATTGAATCGCTACTGAATTAATTCAATACCCAAACGACCCCTAAATGTATTGAGCCGACACTGCTCATCAGCCGCTTGGGCTCTCTGATTCTTGCTCTGCTACATTGGCCCAGTATTTTTGGCATTTACTTCCAAGTAGTTGGCCGTTCTTATATTAGTTCTCGAGTAGGAGATAGGCGTACACCGGCCATAAAGAGAGAGGCTTTATAATAGGTACATTTTACGATGGTCGATTGCTGACTTTGCTTGAATACTCCTCTATCAAACTGAGCTGTCTTCACATTTTGGTATATCAGTCTGAAAGCTGTTGATGCACCAGCAGAGCCCGTTCGTTTCATTTATATGGAAATGTCCAACAGTTCCCAACACTCGCCCCTCCTTGTGACCCAAATCTCAAAACGACACTCCTCAGAAGCAGTGCAAAGTCAACTCGACTCTCGAAGTTGGCTTTTGATTTAATGATTTATGTTCTTGCGACACTATTGTAGAAGGAGGAGAGAACTCGGGGATTAGAGCCTAGAATGGCTATCATGCAGTTCTTGTTCTTCTGTTCCGAGACTGGACGAAGCTCTGTTTGGTATTAAATTGGATCATGGAAATGGGAAAGAAGTGGGATTTCATTAGCTTAGAGTTGTTCTTATTCCGAAAAGTAATATAGAGACAGTAGAGTTGAACATGTCAAGAGTAGGCCATGCTACTACGAACAAGTTGAAAAGGTGTAGAACAGAATGAGCCATCATTAATGGGAAGATATATAGATGTGTTTACCTACAATGAGCCCCTTATTGTACATAGGTATGTGGCAGTAAAAACTAAAAACCAGTTATAGCTGAATGAGCCCCTTATTGTACATAGGCGAGTGGCCGTTAAAATCTGGGTCTTATAGCAGGTTTTAACTTTTAACTGCCACGCTCCCCCTTACAATAAAGGGCTCATTGCAATTAAGTCCATTTTAAAATCTTTTTAAATTAATAACCCATTGGCTTATATCGCTCAGGATTAAGTATGAAGAATTTATTTTTACCAAAAAAGTAAAATAATAAGAAGAAGAACCACTCTAATAGTTCAACAAAAAAATCCATTTTAATAGGTCAACAATAGAGCACCCATGGGTGATAATCTTTCCTGGTTCAAATGGGTCTTAGTTTTTTATATAACGCTTCAATTGTTTGCCTGTGAGGAAAAGTAATTAGATGATGGGATCAGATGGATGGAGGATTAATTGCCTTAAGCCAAAAAAAAGGTTGGAGGATTGTAAGGGGTTGTTTGGATACAAAACCAGAATTAATTATCTTCAAATCTAACAAGAATTTTAGTTGATATTTTTTAACAAATTTTAATAACACTAAAATTTGGTGGAATCTAAAAAGCAGGAGATGCTAGGATTCTGGCAGAATCTCCATTCTAGCCTAATTTTAAATTGGAGTAAATACTTATTTTCTCACAAAAAGTGGTTTGATCAGCTAAACTCTTCCAAAATTTGACCTTAGATTTGTATCCCAAAACCCCAAGTGGGATTAGGAGCTCTTCGGCCAAACTTTATTTTTTTACACACTCCAAGAGGCCAGAACAAAGAAGATTAGAAGACATCATCACCCTTTCCAAGAGCCCAGAACAAAGAAGATTAGAAGACATCACCCTTTCCAAGAGCCCAAATACACTTAGTTTTGTGGCTGGAACACTTCGTCCCCGTGGGAAGTGGTCTTTTACCGGGAACTGAGAAAAAAGGCTGGGTCTCTTTGGTCATGTCAGTTAGGCGAGGCACAGATTAAAAAGGATGGGATGCCTCCTTTGTTAGGCAACTAGTTTGTATCTTTAGGGCCCTATGTAACAGGTTTTAACATTTCCTTACAAATAGAATTAAGCCTTTAAATTTAAGAAAAAAGTTTGTATGAACTTCACCTCACGCTGAGCAGTGAGCTGTAGCATTTCGGACCATTGATTCGAGATCGTATATTAAGTATGCATATGTAGCGGGAATTGGCCCTTTTAGTCCGCTTTGTTACCCCGTTACAGCGTGATACCTAAGATCACGATGAACCCGATCAAGCTTATTTTGGCTCTAATTATAATTTATAATACAAAGTAAAAAATAAAAAAATAATACTTTTTACCATAGGATTCAAATTCTATCAACTTGCTTCGCATGTCCGTACCTTATAAAAAACACACCAAAGAAGCATTATCTTAAAAAGCTTTGACATGAAAAAGTTTCTTGTGCTTTGTGTTGAACGTATGTGGCATATTTTGATTCTCAGTTAAGCACATTTCTTGTTTGATTCTTAAATAACACCCTTCTTTGTGCTCATTAAAATTTTCGACCACCCTTGGCTAAGGCAATTGCTTGAAAGCTTAAGCTTATATTAACCAGACTTTATAAATTTTACCTAAAATTTTTCATTTAACAATAAAAATATATTAACGATGGATCTCCCGATTATAAATTATAAAGTACTTAATACAGTGTATACTTTGTTAATTAATCCCTGTAATTTTTTTTCACTGGCGTGCCTTAAATGCCCTCAAATCTCCCTCCTTCCCTCCAATCTCTCTCCTACTGTTGCACTCAGCAGCAGCAGCAACAGTTGCAGGCGCCGTTTCCTTCTCTCCCACTCCAGCCTCCTCTCCCCATCAGGTTTCCTCTTTTGTCACACTTGCTCCATTCCCTTCTTCAGACCATGATGGTGGCTTTTGAGGCGCCCCCGGTACATCATCCGTGACCACTGACTGCTCTTCCTATCTTCTTCATTCCAACGTTCAAAGTTCTGAAGAATTGGTGCAAAAAATGGTGGGTAATCCATTCCTCTCTCTTGTAATCCGAATTCTCATCAAATACCACCAGAATTCTCACCTTTCACTTGCTTGTGCTTCCCCTCAGGTGGGTGCTCCTCGCATTCCTCAGTGGCTGAGGACACTTCTAGGTGAAAATTTCTTCGGTCCTTGTTTGGTTCATGAGTCAGCCAAGAAGAACGAGAAGAACATCTTCTGCTTGGACTGCTACACCAGCATCTGCGCTCACTGCCTGTCTCCTCATCGCCCCCACCGTCTCCTACAAGTAACAGTCGAAAGCAAATTAAATATAAATACAACAGTTCGCTTCGAACTTTTCTAGGTCCTTCAGAAACACTTCCTAATTCTGTTTACTGCCCTTCGCTTTCAGATTAGGAGGTATGTTTATCACGATGTTATTCGATTGGACGACATGGAGAGGTTGATCGATTGTTCTCTTGTTCAAGTCAGTTCATCCTCCTTGTTTCTTCATTCAACCTTGTTCTCTTGTAGTTCTTTGTAAAACTAACTTCGTCGAGCTTCTTTGCACACAGTCGTATACAACAAACAGTGCAAAGGTGGTGTTTTTGAACGAGCGGCCGCAATCCCGCCCCTTCAGAAGTTCCGGCAACATCTGCACTTCCTGCGACAGGAGCCTCCGGGACGCCTACCACTTCTGCTCCGTCGCCTGCAAGGTCCAATCCCCTCATACTCACAAATTCAAAACACCCAAAAATTCAAAATTTTCCTTCAAAACTTTCTCTTTCCTGACATGGGTTCTTCTGCGTTTTTTTATAATTGCGCAGGTGAAGCATCTGGTGGAGAAAGATGGTGGGCTATCTAAGTACCTCCGTGACTGCAAATTCCTCCCACTGCCTGAAGTAATCAAGGGGGAGAGCGAGCTGGACGATGGACAAATGACCCCTGACTCGGTGTTGGAGTCCCCGGTTTCATTGTATTCCGGGTCTGGCTCCAGTGCTAATGGCGAAGTTGGGTGCAGGACTGCCATGGCTTGCACAGCGACCACCGAGTTTGTGAGAAAGAAGAGGAGCAGCATCTCCCGGGCCTCGTTCCGGCCGGCCTGCCGGGCGGCGACCGAGATAACGGCCCATCTGAACCGGCGTAAAGGGGTGCCAAACCGGTCACCAATGTATTGAACAAAACGTGGGAGTGTAAGAATGGGGATGTTTGAACAGTCATGTTGTAGGCTTCTCAGTGGGGAGTGGAATGGCTCCCAATTTTGTAGAGAAGTGCTTTTCCAGTTTCTTCCAAATCTCTGCATTCAATTGAAATTTATACAATGTTTCTTCTTTCTTGTATGAATTTTCAAATCATGGTTTCTCTTCCATTTTGAAAAAAACAAAGATGCATACATAGTTCATGTTGCATTTACTCATCTTTGTTACTATTCTGTAGGTTTTTTAAGAATAGTTGCTTTGAGGAATGACATATTTACTAGAGGTAAAAAATCATGTAAATTTTCAAGTGGACAACATCTCCTTCCTTGTCTTAGCATCTAGTGACACCTCTTTCTTTTCCTTGTTCATAAGATTTTGGTTGTGGTGGGGAGGACCAAGAGGGCTTCTTGCCGTGGGAAGAGCAAGTTGGGATTTTGGAAAGACGAATGATGATGGCATAATGCTATTGAATTGGGTGTTTAGTGCTCTTGCAGCCTCAAGACAATCTCAGGACAGAGGTAAAGAGCTGAAGTGAAGACTAAAGGAGTTTTCTCTGCTCCTTATCCTCATTATTGGTTCCTCCGCATGGGTAAGTTTGAAACCCGGCCTCAAAATTCATGGCGCTTGAAAAACTCAGACTTTTGTAAAGGTCAGCCCTTCTGATTTTTGTTTCTTCTCTCGTCTTCGCCTCCGCAACAAATCCACGACGAGGAGCAAAAGGCCATGCCCCTTTATTGCCTTCGTGTACTGACAACTGAAAACCTGAGTTCATGATTTTATCTGCCATATCACTTGAAGCCACCAAACTTGTGACCTGTGATCATACAATTGTTCCAAATTCCAGAAAACTTCTAGTGTGCATGGAAACTAGAGTGGAGATTTGTGGCCATTGAAATTGGTCTGACATGAGGAAGTGTCCCTGCATGGGGAGGGAACAAATGCTAGATCTTATTTATTCCGACATGTTCTCAGTTTGGGTGGAAATATTCGTTATGGTGGGTGAGGGTGTGCAGTGGTCCACATATAACCTCAATAAAAAAGGTTATGTGCCTATGTTGAAATCAGAGGAAATGCTTTGTCCACTTTAAGTTGAGAAGGAATTTCAATGAAGGACTAGACCCATTTGTGGTCCCTGCCCATGGTGGTGCAAATAGGTCTCCCCTGCTGTCCAACATACTGGTGTACATATACTGGCAAAGTTTGCTGCTGATATATTTATGGTGATGGTATGTATCACGGGTTTTACATGCTCGTTACCAGAGGTGAACTACCAGGTGTAGCATGTAGGGATGGTGAAATCCTGGTGTTACCAAATACTTATCTTTCTATAGAGCTCCTAGTGGGAGTTGGGTTAGAAAATTTTAAACCCTTTTCACTTACTTTCTCTAATTATCTTCCCTAAAAAATCTCTCATTACCCTACTTCCTCTCTTCTCTTTCTCTATATTAGTGACAATGGCGACAACCAAACACTAGTGATGACGGTGGAGGTCATGCTGCTACCGCAACCTGCCTCCCCATTGGCTACGCTTCCCTTCCTAATTGCCCCGTCGCCGCCTCTTTCTTCTTCTTATATCTTCTATTCTTCTTCTCCTCCTCCTTTCCTTCAAGCTACCATAACAACTCTTGGTCACGAGCCAACAACTCTTGGTCATGAGCCAGCCCTGACCTTTTTGTTGTGGCTAGCTTGGCTAGAAAGACTATCATTTTTGTCGCATCCAATTCACAGCCAAGAAGGTGTCATCCTGTTAGCTGCTAAAAAGGATAAAAAGGAGGCCACTCCGGCACAGTAGGAGGAAGAGTGAAATGGGTATTAAAAATAATAATAGAAAGAATAAATTTAATGAGCGGGTAAACATAAAAAATTATATTAAAAGTTTACAAGGTTCAATTATATATCCAGGGGAACCACTGCTCAAGCCACTTGTGCAAAGGTTCTCACTTGTTTTACATGTTTTAACATTATGAGTAATTTCATATATTTTGTTTACTTCTAAGAAAAAGAATAGACTTATCTATATCGATGTGGTAGAACCTTTTTAATGAATACTTTCTCAACCACAACAATGCAACGGAGGGGATTGGGTGTTAGAAAGTGAGAATATAGTGGCTAAGTCTATTTATGTATTGAGAGCCCTAAGTTTATTTTAAATAAATAAAAATTACACATGTGAATTAGTAGAAGGTTGTAAATAGTCTCACGTTACTGAGAAAAAAATGATGATATTAGTATATAAAATATAAGTTTAGTCTCTTAAGTTAAGTTTTTAGACCAACCCACTTTTGTGAGGAGGTACATGTTAAACTCATGTACCTATGCAGGCTAATCCACGCACACCACTGTCATCCGACTAGATCAAGTCAACAAGATAATTATTTTCGCAACAAATTTATTTAAATCTTTTTACCCCAAAATGGGTTAGGTTTTTTGTTTACCAAAATGTGTCCATTAATAGGCAGATACGTTCATTTGAAGAGGACGGGTTGTTTTTTATAGGATTTCTTATAAAATATTAAAAATTATTTTTTTGAAACATTTTTTTTCTGAAGTTTGTCTTCGTCTTCTCTTAGAGTAATTCTATAACGTTAGTTCGCTACATATACTGTATGAAAATACTTCTACAACATATGATGAATCGTCTTATCATTGTAATTCTTATAACCTGTACAGTGGTCCACAAACAACTTAATTATCATTCTATAACCTGTACAAGTTGAGTTGCTGAGAGTCCACAAATTTAACTAATATTTACGCCATCAGTTCTAACATGATTATATGAAAAACAACTTAATTCTGTGATAATTTAGCATTTTTTTCTTTTTTCCATTTGAGCATCTACATTAAACATGCAAATGTTTATGAGCTGACTAGGTTCACATTGACGCATGTGAGCCTAGGCAACACGGGCCGTTCGATTTTAATTTGATATTGCAAGGAAGAGGCGGGATCTATTAATGAGCGCCCTCGGATCTCAATTAAGGCTCAAGATGCCGAGGCTCTAGTATATATATTAAAAGGGATTTGTATTTTCTATTGATTCCTATAGATTGGATCAAAAAGAATTCTTGAATGGGGTATTCAATTCGATGGATGAATCAAAAAGGAAATCTTTATGGTTTCAACCTACTATTGTTGATGAAGAGATCTTCATTTTACCAAGTTTAACATTAGCCAGGTTAGTCACATAATTTGCCCGAAAATAAAAAAACCATACAATTTTGCCAAGTGTATAAATTTAACTGTAATTTAAGGCATTAGATCTAAACATAATTATACACAGAACATCTCAGCTATATGATAATTCAGCCCATATTTTCCTTCTTTTCTTTTTGACATTTGGGCATCTACGTTGAGCATGCTTCTGTTTAACGCTTAAGTCTGTGTTCACATTGACGTGTGTGAGCCCGGGCATCCAACTGTCCAAGGATATCGAATTTTAATCCAATAGTGCATGCTATTTAAGGGGCAGGTGGGTTTATTAATACATGCCATGCCATCTAATATTGATCCGACGGCTTACAATGCTTGGGCTCACGATAGTGTACATGGCCGGGGCTCATGTTAACTTTTTTCCATATTTATAGCTCTTGGAGTTGCCGACCATGTGGGCGGTGCTCTCTCTATCTCAAAATAAATAGATACACTATTGCGCCCATCATAATGATTTCTTTTTGAAGACCAGACATTCCTAAGAACAGCAACTCTCACCTACTTCAAAATGAAGTCAACAGGTCATGGAGCGCAGACTTAAGAGGGATGAGAGAACCCGGCCTACCCATAGGTAGAATTGCTGAAATTGGTGCTTCTACTGGCTGGTTTACCACCACTGGATTGCTGGTCCATAAATGATTATGCTGTCTCATTGTCCTACTTTAATAGTCTAATTTGGTTTATTATGAAAAACTAAATCGGACAATTAGTGGGGCAGTGGGAGTATAAGACATCAATTTCTTCTTACTCATTATTTTGTTTTTTTATTAAAGAAAGAGAGTTTCATTTTATTCTCCCAATGAAGGGACCTAAATAGATGAAAAGACTAAGACAATTGAGGGGATAAGCATATATTTCATTGGATCAAATTACATTATATGAGCATTGAATATGCTTTATGGGATGAATTTGATTATAAACCTGCTGCCATCTCTCGAAAGCCAAGCTCTTAGTTTATAATTTGCATTTGGTTGCATATTTAGTATCAATCGATGGTAGGGGATGAGGAATCTTCTATATAGTGAAAATCCATTTTCCACCCATCAATATTTATAGCATGTAAGCATATACATAAATACGTACTTATCATGTTGATAATCCTCCATCCTAAATCCAAGTTCTATTGATTATATGTTTATGGTACTTGAAAATTACACGAATGCTCACGTCGAGGAAGGCAAGCACACCACGATGAAAGGTAAGGCCCTTAAATGACACCATATTAGAACTTATATTATTTTGATGAAGAAACGCTAGTTTTTTTAAATAGTACAACTCAAACAAACATGCCATATCTAAAGATGCCAGCCAGTATGTATGCCACTGGTTGGATTGGATGAAGCATTAATTTTAGATTTGATAACACATTTTATGGAAAGAAGTAGAGTAATGATTAATTTTCCACAATATAAGTGGATCACTTTGTATTCTCTTGTCCATGGTCTAAGTAGTATCTGAAAAGATAAATTTGACAAATGAAACCAAACTTAACATTGGAATTGTTCACTTGTAATACTATATATTAGAACGGGAAGTTAAAGAGGAGAGCAAGCAAAAGATGAATCTCTAATCAAAACTTGATATTCCAGAAAAAAATGATGAAAAATAACACAAACTCTGCCCAAGACCAGCTCTTATGTGTGGTCCCTAAATGCCCAACCAGTGAGATCACAAAGAGTATGTATTTTTTACTTGTTTAATAATGCTAACTTCTAGGCTTATACATAAAAAGTGCCCTATAATCTTCCATTTTGTTCTCAATTCTGATTTTTTTTTAATGAGAAGAACATCAGAACATGGCTTAAAAGATATTTGAGTCCCTTGAATATTGACGAGAACATCTATGTTTTCTATTCGGCTTCATAGTGAAAGTCAATTGGTTATTAAAGCTCCAATATCTTTTTGTTCAAGGATGAAATAAATGAAATTCACTTCAAATCTTCATATCAATTTTCTACCTGCTTTAAATTAAACAAAATATAGATTTATTTTTTAGGTGATAAAAATATACTCCTATTGCCCTATTTTAATAGCTATTAGGCAAAAAAGTTCATTACATATTAATAGCTCCATTTGGTTCATTTTAAACGGTTGTGTACTTGAAAAAGAGTATCATAAGCTTATTTTCTTTTTTCTTAGATGTGGGTTTCACCATTTAATAAGAATTACTAATTTTTTAAATGTAACTATTAATATTAGAAAAAAAAAATTGCTTAAACCCATTTGGCCCCGCTCTAAAGTAAAATTAACACTACAAAATTTATATTTATAACGGGGGTTTAAAACCTCCGTAAAAGCTTTTAAAACCCCCGCCTAAACTTTTAGCGGGGGTTCTCACTTCGCCTCTAAAAGCCCCGTCGCAAAAGGTTTTTGGCGGAGGTTGTGGCAGGGGTTTAAAACCCCAACTGAAAGTTTGAAGTTTTTACGGAGGTTTAAAACCCCCGCTATAAAAAGTATTTCAAATATCAATTAATAGTTTTTGTAGAGGTTTAAAACCCCCGCAAAAAAGTAAATATAAGTTAATAGTCTTTGCATAGGTTTAAAACCCCCGCAAAAAGTACAAGAGGTAAGGGCACTTTAGACAATTTATTAAAAATAATTTCATTGTAAATTATTTTTTTCATCTTCCCCGTATAATTTTTAAGATACAATTTACATAAAAAATAATTATTTTCAACATCTAAAAAACATAATTTCATTACTTTTAAAAATTTCACAATTTTTTAACACACAAATTCATAAACAATAACCCTCTAAATCATTGTTCTTGTTCAAAATTTGACACTTGGTCCAAGCTTCCTGATGGGCACGAAGCTTAAATAGCTCAAACGAAGATGGTTCCACAGTTATGTGAATGGGGTCAGTATCTTGGGGCATGAGGAGCAGCTCCTCCCCTTGGCTGAGGTAATTAAATTGGGCATTCTTCATAGCTACCCATCTCCGCTGCCTCTTTCTTTTGGTTCCATTCTACGTCAGTGACATGAACTATTCCGGATATGGGCTTATAGCACTGGAAATAGCCCTTTATTCTCTTCTCCTTTGGGTCCCATCCCGCTCCCTGGTAGTTAAACAATCCAACAACACCTACGAGCTGCAGATTAAGCTGTAATGCAAAATATTTAGACACATTCATCACTACATATATATATATATATATATATATATATATATATATATATATATATATATATATATATATATATATATATATATATATATATATATATATATATATATATATATATATATATATATATATATATATATATAACGTAGAATGTATAAAATTGGACTTGGGTTAAAAACTAGTACCTTGTTTAAGTTCCAAATCTTGAGAATGGTCTGATGATCAACAAAGGGTTCTTAAAGAGACAATCCCTGGTGGGGAGGATGAAGTGCAGGCATATGGGGATGGTTCCATTAGGGAAAACCAACTTCTAATAAGATTGAAATCATGGCCTCCCACCGAGTCACTCACAGTTATATGACTGAAACCAACTTTAGTTTTGACTGACCTATTACTTATGATTGGTCCTACAGTTATATGAGTGGCAAAATTGCAAGCGCTAAAGAATGAAGGTCATTTCACTTATGATAGGAAGAAATGGCTCTTGAGAATTAAGTGTTGCATTAGATAAATGTCTGCAATAGAAACCAGACTGTAAGTTTTTCCTACAAAGAGATAATTTATTTAATAGACCTTCTCAATAGAAACCAGACTGTAAGTTTTTCCTACAAAGAGATGACAAAAGTGAAAATATGAGAAGTAGGTTTACGAAGATGGAGATGATATGATAGTTTATCAATTTAACTAAAAAAGACATCTCTATTACTACATAAATCTTTTCAAAATAAAGGAGAGGCTAGCAACAAGAGGGCCAATCTAAGCACCACTAAAACAGAGGCTCACAGAGCACATATTTTTGTTCACGGAGCGCATATTGAATCACAGAGCACAAGGCCAATCTAAGCAACACAAAAACAGAGACTCTTTTGGGCCCATCTCAGAAAGATCTCGTATGCAGAAATCATTCTGCATGCTTCTCAGTTGAGTGACTGAGACCACAATTCATTCCGCCATCTCTTCTCACCAAGGTTTGCAATCTCAGTCTCAGTATCAATCTTGGTCAACCATAGATTATCTCATAGATATATCCGAGAGAACAAGAATGCACCAGCATAAATTGATGCGTTGGATCGCTGTATATACGTGTACATTTATGTGCATATGTATGTTGCCCTTACATGTTTGTGTGTGTATATACATTGGTAAGTCCCTCTTTTCACATTGCCATGGTCTTCTAAGAGTTGTTTCTTACCGGTTGAATATGGAGTTTCTTTATTTTGATCTATATTTATTGTTTAGATCCATAAATCTGCCTATATTTATTGTTTAGATCCACTTTGCAAACACTGGCTGCTAAAAGTATCCTATGCAGCATCCAGTATTAGTATCATTGAGTGTTTTTTTGTTTTGTTCTTATCCCTGCATCATATCTTATATTTTATTACTGGTTTTCTTTTGACTACTTCTAAAAGTACCTTCATATAAGTGTCTGATTCCTGTCGGATTGAACTAAAAAGGACTAATCCTATTGTCTGCTTATTTTATTCCTGCCAGCAGCATTCCTTTTTTACTTTTTTGGTACACAGCTTCTAGCAGGCAGGAATGCCCTCAAGGCAATAACACTGCTGTCATTAAACCAGTGTTCTTTCCAGCAATTCTATTCTGGGATTCCAGGATTGCTCTTAAATAAAAAATAATCTTTGTCGGCGGGATTCTGCATCACGCATCCTGCCTCAAACAGCAAGTATTACACCATAAAGGACTGGAAAAAGATAAGAAAAAAGGGACACTATGGAGAAAAGGAAGAGGACAAGCTCAAAGAGCAGTATAATACAATAAAAAACTTCAATGTAATCTTCAATTTCTCTCTCTCTTTCAAACCAACCTAAGATAAAAGATGAACATAGGCAAGTAGGTTTGGTTTTTTCAGTAGCATAGAAGTGAATATATAGAAGTGAAACCTCTTTATCACAATATCTTAGGTTGCAAATTTCAAATTCATATCAGAGAGAGAATTAACTAGAAACTACCATTTCGCATACACTAAACACTACTATTTAGTCTCATCCCTTTAAGTCTTGATTTCCCACTGGTCTTCTGAAACTCATCTATTTATTTTTTTTAAGTCTTCATTCAGGAACTACCTACAATAAGCTCAAGATGAGCATACCATCAATGGTGGACTACGATTTTCATTCAATGTCCGCCCATCAAGCACTCGATATCCTTTGCTCCAATGCTCTCAGTATTTACCTCACATGAATTTTTTCAAATCATTTCTCATAACAAAATGCAATCCTTGTATCCTTAGAATTATAAAACATCATGCCCTGACTTAAACTTTGAATCAACCAAGAAGACATCCTATTCCAAGATTAAATCATCGTCCCATCCACCTTGTAGTTAAACAAAGAAATGTTGCATTGTCTCAGTGATAGTAGCGATATGACAAAAAAAAACTACAAATACAAGGCATTTCATTTATTTCCTCAGGGAAAAGCTATTGAAGAATCTAACTGCTGCTTACAAACATTATGACGAATAAGTGGAGGTACAAACCTTTGGAAATTCAAGTTCATGGCGAATGGGTAAGGTTATCATACAAATTTCGAATCCACTTTCTAATCGCGCTGTATCATCTATATCCACGGTTTTGATCCCGTAATGAATGCACCTATTCAAAACACCATCTGCGAACACCTATACAAATGCATTACCATAAAGAAGATGCTGCCTACAATAAATCACCACACTCCACGAGCCCCAAACAGATGTTTCACCACAATACGACTCTTCATAGCACTAATTTTCTCTGGCCTAACCTAAATGATATATATCAAAAGAAAAAACTTAGAAATTTTAAAAACAAAGAAAGAAAAGGAAAGTCGCTATTGCACTACCCACAGCTCTGAAATACCTAGAAAGAAAAACCAGAATAAAACACATAAAAGGGGAAAAGCAATTTTTTACCTGCGATCCTTCTGCCCCAGATGGCTTTTCATAGCCCTGTGTGGATTGCGGAGGTCTGCCTCTTCTTTTGCACGTCCCCCACAATGATTCTCTACCCACAGCAAAAGATCAATTTTCGCCGTCGCCTCTGCACCCTATGGTTCGCTAGCGCTCTCTGTGCAAAGGCGATTTCGATCGAGAGGGCAGTTCGGTAGTGCTCTCTGTGCAAAGGTGATTTCGATCGAGAGGGTAGAAAAAGGCGGGAGAGATTAGTGGGTAGTTTTGGTGAAAGCGTTGATGATGGCGCGTAGTGGGAGATAATCGCGGGAACGGGGATTTGATCGGATCTCTAGAGGGGTTTTTAAAAGTCGCCTCCACAAGACATCCGTCTCGAGCGTCCGCTTGGGCCAGTAAGTCAAAATGGCGGAGGCCCGTATAAAACCCCCTCTATTTCTATACTTTTTACGGAGGTTTACAAAAACCCCTACCGTATAAGTGCCGCTGTAAGTCTTATTTTTGTAGTGTAAATTCAGGGCAAATCTACAATTAAAATGTTGAAAGTGGTTACACATATAAGTGAGCTCTTTTCCTAGCCAATTCAAAGGTGGATATAACAAGGGTTGTTCAAAAAACTTCAAAGGCAAGGTAGTCAAACCTACATGATAGATTTGTCAATTGTCACTGCTCATTGTAGCATGAGTTCTTGGACACGAGCTGTCATAGCATATAATCCTTCCAGACCTCCAATTATCAACTTCTCTTGCAACCCTTTGTTCCTAAAATTACAATTCGAATGAATAAACACAGGTGGAGACAACATAAAGCATGAGTGGATTCACCTTAATTGCACAATAAAATAATCACCAATGAATCGATGACAGACATTCTAGATAAGAAGACAAGGAGGTGATATCCCTACTCACCTATAGCCCTTTAATATGGGGCTGGGATTGGCTGTTTCACATACACTTGATTTGATGTGAGTAGGCATGAAAAAACTTGCCAAAATTAAGCCCATATTTTTACATTAGAGTGTCCGGAGCCACATGACCAGCCCCCATGGGCTCCAGATATAGTACATATCAGTGCCTCCTTATGTACTATGTCTGGGACCCCATGTAGGCTGGTCACCATATTTCACTTTTTACATTTTTTTAAAAAATTCTGATTAAACACCAAATGTGAGTGCCTCGCAGCCAATATGAGGCCCATAATAAGCCACAAAGGTGAACCAATTGTGAGCTGGCATCATCACACATGCTAGATTGGCTATTTGGCTTTGCCTGCCAAAATGGAAGATGAGGATACTAGAATGTAGATGCTGGTTTCTTCATGTAAGCCCCCCGTTTTCCTACTTTTAATCCTTCAGTGGCAGTCACTTGCCTGAGTCTTGGGAGAAGGATACTTAGATATCATAATGGTGGACAAATATTTTAAAGCAGGTCAACACAGACAAAGTGTGCAGCTCTCTAATTGGACCGGCCCATTTAGATTTGTCCATGTAATCTTACTTTTGTCACGAGGACCGCATTGCATTCACCTACTAAATTACATATATTTGCTTCATTATCATAACATATGGAGTTGAATAGTTATTAGGTTTAGTAGGGTTCAAATGTGGGGTCCTGCCCTAATTATTCAACCTCTTTTTGTGACATGGATCACGTTATATATTAATGAATTTTTGGAAGATATATTAAGGGTTGGTTTGTCCTTCTGTTGGGTGACATAGACCTCAAAACTGCTCATGGAGAGTGATATTTGGAAGGAAAATAATAGTTATATAACTTGTAACTCGGTGGGCCCCGGCAGGGCATTGGAGATAAGCATCCCAATTTGCCCACTGAATAAGCATGAAACATGTTATGGGTCCCTTTACACCCTCCACCTATTTGGATCTGGGCATCTGGTACATCTTAATAATTCAGGGGAGGACAAAAAGGAGAATGGTTGATAAAAGACCCATAAAAATTTTATAAGACTTTTCAGTACCTAATATTTGTTAAGCAGCACCCATTCTTATGCTTTAAAAGTTTTAGGATATGGGCTATAGGGTAAGGGTGTAAAGGTATGCATATAGACGAGGCATGGCCGTAGTCATACATTTTCATGCGGACTATGTGTTTGTCTATTTGCATATATCTATGATGGACACAAACAAATAAAAGTGAAAGTTTGAGATAAAGTACTATTTTGTTCTCAAATTAAGGGTAGTTATTAAAAATTAATTAAAAATAAAATAGTAATGAGATGGTCTCTTCCAAAATATAAATATTATAGACAATAAAGCTATGGAAGACATGTGAGAGTATGACATATAGTTTTTAAAATCTTTTTACAAATACTGTGAAGCATAGGCTAGTAATATAGCACTAAGTAAAAATAATAAAAAATATATATATAATTGGTACACGCAAACTACTGCAGTCATGGACAATCGATCCTTGTCCGTAGTCGTTTGTACTAGGGATAGACAAAAAATAATGGTGTCTATTTTAATCTGATATTAATCTAACAAACAGATGTATGTATACCCTCAGGCTAGAGTGATGTGGGGTTGTCACCAAGTGAATCTTTAAGTGGTGAAAAATCGTATGCAATATGAGAAAAGTTCACATGTGAATTTCACCCCGCTATGAGTGGAAAATTAAACACCACTAGGATTAGGATGGGTATCAGGATCCTCGCTTAAGGGGTTGTAATGATATTAAGATCCTTGTTAAATTAGCCAATTCAAATAAGATACATTTGTTAAAAACCATATTACTAATATGTAATAACGATTTCCTTTTTTTTAAGAAAAATATTAAGGTGCTCCCTGGAAATAGAGCAAAAAATGAGCCTTTTATTATGGGGGTGGCGTATAAGTATAGGCAACCGGCCAGTCAAAAGGTTATAAGAGTGGGTCATTAACCCAGATAGGCTATTAGGTGCTTTGGGAGCTCCCACCGTTTTATATTGATACTTATATTTTAAAAAAAGTAATTTTTATTAAATATTGAAGCCTATATCTAAGAGAAAGAAAATTAAGCTTATAATTATCTTTTTTAAGTACCCAAATACTTAAATTGTACAAAATAGAGCTATTAATATGAAACATATTTTTTTTATTAAATAGAGTTATAAATTCAGAACAAATAGAATATAAAAGATACTTAAAGAGTACTTAATAATGTCTATTTAACCGGATATTATCAATTATCTATGTTTCACGCCCCTTTTAATAAGGGAACATTTTCTATGTACCCTTCTGAGAATAAGCGTAATATAAGTTAGGTATAGGAGCCCTTCATCTATAAAATTAATGGTGCACACACTTTAATATTAAGGTTATTGACACTATCTTGCATTAATATAGATACCGTTAATCTTAAATATCAAGAATTCTGATGCGCAGGTTAGGTTAAACTCATTGTTACATGAACTTGGAAAACGCTTCCTTCTAGGGAGTTCATTTGGACCTCATCCTCTTTCATAACCATTTTTCCTCAATGGGGCCTCCCCCTTTATTGTTTTCTTTTGACGCTACCCTTACAAAGTCCGATCATTGACTGCCACATTTCTAAAAAGGAAGGTGCCAAAATTAGTGGCCCTATCGACTCCCATTTCTTTTTTGTTTGACTCGCCACGATGACTTGATGAATATGACCGTCACCCAAACTTTCACCATCGTAAGCAGTCTAATGCACATCACAACCACTTATTTGGTCCTCATGGAGTGAACATTGATGAGATTCGGGTCCGCTGTGAGTGCCTCATAGCAGCCCCGGTCATGAAAACCCTAATATGCTCTACTATTGGGTACTCACTGAGGGTCTGAACCATTATTTTCGAAAAATCTAGTGTGCTACATGAGATCCTATATACTCAGGTCGCCCCGCGAAGGCGATGGTAGAGCGTGGTAGAAGGGCGGCCGCCTCTACATATGGGTGACCCCTACTCCCTTGGCTACTATACGGATTTTGATGAATTTTCCGCAGATG
The DNA here is from genome assembly GCA_035235625.1 of Saururus chinensis. NCBI lineage: Eukaryota > Viridiplantae > Streptophyta > Magnoliopsida > Piperales > Saururaceae > Saururus > Saururus chinensis. The sequence goes on from CP141146.1 coordinate 7,819,372, forward strand.
TAAAAATAAGCATGTTATCCCTCGAGTAACTTTTATTTGTTAAGCGATTTGACTCTTCCACTTAGCACCTTCAAATTACTAAAGCATGATCTTAGGGTCTTGCATTCAAGTTCCCTTATGTCTTCGCATTTGAGGCATCTCTACCTATCCTAAGAAAAACAATTGCACAATTTGTTGCCTTTTGTTAGGTTTATACTTTCCCTTACCTATATTAATAGCTTTATTTAATTTTTTAAATAAATTTAAATTTTATATAGAGTTATTAATATATAAAAAAAAGAATTATTAAAAATGTCCGAGTGGCTTGAAGGTTTGCTCTAAGAGGCTAATTGCCATGCCTTTCCTGCCCCAAAATATCAGACATCTTTCCTCAACAGGAGAAAAAAAGGATTTCGTAAAATAAGCGGTGCCTAACGAGTCAACAGAACGGATCCATCAAAGTCGGTGAAGATTCCAGCCATTCTCAACCGTTGATGCTTCATCTTTGCAACTATGTGGTCTATAGCTACTGGGACCTGTGTGGGCCCCGCCAGTGTGGGCCACCAGAATCGGCGACCAGAGACAGCGAGGAATCGCGGATCCGTTGGGATCCAGGCCCATTTAGATGGCAAGTGGAGCTTGGGCTTCCACATCAGCGAAACAACAGCTGGCTCGGATCCCTCGTAACCTTTTAAGCGGCCAGGCAAAGCCCACAACCGAATTTCCGAGCCGCCGACCGCGCGGAATGAGGAATTGAGAGATGCTTCGCAGACGTGGGCCCAGATCAGCGTAGTGGGGCCCGCATGTTCTGGTGGACTGACGACGACAAGGCCAGGAGATAAGTTGGGCCGACCGGCGCCGTACGTTATCAGCGCGAAAAGTGCCTGAAATTTACGACAGACTCCTTGAGCCATTTCATATTAGATACTAATTACAAAAAAGGACCATTACACTTTATTTGTCAAATTGTTCACCAGATGCCACTTTGGTAAAATTTAGATTTTTAAATTAATCAAATTCGACCCGGTTAAAGTTATGAATATAAATTTTTTTTATATTTTGATAAAATTAGAGTTTTAAAATTTAACATGAATAACTACTTACGTCAGGTAGATAGTACAAATTTCGAGTTGAACAAAACTTAACTCGGTGGCATCTCTAATTGTGTGAGTCAAGGCATTGTAGACTATGACTTTAGATCCAATAGTACATGTAACTTTGGGGGGCATGCAACTTTTAAGTGTCATATAGATCCAATAGTTTGCGCGATATTTTGGCTCACACAGTTGCACGTGAACTATAGCTTGTATTAAACTTTTTAATTTTTAATATTTTTTACCTAATGAAAATTTTTATTAAGCATAATAAACCTCCCTTATGGACTCCAATCCTAACAGAATCTCTTGCTTCATTAGGTCTCTTATAAAAGAATATCATTATATTACAATTTGATGCTTGTTATTATAAGAATAAGAGAATAACAAGTCTGTTTTTGTGTGAAAAAACTGCACTTTGCTTTTTGTTCCTCGAAAAGTATCACTTTCACTTTCACTGCATCTGTTTTTTTTCCTTCTAATGGCATTTTACCCTTAACCGCGTTATCATTGCACTACATATATAATCATTGAGAGTTTCGAAACAAAACGGGGTGCTGTTTGAGGTCAACACGCAAGTTAACTCACTTGGAGAATGATACACGGTGACAGCTAGTCACAGTCTCTTAGCCTTAAGACCATTAAGGTCAAGATCATATATGTTCCAAAGCTAGTGTTATTTTCATCGTAAAAGAATTTTTAGTCCTCTCATTTACGTACTCCAGGATCAAGATATTCTTCATTTTCTATGAGTTGGCAATTATCAAGATCGACAAAGATTGATGGTGCACATATTAACACACATTAATACATGCTTTTATAAAATTAGCGTGCACCAACATGTGCATTATCCATCGTAATGATCGACAACTCCTCTAAAGTGGAGGAGATCTTGGAGGATATTAGCGGGAGGACAAAATAGTACCCCCTACATTAGAATATGCATTGGGTGTTTTTTTCCTTTTTTGGAACATTTTTTATGAGTAGGACATAAGAACTTCCCCTTGGACACACATTTGCAAAGTAATAGTATTTTTATTTTACAAAAAATTAATATGCATAATAACACATATTATTGTATATGCACCATGACACATCACGAGCCATTTTGAAGGTTTTAAGGGCAAGTGGGATTTAAAACTGTCGCCTGCCCCCTTGTATTATAGGCGTTGTGCAATCCCAACCATTTGTCCTTAAGACACTAGGGGCATATAAACGTAACCCTTAGACAAACATTTGCAAATTAATTGTAGTATTTTTATTATTTTTTAAATAATATGCATAATGGCATATTGTGTATGCACTATGGCGCATCACCATCCAATTTGAATGTTTTAGTGGGCACGTGGGATTTAAAACTCCCGCTTGCCCCTTGTATTACGGGCATCGGGCAATCCCAACTGCATGTCCCCAATATACTAGGAGCATATAAATGTAACCCTTAGGCAAACATTTGCAAAGTAATTGTAGTAATTTTATTTTAAAAAATAATAATATGCATAATGACACATATTTTTGTATATGCACCATGGCACATCATGAGCCAGTTTGAATGTTTTTGTGGGCAAGCAGGATTTTAAATTCCTTCATGCCCCCTTGTATTACAGGCGTTGTGCAATCCCAATCGCGTCTCCAAGACACTAGGGGCATATAAATGTAACCCTTAGGCAAATATTTACAAAGTAATTACAATTTTTTTATTTAAAAAATAATAATATGCATAATGACACATATTATTGTATATGCATCATGGCGCATCACAAACCAATTTGAATGTTTTTGTGGGCAAGCAGGATTTAAAATTCCTTCATGCCCCCTTGTATTACAGGCATTGTGCAATCCCAACGGCGTGTCTCCGAGACACTAGGGGCATATAAACGTAACCCTTAGGCAAACATTTACAAAGTAGTTATAATATTTTTATTTAAAAAAAATGCATAATGACACATATTATTGTATATGCACCATGGCACATCACAAGCCAATTTGAATGTTTTAGGGGGTAAGCGGGATTTAAACCTCGTGTCTGCCCCCTTGTATTACGAGCATCGCGCAATCTCAACTGCTTGTCCCAAATATACTAGGAGCATATAAACGTAACCCTTAGGCAAATATTTACAAAGTAATTATAGTATTTTTATTTTTTTTAAAAATAATATACATAATGACACATATTATTATATATGCACTATAGTGCATCACGAGCCGATTTGAATGTTTTAAGGGGCAAGTAGGATTTAAAACTCCCGCCAGCCGCCTTCTGTTACGGGCACGACACAATCCCCATTGCGTGACCCCAAGACACTAAGGGCATATAAACGTAAGTATTTCCTTTTTTTTCTTTTTATGAAGAAAAACATAAAATTTTCTTCCAAAAGATAAGAGATGTATTAAAATTCAACAATAAGCAAAACTAGATAATCATCATTATTATGTAAAAAAAGAAGGTTCATCATGCAACATATTCCTATCAAGAAAGAAAGAGGAAATGAGCATATTTTGGCAAAAACAAAAATAGGGGGAGGGGGAGGGGGAGGGGGAGGGGGAGTGGGGGCAACTTGGGAAGGTGGAGGGATGCATAGGCCCCTTTTATTTAGGCTGTGGGCGAGGGGAGGGAGAAAGCTGTCGTTGTTCGTGCTGACTGGTCTCGTCTGCCCACAAATCCACTCCTCGTCCTCCTACTCGTACCTCTTCCCCTCTGATTCTCTGTGTTTGGAGTATTTGTTTGGTTTTTTTAATTTCATAATAGCTTTTCTTCTCCCAGTGCACAACACGGTGGGGAAAGAGGATCCCGTCTCCATTCCCCACCTTTTTTTTATTGCTCTCTCTCTGTTTCTCCTTCCTGTCTGAGCAAAATCGCGTTATCTCTTCAGTCCCTCTCTGAGATTCTCTCTCTTTTTCCTCTCTCGCACTTTCTTCCTGTCTACGCTTTGTATTCCGTGCTTCCTCTTCGTGTCTCACTCGCCCAGTCTTGGCCGAGCCCATGAAGTGTATAATGCCAAATCCTTGTTGATCGACGCTGGGATGGTTGCGGTGGGGTTGTGTTGTGGACGATGGGAAATGGGTCGGTTTTCCTTTTGTGGGTTGATGCTTCTGGGATGAGAATTTCACGGGGGGACGTGTCTGCGTGGTTGTGGAGGAGGTCGTCGTGCTGTGCTGTTTGACTGTTCATTGGCATCGAGTATGTGTTTCTTTGGCTTGTTGATTTTGCTGTATTTGTTGTTGGGCAATCCGGTTTGTACCCAGAATTATCTGAGTGAGTTTGGGTGATTCCAATTATTATGTTTATGCGTTTAACTTGCTTGCTTACGTTGACTAGTTCTTGCTGCATTCTCTCTCGTTTTTTTCTCTTCATATAATTGGATTTGTTACATGTATGTGACGTTGGAATGCTTTGACTATACAGTGGGATATGGAAATTTTGTCGTGTGTTATATTTTTTATTCTGTATTTGCTAATTGATCTTGGGCTTGTGGGAAGGGTATCCAATGCGTTGATGATCGAAGGTAAAGTTCATTTGTGCTTGATTAGATTCGTCGGTTGGATTATAAAATTGCATCCCACATTGAACAGTTTTGGTAATGACTGTACTTATTAAATGCTCAATATATGATGTTTCTATTGATTAATAAGAACGATACAAATATGAAGCATTCTTGGAGTATCTGTGTTGTTTTATTGATTTGTGCTTGTTGTGATAGTTGGAGGAGGATGAAGAGGAGAATATAGGGATTGGATTTACTATCTGTTTGACATTCTATATTTGCTGAATGTCTAACAGGAATTGATATGCGGCTGTGGTGAACATTTTGAATCTTAAGCTTATAGATTTTAAAATGTTAAAGGGAGGAGAGCTCGATTTGAATATTATGCAAAGGTGTAGTTATAACTCAAAGGATGTCTTGAAGCGGATGATGCTCCAGCATGAGGCCATCTTCCGGGATCAGGTGAACTCTCTTCACCTATGCCTTCAATAGGCCCTATGATGAACGATATGATAACTGTTCTGATCTAAAACTCACAATTGTTTTAGGTTTATGAGCTTCATCGATTATACAACACACAGCAGCACCTGATGAATGAACTGGCTTGGGAGTCTTCTGGGGAATGGCGGAAAGACCCTTATGCAGATCAAATCTCATCTCAGAGGGCTATTAATTTCATCCCGAGATTTTGCTCATCAACAGTAATTGACCCAGTTTGTCTTTTGGATTAAGTCTTTAGTCGTTTGTTTCTCTCTCTCTTTCTCTCGTGCGCGCTGTGTGTGTGCATGTTCTTATATGCCGTACACTAATATCACCACAATGTTATGTGCAGGCAAGCTCCACATTAGCAGAACATAATTATCTCGAGGAGCCGAGTAAAGATGCTGACTATAATCTTAATAGACCTATAAATTTGGACCTGCAACTTCCCTCTGATATGTACATAAGCGATGCAGGCTCTCAATCTGCTAGCAACTGTTTTGATATAAAGGATTGTTCCAGTGGTAATAAAAATACTTGCCCAGATGAGTTGAACATTTCAATCAGTAACAAAAATGATCTGGTTCAAAAAGGAGGCTCAGGAAGAATTATGTTTTGTGAAGTTATTGATTTGGAGTGTCCTGCTGAAGGAGTACCCCTTGAGGAGGCAAAAGGGAGTTCTTCAATTGATGAATCTCAGACTATCTATGCTAAGAGTGAATGTAGATCACAATCACAACCTGTTTTAGGGTCATCAATTTCAAAAACAGCAAAAAGTTGGGAAGGACAGGGTCCATCAACTTTTGATGCTGGTAAGTTTGCAGTGTTTATACTTTCCATATGCTGAGAAAATTTAAGTGGTTATAACTTATCGAGGCAATGAGATATTACTTTGGCATTTTCTCCTCTAATTCTTTGCATGAGTCCCCTTCCTTTCTGTGTTGTACTTTTTTTGTCTATTGACATATAAAGAATTCAGACCCAACGAGGATTTTAATCCAGATTATATTTTCTCTTAACTCTTATCAAATGAATAGTGCCATTACTCTTGATCACTTACCACTGAGCCCTGATTTATTAGCAAATTCAGGTGTTACAAATAGTATAAGATTAACTACTTCTTTGAGAAGAATTTTCTGAATTGGATTTCTTATGTAGGACACAATGCAGGGCTTGTTGGCTACACAACATTGGACCAATCATGTGTTCCATTTAAAGCTATGCCCATTGACCTTAATGCTCCTCAGATAGATGAGTCGCCATCAAATTTTCAGGATCCAGCCTTATTCCCCACAGCTGCAGCAAGCTCATCTTGTGTTCTGGATGGACCTATTGAATCCATAACTGCACTGGCTTCTGTTGGAAGTACCAAAATTCCAACAATTAGTAGGTCTTCTGACCGAGAAGAAGTATACCCAAAAGTTTTTGGATCCGTTCTTCTACTGCCTCAGCAAGAGCCTTCTTCCTGTAATAAACCTGACAAGGGAATGAAGCTTATTGAATCTTCATCTCTGTCACCTACTGGCTTGTGTAAATTACCAAGCAAGATTCTAGATCCACCATTAGGATCTTTAACTGGTTCTAATCAGGAAAAAATTAAAAGTTTGATTGCAAATCCAGGTTACAAATGGGAGAATTCTCACTTGAAAGCTTCATTACTTAGTCCAAGCTTGCTACCTATAGCAGGAGGTGAAGGACACGAGGAAGCTGCTACTGAGGAGAAGTGTGAAGAAGATACTATTTCTTCAACTGGATATGGGGACATTGTTGAAAGTGACAAAGTTGGTGCTGTTCTTCAAGACTATGATGAAATTTTTGGGTCTTCTAAGGATACATTATGCATAGTACAAGACTCGGAATTGCCAAGGGAGGATAAATGCATAGGGGCAGATCCAAGTAGGTTGGAAGAGTTTCAAGTTACTCGACTGGAACCATTTGTGGCTAAAAATAGCACTGAGAAGTTGGACATAGCCCAAAAACAAACTTGTCTACACCTACAAGAGAGACCTGGTAGTTACTCTAAAGCTTGTTGCGGAGGAAACAATGTGGAGTGGCAGCAAAAAGATGCGGCCATGGACATTACCACCCAGAGTGCAGCTGAAGCTCTCATTGATATCTCACGAGAAAAGCCAGATGTGTTTGAAGTAAGATGCACCTCTTCACCAACTGAGAAAATGAATGAAGAATCTGATTATCCCTCAGATTCTTATGTGTCACTTGTATTGCAACTTCCAGAAATTGACAGTGAAGAATGCACATCCTGGCCAAAACCGGATGAGAAGGAAACCGGTGGTAAGACATCCAGATTGAAGTTGAGGAGGGGAAGGAGACTCCTAGACTTTCAAAAGGATGTCCTTCCAGGTTTATTATCTCTTTCAAGGCACGAAATTTGTGAAGACATACATATGATAGGTGAATTGATACGCTGCACAGAAGCAAGGGAAAATGGTTCACGCAGAGGAAACTGGTTTGTGCCCACAAGAAGCAGGAGATCAAGGCACTATTGAATCGAGTGTATGAATCTAACCTTCCATGTGCCAGGGGTTTCTTTTTGTACATTGAAATTGGATTACTCAGTTACAGTTTTTTGGGTCAATACTTGGATGGCGTTGTTTCAGACCTGCTTAGCAAGCCTTTGTTAAGTATCATCAGTTAGATCTCACTGGTAAGGCAATAAATGGTGAATTTGACTTGGCGTGGGCAAACAGTTGAAAATTTTTCATAACGCTGAAGTGTCTGGCTTTGAAATTGAGCTTCTTAACACCTGTTCTTATGTGAAAGCCATGAGTGTGTTATAGCCATTACGCGCACTTGGTTAACCTCTATGCTTTGTTGGGGGAGACAACATGGTAGTATTTGATGGCGATCAGGACTGCTGCAATTAGTGTTTCCAAACTGTGGACGGTGGCTGGCAAAACTAGCACGGCTGTTTTATGTGAAGAGAAGTATCTGCAGAGACGTATTTAGGTTAAACAAGTCTTGATTAACATTGTTCAAACGCTTATATCTCTATTAATAAGTAAAATACTCTCATCGAAGTTTGTAGCCTAAAACCATTTGAGCAGTATATATGTCAGCTAATTCTAGATTTGCGGCTTACTTTATTCTTTCCTGCTCGTTTTTCAAAATGGCTCTACCCATTTTCATATATAGAATGTGTCAGCTGTATACTCGTCCAAGTGTTTGAACGGCACAATTTTTTTTGGCTTCAATCATCACGTAGCTACAATATTGAGGACTAGAGATTTGGTTATACGTCTTTGCCTCAGCCTTACATTATAAATTTGCATCTCGTAGTGCGGCTTTTCCAGCTTAAAAATATAATTGGCATTTGTAATTTCATTTGGGAAGAGTTTCCATAAGGGCAAGCTCAAGCGTGTCTGCATGAGTGTTGGCATTGTCAGCCAAAGGCTACCTGCTCTTTGATCTCAATCCCAAAAGGTTTAAGTATTATTTTTTTCTTTGCACGACTAAAATTGGGGCAAATCCCCAAAGCTTAACGAACACAAAAGAAAATTTATGATTATATAGGAGCAATAATGAGGTGTTAGTCCTCGGCCAAGTTACCCTAAAAACTTGAGCTATTAAAGAATGACCCAATGCACAAATTGGTCCAACTATATAAATAAAGACAACGAATAAATTACTTAATACCTCTTCGCTTGGACAAGTTCAATTTAAGTGTTTGCATGTGCACATATAAAGGCATAGATCGGTCTAATAAAGCCTAGATCATCCCAAACAAGCAAATTAAGACAAATTATCCAACGTCATATGGTTTAGATCTTGGGGCTGTCATATGCTCCTAGGGCCTAGTGGTAGAGGTTCATGCCCAATGTTATTTCCCATGTAGTGATGTATCTTTCACAGCAATGCCCGGAGTACTTTGTAGCTAGTGAGTGAGAGGGTGTGTGTGAGAGAGAGGAAGCATTTATTAATATCTTATGATTAGCATTACCTAATAACCACTATCCCGAATTAATCTGAAATTATGCTAAGGTTTAATAAAAATCTCATCATGTTCGAGCCTCTCAAGAACAACCTTAACATATTTATTAAAATTTGTGAAGATAAGGAGGAAGTTTTCAATTAAAACTTGGTCAAAAAGTGAATATTAGAATATATTATTTTGGATATGTATATGACTGGTTCATAGCTTATGAGCCGTGTGTTTCCTATGGAATAATTCTTACGAATAAAGGCAATGTATTTGACAAAGATAGTATATAAATAACTTATGAATAAAGCGGGGGCCATGGCCATACCATAGGGTCGGGGTAAAGTAAGGTATAGTGCTTGTGACACATGTTGCAACACATGTGCATCATGTGTACAACTCCGCGACAACACGGAGAAGTCGAACTAACACACCACTTATGGGATTGACAATCTAGTGTTAATTAATTATCGTTGGAACTTGAAATAAAAAGAGAACTGCAGAATGAGGTGAGGCCAAAGTTATTGAGCAGCTGCCATTGCCAAGATGACAAGAAGAAACGGCTTTGCATGCCATTTCTCCCCCTTTTCCGGTGAGTCTGGCTTTGCTGAGGGTGGCCGAATAAGGCGGTACAACAGCTTCTGAAGAAGGCGATCTTCTATTTTTAGGTGGTCCCCGCGCGAGTGGCGGCGGCGTACGTGCGGAGTAGGGAGTTTTACGGGGAGTAATGCAAAGCCTACGTTCTTACGTGCACGATGCATGACCCTTTGTGGACAATTGGATTCTCAATTGTCGCTGGTCCCACACGAAAAATGATAATTCCTCGTGATCGCCATGTGACACGCGTGCCACATCTCCTGCCTGTCGTCGTCGACGGTCATGCTAACCAAGGAATGAGACTTGATGTGCTTGTGCATCTACTGGACCACAAGGCACTGGTCCAAACGACTACGACTTTTTTAAAACTTTGATACATGGTCAATCTATATTTTTTGTCCAACCAAAATATGTCATGCCACGGATCACGCGCAGTCGAGTGTGAGCCTAGGCATCATCCACGATTAAATTTTAATCGATGTATAAATTTATTTTTTTTCTTTTATATTTTTAGATCTTAATTCAATGGCCCATAATAAGCAGTAAACAGGGAGTCCAGCTACTTGTCATATATAAAAAATATGAAGGTTTGGCCCATTAAATAAGCTCTTAATTGGCCCACTTACACCCAAATCTCGTATGTATTATATAGAAGCATTTTTCATATTCTATCTTTAATGTAAGCTAAGCGTAAAAAACGTCTAGGAAGCGGATTTTAAGATCGACGGCGCATATGCTAGCACATGTTACACTCGGTTCACTGTCAGAGCGGAGCATATAAAACGCTTCTGTATTACACTGCTCTTGTAAACTTCTTTAAACGACACTTATTTTGACTCAATAGCAAGTGAAGGTAAGGGGGTGCAAGTTTAATTTACACTATAAACTTTTATATCTACTTAATTTTAGGATCAAAATAGAAAATTAACTATAGTATTTAAGTTACATGAACCAGATTGTAGGCATACTTCGGAGGTTTTTGTAGTAGTGATTTTTTAATGTCCTCGTGTAGTTGTCTTGACTTTTAATTAGGGACGCCACTTGGGTAAGAGTATATAAGAAACCCAACTATTCAGGTTAAGTCAAAGTTTTATAAGATTTAGCCCACCCAACCCAACTACGACTATAAAATTACAATTTTATATTATGTATTTTAAAAATAATTCTAAAAAAAATTTATTGGTAGAAATTGATAAGACCACATAATTATTTTAAATTTTATACTCTATTTGTCTTATATTAATAGCTTCATTTAAAAAATATCATCTTTATCAAATGATGGGACCTACAAAGCTAATAGTGTAATAAAACTTGTTATCCTTAGATACATATGAGACGCTCAAGGTCTTTTTCTCTACCTATCCGATGAAATTGTGTTGTGCAGAAAGCGAAGATGAAATTACCATGAGGAAATGCTAATGTTGAGGGGAAGAGGGGGGAAGTGGTGAGACAATGCTAACTGTAACACAACTATTTTTTGTACCTTGCACCACCATTAGATCTGGCTGCCATGTCTCCGGGACTTAGAGCACAAGCACACGATGGTAGAGAGAGAGAGAGAGAACTATCACCTCTCTCCTAAGATGCAAAGAGATCAGCAAGGGGCATTGAAGCACCACTGGATGCATCCCCGCAGTCAAAGTTGACCCAAGACACAATGCTCAGCCACGACGACACTAACAACCTCGAATACACCACCGCCTCTCACCTCCCTCACTATAATCCCACATATTTCCAGACAAAACTCTTAAAGATGGAAGGAAAAGTGCAAATGCTTTCTGCATTGCCCTCCTTGTCTTCACCATTCCCTTTACTTCTTGTCATTGCCATGGGAGGAGCTCGAGCGAAGGAAAAGAAATTTTGTGTGAGAAGCTTTTGAAACCCTTTTTAGAGCATCTAAGAGCTTAATTTGAGCCAAATGAAGCTATATATTAATATGAAACATATTTTTTTTTCAATTGAAGCTATTAATATAAGAGAGAGTATTTTTTAATAATTAAAAAATTTAAAATAAATAAAAAATAATAATATTATATATACTAATCAGGTCATGAAAACTTTTTAATAATTTTGAGTTTATAATGTAGTGCAACTTTGGGCATGTGTTAGGAGGCCATTTGAAAAAGAAAAATATGCCCTTAAAAAGCTTTCATCTCCAACCCTTTATGGGAGATTTTATTTCTGCCAATAAAGCTCAGCACTCCCTTTTTAATTTTGTAACTTAAGCTCAGTAATCACTTACTCAGTATGTCAGACAAAAAGTGTGAATTTTATTGAAAAGATAATGAGAAATCTTAATAAAATTCTTCATTAGATAAGCTGTGGTTGGCCAATCAGACACTTTTTTGAAAAATTAAACACTTTTCAGCAGATTAATTAGGGAATATTCAGCAATAACTACATGGCATACACCTTACAAATTCACTTTATTTATCAAATGATAAAAAATAAATTCATTTATCACTCTCTTCACACCAAATCCTCTCATTTACTCCATCTTTTGCATCAGCAAATTTCCATGTTCTCAATTTTCCCGGTAGATAGAATCCAATTAATTAATGTATGCAAAGAAAAAGATAGAATCCAATTAATTAAGCACTAATTGCAAGCACGTGCGAGGCGCTGGCCAAGCACCACTCAAGTGTCCTTCCACACGAGTCCCAGCCATTAAACCCCACAACCAGAAATCTCTAAATCTCCCATGATGTAATGTTTTGCACTCATGCAAAAAATCTTTCCTGACCTCCCAAATAGTCCCTTAGATGGAACTTGTGACTCGTGAGTCAACTTTTGTTGCAACGTCCTCCATTTGCACTTATTACAAATCACTAAATTGAAAAATGAAAACCCATCAATCTTCCATCATTTTAACTTTCCTAATAATCTATCATCAATGAATCCTCCTTTACAGTACCATTAAATTTGGACTTTGGAGGCTCATTATTAGATGGCTTAGAAGAGTGTCCTACAAAACTCAACATAATATGTGCCATTACTGCACTTCCGGGCATTGACTAGCATTTTATTGCAATTCTTTTGGTCTAACAAATCAGCACATAATTTGTGGAGCTTTGGCCATATCTATTTTGGAATAGAAATCCGCTACACATAACAAACAGATTGAATTAAAAGGGCTCTGCTCCCAGCTCTCTTGGTTTATCCAATTTGGTTTTGTAACTTCAAATTTGTAACATCATTGATCTCCATCTCCCACATTACCATTTGTGTAACTCTGGAGGAAGATGGTGCCACGACCGCGTGTTGCATAAGACGCTCGCTTGATGTTGCGGGTCCGAACATAGGCTAAGCATTAGCATGCATAGGGGCCGCGCTTTCAAGGCAAGTGTTTTGCGAGCGTTGCATGTTGTGAGCGTTATTATTATTTTTACTAGTACATTGTAAAAAGAGGTTAATATTCCTACTTTATTTTTTTTATACCAAAAGCCCGATAAAGGGGGGCCTTACCTAATATTAAGGGATTAATGAGTGGCATGAAGCTAAAGTAGGATTTCAGTGTAAAAAAAGTAAAATAAGCATATCATATCGCTTACCAAAGGATTATCACTTTTGGAAAGAAAAATTGAGTTACATTAGATTATATTGTAAGATGTAAGAAGTACTTTTGTATTTCTCGTTGACAAAGAGACTGGGCATATGAGCTCTTCATTTATAAAATTGACGGCATACATGCTAGGATATAATATTACTGATGCTAATATGTGCTAGTATATGCACCTTTGATATTAAATATTAAAGGCTATCATATATAACTTAGGCTAAGCTCATTGTTGAAGAGCATGAAAAACTCTTTCATCCTTATAAACCACCGTAACTTAACCCGTTGAATTATGTCCATTGGCCTTAAGTACAGATTGAAGAACAATAATATGGACTTTTGGGAACTATCTTTGTTCATGTGCCAAAAAAATCTCATTGTTCATTGATCCAACTATCCAAGGGTGGCCCTAAATTAAAATTCTAATATTCGCTAGCATTTGAATTTCCGAATGGAGAAAATAAAAATGTGAATCATCATTTGGCATAATATGTTACTTTAGACGATTTTGAGGTCCGTAGTTGTGGTTGATCCCTTGGGCCCACCAAATTTTATTTTGTTAAAATTGCCCTAAAAGGCCTGATGGCCAAGCTGATCAGCCTAAGGCCGAATGGGCCAAGCCTATCAGATCTTATGGAGCCCAAAGTTCAATGGGCCTGGCCGATTAGCCTACAGGCCTCAACTAGGCCCAGTTGGGGCCCGGGCTGATTTAAGCCTCAAACTTTAGATTTTAAGCCCGATATAACCCTGCTATTTAATCGGCCCGGGTTTCGGCCCTTTGCCACCTCAACCCTTTGAAGACGAGTTTATGTGCCAGAAAAAATAGACTTTTGATATAACTTATAAGAGTGTGGTCCAAAAGCCGTTGAATCCGTTGGATTGAAATCTAACTGTTGCTGCCATTTCACACTAGGTTCACTTAGAAACAAATGTGAAACATCAAATGCGTCCTCTATAAAAATTTAAATTTATTACTTGAATGGTACCCAATTTTGCCTAGTGCGCCCGACACATGTGCTAGCATGTGCATTGATGCATCACCGCTATGGAATCTTACACAGGGGCAGGCGGGTTTCATCCACTTGAGCATACTTAAAAAAGAGAAAAATTTCTCATATAATTTTTTTTAGTTAATTTATCATTTTCCTAACTAGTGACCATATGACCGATGAATTAATTAAGAAGTTAAAGACTCATCAGATTTCAAGATTTGGAATTTTAAAATTGGATACTTGGAAATAGGGGGTGTTAATTAGCCGAGTATCGTTGAGCTTTATAGTGTTCAAGTTTAAATTTAAATTTTTAATTTCAAGTACGAATTGAGTTCAAACTAAGTTAAGCTGATATGCTTTGTCATTATTATTTAATTTATAATTAATAATTCATAAATATTTTAAAAAAATTACTAAAATAAATATAGTAGTAAATAATTTAAGTTAAATTAGAAAATCAAATGAATTAATCTTTATTAATTTAAAATTTTTAATTTAAACTATTAATACATAATAAAGAAAATAAAAATTTATATAAAATAATCTTAAATATAATAAAATATATTATATAATTTTTTTTACAAAAAACTTCATATAATTGTACACAAATAAAATAAAAATAATATATTTTATAAAAAAGTTAAAATTTAAGAGACATAAAATTTATATATAATGTGTAATATATATATTTAAAAAAATAATTAATTTAATATAAATTTAACTATTTATCGAACTTTGAGCCTAATTAAATTAAATATATTTAAGCTTAGCTTAATTAATTTCGAATTCTATAGCTCGCCGGTCGAATCTATCTCTCAAGCTTACTTTTAACGCCCCTGCCTGGTAATAATGGGAAAGCAGGGAGATGGGCCCAGTCTATGAAAGGTTGGTGTACGTAACAGCTACTGCTAATCAGACTTGGCTTCAAATCTACCCCCATTGGCTCTCCTCTGTCTTCTCTTCCCTCCTCCGGTCCAGTCGAGGCTCCTGTCGAAATCCCATCTCCAGCTTCCAGCTCCAGAAGAGAACCTTGGAGAATCCGGACAAAGACAAAGCAGAACAAATACCCATAAGAGAAAGGCGCGGTCTTTATTCTTCCTTTTCTCCATTTTGCCTTCTCCTCCTCTGCAGTACCACTTGTACAGAGCGATTGCCTTTTCTTCAGTTTTGGGAGTTCTGCAATGAGTTCTGGGCAGCTTCTTGGCGTCCAACCTTCTGAGCTCAAATTTCCATGTGAGCCCTTTTCATCCCCCTATGCTTCTCTGCGCTTTTAACTTTTCTCGGTTTGTTTGTCGTTTTCTTTGGACGATTTTGTAATCCCCCTTTTTCCATTGAAGTCTTATCCAGAGCTGACATGCGATTAAATAAAAAAAAAGAGTTGATACTAGTGCTTGTGGGTCTGGTTAATGCTTTCTCAATTTGTTTAAGTATATTTTAGTCTTATATACTGAATTACTGAAACTCTAAAAGCTTTCTGTGTTGTTGTTTTATGATTGTGTGGGCTGAGAAGTTGAGCTGAAGAAGCATTCCTCTTGCTCTCTGCAATTGACGAATAAAACGGATCAGTATGTGGCCTTCAAGGTACCGACCCATTTTGGTGATTTTTGTTTGGAGTTCATGATTCTCGTTTTGATTTATCTCATGTGGATTTGATGAAAATAATTGGTTTGTTAATCACCTTTATGGCTGCTAGCAGGTTAAGACGACCAATCCGAAAAAATACTATGTGCGGCCTAATATGGGAATCATTGTGCCCGGTGCGACGCGTGAAGTGTCAAGTAGGCCTCTGCATTCTCAACTGTTATTTGGTGTCCTTTTAGTAGTTGTATGGTATCAATTAGCCGCTAATTTCATGCAATGCCATTTTGTGAATCTGTTGTTAGTCACAATGCAAGCTCAAGATGAAGCTCCGCCGGATATGCAGTGTAAAGACAAGTTCTTACTTCAAAGTGTTGTGGCAAATGCTGGTTCAACCTCAAAGGACATAACCCCGGAAATGGTTGGATGCTGTTTTGGGTTTATTGGTCTTGATGCTTTCTTTCCGTGCATAAAATTGAAATTTACTGAATTTTCAGTTCAATAAAGAAACTGGGAAAGTTGTTGAAGAGTTCAAGTTGGGGGTCATTTACATTCCTACAAAACCTCCTTCACCGGTGCCAGAAGGATCAGAAGTGGGATCTTCTCCTAGGGCTTTTGTGCAGGACAATGGGAACCAGAGTTCTTTCATGTTTGATGCAGTAAGGATTTCAGACTAGCACAGTTTCCATTTTTGAGCGTTATGCATAAAGTAAATTATGCAATTTATCTTGTTGGTTAAGGTCAATTGAAAGCGTTTGCAGGTATCGAGAACTAATGAAGAATCAAAACCAGCTCAGGCATCAATATCTTATGAAGAACTGACGGAGGAAACTTCAGAGGCAAGTGTTAGTCTCCCATGCTTGAATATGTATTGTGCTTTTGTTCTCTCTCTCTCTGCCCTTTTATGAACCCTTGGAAGACGCTACTTTGTTCACACTTCTGGCCCATTGTATTAAATAACTCATTACCCGAACATGTTGACATATGTTTTGACACGTTCATCTAAAGACTTCTATTTCAACTTTTAGGAAAGATTGTATGACAAATTAGTCCTCGGTATTGGTTTTTGAGTCGAGTCAGATTGGCTGGAAAAATGGGAAGTCCTTAATATTGAATCAGATTGTGAACATAAGGGAAGAGTTATTAGTAAACAGTTCAAGCTTTGAGCTATGAGTCAGCTCTAAGCCCTGACAGAGCTGATTATGTAACTGTGAAATAGTTTTAAGCCCTTTTGTATTCCATGTTATATTGGATTCTTGGAAAACAAGTAAATGAATTGCAAATGGGTGAGTTTGCTTTCTGGTTTGACTTTGAATATAGCTGCTGAAGCAATAGTGTATGCCATCCATGGTTGTAACCAATATGAGTGATTATCTAGTATGTAATTATATACCTACTATAGGGAATTCACCCAGAACCGTTATTTTCTATGGAGTACAATTATATAACAACAGAACATGTATACTCTTTTTCGATTTGAAAACAGTACAGGGGTAACAGTATGATACATTACTTTATAGCCATCATTATTAATTGAACTTATTCTTAATAAAGCAGAAATTACACATTAGCTTCCAGATGGTCGAGGAAAACAGGAGTGTTCTTATTTTGAAGCAAAGTATCTAAAAGTTGCTTTTCATGGAAGAAAAAATAGGCCATCTTTATGTCCACTATTTGTTTATTCTGTATCTTTTTTTTGACAAGATGATATCATAGAGTGATAGACACGCTTAGATAGAATTAGGGAGAATCATGAAGATCTACCCATTGTGGTGGGAACCGTACTTAAAAGATCAAAATGTTGAACAAAGATTTAGATAGCTAACAGTCAGGTAGTTGATGATGATTATAATAATGCTGGTTCTTTGTTTTATTTCTAACCTAGTTATATCTTCTTATAGCAGAGTGCTTTTGTACTCTTTTTGGGCACAAAACTAATCCTGTCTTCTTTCTAATTCATGTATTGCCTCGTTCCCTTTTATTCTTCCTGCCCTGACTGCATTTCTATCCATTAAGTGTATCAGTTATATGTTGACATTCAGCAATTAAGTAATTGTATTTTATTGCGGATTCTGAAAATTTGTGGGTGGTATTAAGTATTTTCTACTGGGTTTGCTGCTAGAGCCGGTGAAAAACATGTGAAATCTCATTATGGTATTTGTTTATTATATTTCTTATAATGTTTAACTATCCAGACATGGTCCACGGTTTCCAAGTTGATGCAAGAGAAAACTTCTGCTATTCAACAAAATCAGAAGCTTCAGCAAGAGATGGTACAGTACATTTAAAATTATATGCTCCTAATATCCCTCGTTAAAAGACCATTTGGTTTTAAAATGTGATATATATTTATTAGAGACCCATTTATATGAGCCCGGGTTCACATGCGATTGCGTGAGCATGGGCATTGAGGGCTGGGGGCACACATAACTCAGGGGAAGATTGGTTTCTGCCCTTTGCACCATCTGATCTAGATCAGACAGCCCTTGATGCCTGACTCATATAAACTTTCTTCTATTTTATTACAGATGTTTGCTTGTTTGTCTCCATATCAAGAAACATTCAATATAGTGTAGTTCTTCGTTTTTATCTCCTTTTGTTTTCTTGTGTGCCTTTTAGTTTGATACTTGTGTATTTAATGTAATCTCTAATCAAAGAGGGGTTAGCTACAAACTGACCGAGGCACCGATCTATTTTGGTGGCCGGGGCGGGTCAACCCGCGTTGACCAGCAATGATGTCATAACAACGTCCTCTTCCATCTCCTTTTGCTCTGCCTCCTCCTCCTACCTTCTTCCTCCTGTCTTTTTTTCGCCCAGTCGAACCAACTTCGCCAGGTCACCTGACCAATTGGTCAGGTTGTTACCTAAACGTGTCTCAAAACCCAAATGATGAGGTCGATTGACTGCAGAGGGTGTCTGAATTTTATTTGTTCATCCAGCCGAGCCAGGCCGGGCCAGGCCGGGTGGTTGCAAAGTGCCATTTGGCATGCTCAAAGAATCCATCAAGATGAACAAAAAAAAGCAGAACGCCTAGAAAGTGTTTTTGAGGTCAAACTAAACCCAAAGTTGGAATAGAACAGATAGCTGATACAAAAATTCACTTGCAGTTAATGTTCACTTAATTTTCTTGTTAATATTTTTTGAACAGGAGTTGCTGAGGAAACAAATCAGCAGAAAAAGTGGTGCTGGCTTCCCGGTCATGTTTATATTGCTAGTTGGTCTGGTGGGTCTTATGCTAGGGTACCTTGTCAAGATACCGTAAGAGAATGACCTGCTGGTGGAAGGTCCATCCGTACCTCTCCTTGCCTTTCAGATTGCTGGCCATTATATGTGAAATTTTCTGCTTACGAGATTTGAATTTGAAGAACTCAATATTGCATGTATAGAGCAGTCTCCTTTTTGTGTCTTTTGGTATTTATTTTATTTCTTTTTGTTTGTTTGAGTTTTGATTTATGGGATTGAACAGTACCCTAGAATCTACGCGAGAGAGACAATAGTATTGACAGTTGATTAGCTGTATAATTTAATGTTCATGCACATGCCAACTTTCTTTCATCAGCAGTTCTTTTGTGTTATGTTTCAACTTGCTTACAACATATTTGATAGTTCCGCAGAGCAGACTTTGTGGTTGCATACCAAACAGGTAGTGTCCTTCCACTCCCACAAAAGTGGCGATTGACCATTAATGGTAACTGAGCGAAGATATACTGGAGCAACACAGAACAAATGACTCAATTGTGAGACTGTTGTTACTGTTGATCACTCAAATGAAAATGATGACTTTTTATTCCTTTTAAGAACATGAAATTAGGGGTGCTCACGGATAAAAATAGACATGGACAAAGTGTTATCCGTATTTATCTGCCATTTATATATCCCTTGTTCGTCTTTGTCTTTGTCTTTGTCTGTCATAATCTGTATTATATTTTGTTCAAGTCTATCCACTACAAATACGGATGAGTTTCGATCAATATTTCAATATCTAAATTTTTATCTCAATTTAAATTTTGTAGCATATTAAAACTATTGTAACATTGTATATAGGTGGATTTATATTTTTAAGTTGTTCAATATTTATGTAGCATGTTAAGACTGTTCTATTATATCACATAGGTTTTGGATTTATATTTTTAAAGTGTCTAATACCTATATAGTATGTGAGGATTGTTTTAACATGGTATATAAATATTGAATTTATTTTTAAGTTATAAAGTACCATGTTAGGAGTGTCCTAAAATGTTATATAGGTACTGAATTCTAATTTTTTTAGTAAATAATATATTATTAATATTTAAGGAAGTGTTGGGTAAGGGTAGTAGACATGGACGTTAGGGGACATGGATAAGGGTATATTTGTGTTCGTAGCTCCCCATTGGGGCAGACAAAAAGCTTAGTGTGTGTCCACATTCATGTTTGCCTCGGCCTAAATAAATTATATGTTATATAGAAAAAAAGGGACATGGATACACATGGATAATAGATGTCTATGAGCACCCCTACTTAAAATACTCCTTTTCTTGGAGTGCTAAACCTTGGAAATTATGAACACTAATATCCTTGTGTTGTGTTCAAAAGACTCGAGTTTAGATCCCTAATCCATTTCGCATTCAGTAACCCCTGTGCTAAGGACATCAGCATCTCAACTCGATCCTCAATCTGTTGGTTTACCTGCCACAGTTTGCACCATTTGCTTGCAAAGTTAACATGTATAAGTTCAGGAACAACATTGCAAAACGTCTTGTTATTGCGGCTCTTCCAAACTACCCACCAAAAGTTTTAGATAAATAGCAGGCAAAAATTACAGGAGGCAGAGGACCAGAATAACTAAAAGCAATGAGTAAACTTCAAGTAGTTTCTCAATGCTCCCTGGTTACGTTGAAGGGGAATGCCACTCATTGGCTCCACCTCTAGAGTGTGTTCTCAATGCTCGGGTAACCTTCAAGTGGTTTTGGAGTCCGACTATCTGACGTTGTGTTACCACATATATATGTAAACTCTTAGGAGAATATTACACAAAAGAAAAAGGAGAAGTGGAGAAGATGAAGTTCGGCTGAGTGGATTGTGGTGGAGGTGGAAATCCTTCATGGCAATAGAGGACAGGTGGATGGATTCTTACTAGAAGGAGAAGTCCAGTTAGGAAGGCCTCCAACTGGGATGAGGAGTCTTGGTTGGGAAGGCCTCTCTCTCCTCCCCTTTCATTCTAGAAATTTCATATCTTTCTTTAAGTTAAATTATGAAGAGTAATTTAGCTATATATAAAAATCTCCTCCTCTCTTATAGTATAGATTACCAACTGGAACTGGAAACTCTTATCTATGAAGGAAAAACATGTACATACATTACCTCATTGTTAGGGTTGGGGATAGGGTTAAACTGAGTTGACCTTGACTTGTACTTTAATATTTGACCCTCTTTATTAAACGGGTTAAAAATGTAAATTCTAACCCTACTTATTTTGGGATGGGCTAGCTATGAGGATAGTCTTATTTTCCTCAATGAAGATTTTCTTTTTGTTGCTTTACTTGGTATTTTATACCTTATCTTTGGAGGGTCTAGACATAGAAAGAAGTTAGATGCATTGCAACATTATAAAAAGATGTCAAATACTTTTTGAGTTAATTAAAAAAGTGAAAGTTGGAGAGAGAGAATTTGTAATAGACATGAATTTTTTATAATAAAATTTTACACCATTGGCAACCCGGCATGTTGGTGACACCAATATAGTTAGTTACACTAAAACCATGGGTGGTTATGTGGTTACGGGTTTAAAGATGCACTTATGCATCTTAAAAAGGAAAATATCATGCAATTATGGATTCTCTTTGATATATAAAAGAATCTAGTGAGTCCAAGGGAGAGTAAAAGCCTACAACCAAGTACTCCAAAAGGGATTTATATAGTTGAATGCCGACACACCGATGCAAGGTGATCAAAGAGGAGAGAAAGAAAATTCTTCAGTAAACTATGGTTTGGATGTATCTCAACATAAACTTCCATGCTTTTACTGAAGCAAGATATATTTACGTAGCATTGTAATTTGATTATGTTAAGCATGACATGAGTCGAAGATTATTCTCCAAACATTTGATTGTCTTGTGTGGATTATTCTCGAAGATTTTCCCATCAACAATGTCTTAATTCTATATTAAAATATGAATTTTAGTATTTTGATCAATCTAAGAGTGTTTAATCCATTGTGGGACTTGATTCAATCTTTTGCTAGACCACCGATGCTGCCACCAATGTGTTGATGGGGTATCATTGGTTTAGAAACAATTCCCGACATCAACATGTTGAAAGCATGTCATTGTACCAAATATTGGGTAGCAACAGAGGGGTTGACATGTTGATGACCACGCCAATGTTTAAGGCCAGTGTAAGCCTTCTCATTGTAGGTAAATAATGACATGTTGATGAATGTGTTGATGGCCATCGGTACTGATACTGACACATTGATGGTACGACCAATAAATCACTGGTCCATGTTTTCAAAATACGAATTTTATGTGGCTATTGGCTAATTGATAAGGAGTATTTTTGTATAGTTTACTTGCATAATGAATGCAAGTAATTACCAAAATATATGTTGAAAGATGTGAGAATAATGGATAAATAAACCCTAAATTTGGGCATACCAAGAGGGAAGAGAGCTTAACATGTCATTATGATACTCATGGATATGTGTTCTGCATGTCAATCAACTCTACAATAGTGGGTCCGTTTAGCCACGTAGAGGATGTTCATGATATTAAAAATGACAATGGGTTTTTAGCTCCCTCAGGCTTGAGAATTATTATTTGTAAAACTTCTCATCAAGCTTGGGATTTAATTGAATGGGTTAAATCTTTAAAATAAGCATTACTCTAGTGCAACATAACAAAAAAGTTCTTGATAATTATGAAAAGCTGTGAATCTCAGCCACTTGGATCCATGAGCCCTGGTGGGCCTTAACTTTATAACATGGATGATGTGTGCTATAGATTTAAATAAGAGTCTTGAAGTTATTTCGTGTAGTGGTACACATTTCGAGAAGTTCAGATGACATCCTTGATGTTATTATGACTTTAGAGTGTTATTTGATAACCTATGATTAGGTATTGGAAGAATATTTAAATATTATTGATGTGGAGGTGATTGGTTATTCTAATGACATACAGTTATGATTACATTAATTTATGCCATTAAGTAAATTTGATATATTCAGCATCCTTGTGGTGCGGCTTTTTATATTGCATTTAAAAGACACTTGTAACTTCAGGGTAGAGAAGGATGTAGAAGAGTAGCAAATAATTGCTTCATTTTTTTATTATTTTTATTAGAATAATAAATGTAAATGTGCGAGAGTGTCAATTTGTTCTTGACTTCGTAGTTGGAATATTGTAATAACAAACAAGTGTCCGACTTATGGATCTTGTGGTTTTTTTTAAGTTTATTTTAGCTATTAGAGATGTACATATTATGATATCTTTGTGAAATAGATTAAGCAAACAATTAATAATGACCCTAATATTTTGTAAAACATGATTTTATGAAAATTTTAAAAACTTTGATTTCCTTGTGATTTTATTAGGTTGCATTATATTTTAGTAAAAAAATATTGTGATATGGAAAAATTAGGGGTGTGACAACTACGTTATAAGACACATGTCCAAAACTAGAAGAATCCCACAAAAATTACAAATTAACTATAAGATAAAATAAAAATATAAAAAAATAGAATTTAAGAAAATTTCTTTCTAATCTTCTCTACTTTGGGTCATCACATCATTAAATAATAGAGTTGAGGTGAAGTTGTGTAAGTTATAGGAGTAAATCTCTACCCACCATATTTTTAAAATACATAAAATTTTAAAACCCTAACTTTGACCGCATTTTAGTTGAGTCAAATTAGGTACGGGTTAAGTAGGTCGATTTGCATTTTATCAACCTTATTGCATAAAAATCATAATTTGGGGGAAAATTGTCCATCCCAAGTTCGAGTTGAATAATGTTACTTCATATTAGTACCACTCACTTTCTTTGACGTGTCATAGTCAGCAACCCACGTCCACATGTCTAAGAAGGAAAAGTCAATCATCAGGTACGAAGT
Source organism: Saururus chinensis (assembly GCA_035235625.1). Taxonomy (NCBI): domain Eukaryota; kingdom Viridiplantae; phylum Streptophyta; class Magnoliopsida; order Piperales; family Saururaceae; genus Saururus; species Saururus chinensis. The sequence goes on from CP141146.1 coordinate 7,843,159, forward strand.
CACTGGGTGCCACCATGAAATTTCACTTTCCTTAAGAAGTCTACTTTATGCTCTTCGCTCAATGAGCCTAACATAAGTCTCATATGAAAACCCTTCGTCCATAAGATTGGTGATGTATATAGTAGTGCATATTAGTGTAATTAACTTGACACTAATATGCGCTAACATGTCTGTTATCAATCTTAAATATTAATAGCTTCTATGCACCCCATTATATAATGGGGTCTCGTGGCCATAATAGATATACATAAAATTTCAAACTGCCAATCTCTCTTACATGATGGCGGATTCCCAATTTTTATTTTAGTTTTTTTCTTTTTCTTTCTTAGGATTTTTCTAACTCACCTACTCTCTACTCTCAAACATCTTCTTTTTCCTTCCCTCTATGCTAAAAGTTAGAAAAATACTCGTGTATATCCCTCCCCACCCGGGTAACATTTTATACCCAAAATATGTCAACTTCCGGTGCTAGCAGGACTAGCCCTTGCCTCTGCTCTTGGCAGCAGTGCTAGATCCTGCCTGTCCATATGAGGACATTGCCAACTACAAAGACTAGGCCAGGTTGGCAGCCACCACAACTAGGGCCAGACAAGCCCTGGGGTCACAGCAGATGCCGACCCAAAAGCAAGGAAATATTTTTTATGCTCCACGTTTAGTGTGAGCTGAGTGTAAGAAATGCATGGGAGGCATTGATTTCCAAGATTGACTATGCACACTATAGTGCACGTAATACTTACACTAATGTGTGTTACTGTGTGCGCCGTCGATCTTAGAAATGAATGCCTCCCCAGAGTTCCTTACACTGGGCTCATACTTTTCACGAAGCATAAAAAACTCTTCCCAAAAGCAGGTGGAGTTATCTTCCTCGGACCACGTAGACAGGCATGCATGCTAGTCTCAAAGATCTGCCTTGAAGGTGATCAGGCCCAACATGTCGTCATGCAATTTCAAATCCTTAAACCTTGCAAGGTGGAGGACGATGACAAGTGAAACTGCCGGGGTTCTAAAAATTGCACAAGAAGGCAATTAAGTTCAAAGATAGAATGCACTAAAGATCTCATCTTCTCTTGAGATTGGCAATGTGGGAGATGTCTTTTTTGGCTAATGGGAGCTGAGGCTTTCCCTGGCCTCTATTGGAGGAGTGTCGGCCATGTTAGTGTGAGCAAGGGGAATCACAAGGGAATGCACTAAAGATGATCAAAGCTTTTCTCATACCAGGCTGGGCCAGTTTTGGCCCTGGCCCCGACTCTGGCAACGGTCAAGTTTTGGTTGTAGATGAAGATAAAAAAAAGTAGCGGGCACCGACAACCTTTTGTCGTCGGTAGTGCACCAACGATGGAGTAAAAGAGAAAATAAGGCATAAAGTGGGAAGCGTCTTTCATGCTCCATTATGATAGTGAGCTGAGCGTAAGGAACGTATGAGGAGCGTTCATTTCCAAGATAGACGGCACACACGCTAGCGCACATTAACGTAAATAACACTTACGCTAATATGTGCTAGTGTGTGCACCGTCCATCTTGAAAATAAACACTCCCCTTGTGTTCTTTATTCTCGGGTCATGATGGCAAGGGAGCATAAAAAATGCTTTCCATGAAGTGTTGGGGTGGCCGGTAGTATAATAGTGGGTGACCATGGTGCATTGGGTAATAAAAAATATTTTTCGGGGTACTGAGCGGGTGGGAAATAACATCGTTCATTTTTTCTATGCGCTTTCACCATTTCATCTATCTGGCCACGTATGCATTTTTCCATTTTAGGGTCTATGACAGGTGTTATTTGGCAAAGCATTTTCTAACTTATTTTTATTGAAAATTGAGACAAGGCTTTTCTCTCCTTTTAAGGTATAAATTAACGTGTTATGACTTGAAAAAAAAACCAAAAAAATTAGCACATAGGCAATTATTAGAGTTACATTAAAATAAGTCCCAGCTCACACATCCTCGGATTTCGATCCGATTGCATATGCTACTGGGCAATCTGCTTGCAAGTAACACGCACGCCCGATTCATAATTCAACAATTTGCGATGCTCCGTCAACACAGTCGCATGTGAACTAAGGCTTATATTAACTTTTTCCTAGGCAAAAATTATTCACTACAATTTTAACATCTTTTTAAAGATAAATTCATATTATTTTGTACATTTGCAATTTTTTAGTGCTATATATTTATAACAAATACCAAATTTTAGTCATACCATTTCTTTCTTTATATATATGATTTATTCCCCCCCAACCCCCGCCAAGATTTTTTCCTGGCTCCGTCCCTGATTCCCATATTAGGTTGTTCTTTCGATGTAGTACTACCATTTTTTTTGTCACTCAGCATAACGTTACCTTTCTTTTTTCTTATAAAGCTAAAATGGCTACTCAGCAATCTTACTTCTAAGATAGACGAATGCGATGTACCTAATGAGAGCCTCTTCCTGCACTTTTCTTGTTCTACTTCTGCGATAGGTGAACTGAATTTGTCATTCGCAATGCAAGATATCGTTCCAAGTCTTAAGAAACTCGTTGCGCAACTGGGTACGTATTACTTGTACTTCAAATGTTCAGGACTCAGATAAGATAGTGGAATTGGCTATTGAGTTGTAATGCCCAGAAGGTAGCCTTGCATGAACTTTTCTAGCTCGGAGTGGAACAAAAAGATTTAATCAGAACAGTCTCCTCAACAGCTATTAATGTCTCACGTGGAAAACCCTTGCAGAAGTTCATTATACACAGCCGCCATCATCTAATTAGTACTATCTTTCTGGTCCTATGTACGTATATCTAGCAAGTCAAGAAGAACAATGACAATTCTTTCACAGACGGCCATTCATTTTTTTGGTGTAGCTTGAAATTAGCAAAAGGAGCACCTATATTTTCCGTTGTTGAGCTTAGTCACTGTTTACAGCTGGGACCATGGCCGACATTCGTCTTTGAAAAACCGGGCAGAATTTAGTCCACTAGCTCATGATATCTATCCACTGACTGAACTTATGGAGCACGTTGGCATCCAAGTCAATGGAAAATAGGGTAGAGAGATCATGAGTCCAAAGCGAGTTCTACCTGGAAGCAATTTCACTCAAAGAGCAGAGTGATGAATCTCATCTCTTTCAACTCGTCTTCCCTTTTATAAGATCAGAATATAACCCTGGATTTGACCTCCCCAACCCATGTCGGCAAATGGTTTCCAAACTAACTGTAAGTCTTGTATAGAAGCTTCATATATACAAAGAAAGTGTTGTATAGAAACTTATACTGAACTTTGTACTCTTCTGGCCGTTGTGACTACAGTCACTAATTGGGCCTCAGTGGTCGTCAAGAGAATGATAAATTCAACTTACTTTGTAAACATCTAGCACACAATTGTCGAAATTTCTGCGCATCCATGACATTGCTCAGCCAGACAAACGCTTCCCTACTTGTTCACATGGAGGGACTTTGAACTCCCACAGGGATGGATTTTCTCTTATTGCACTATAAATACCCCATCATTCAAAACCAAACCTCACCATCTAAACAAGGGTCTCCTGAATTAGTCCTGTTTAGTTCACATTACCAAGTGTTAATTTGGAGATGGCCTCTTCAGCAGCTGTTTTCCTTGCCGTGAACCTCCTCTTGTTTGTCTTTGCCTCTGCTACTAGCGTCCCATGCCCGCCACCACCACCCAAAAAGCCCAGCTCTAGCCCCAGCCCTACCCACAAGCCCACCCCCACTCGTGCACCAGCTACTGGCAAATGCCCGAGGGATGCCCTAAAGCTTGGAGTGTGTGCAAACGTGCTGGGATTGGCCAAAATTATTGTGGGGTCCCCTCCAACTTTGCCATGTTGCAGCTTTCTCGAGGGACTGGTGGATCTCGAGGCTGCTGTCTGCCTTTGCACGGCCATCAAAGCCAACGTGCTGGGCATCAACCTCAACGTCCCGGTCTCACTAAGCTTGCTGTTGAATGCTTGCGGTAGAACTCATCCAACTGGATTCCAGTGCGCCTAGTATCATCTCACCATATATCATAAGTAGTAACTACAGCTTTGTGGTGTCTACTTCAATAAGACTTATATGGATTCGTAGGATGAATAAGGTTTCTTATATGTAAGAACGTGGTTTATGTGCTTTGAGAGTGATGGTTTGTGATATATTTGCATATTCCTCGAGAATATGTTCAGTTCACCATGTCTTGTACTTCTTTGGGATAATACATATATTGTTATCAGCTTGCTTGCACCATGAATGGTATTTAAATGCAAAAGCCATTTAGTTTGTATACACCTTTTAAGGGATTAAGTCTATCAGATTTATCTTAATAAAATAAATATATACTCCCTATGTCCCACATTAATAGGTCCATTTAGTTTTTAAAAAGGAACTGACAGAGGAAGTATATGCGTAATTTGTTTCTTAATTAATGGCTTCTGCTATCGTCCATATAAGAATTGGAAGCATGGACTAAAGTTAGGAGAACCCGGATGGAAAACAAAAATTATCAATCAGTGGATGCATTTTGCAGATTCTGAGAGCTTTGTAATAGTGAAAATATTTGGGTTCCTCGACAATAATAATCTCCCTGATGGCGTTGAGTTTAGATTGTTTAGGCAATTCCACCCATGCAGCAAACTAGCTTGAACTTGAACGTAAAGAGCGCCATTTAATTTTTGTTTCGCAAAGACCAACTATGGAAAGGTTCTTGTTACGCACAAGATTAAAAACCACTCTCATCATAGATCATTAGCAGTCCCTATACGCTATAACTCCGTGGTGATAAACTTGAATGTGACTTATATGTTCTTATTAAGATGAACAAGGTTTTTAATTTTATAAGAATGACTGGTCTATGTACTTTGAGAATAATGGTGTGTGATGGATATAGATATTCCTCGAGAATATATATGTTCAGTTCACCCTTTCTTGTTCTTTGGGATGATATATATAGATATCAGTTTTCTTGCACCATGCATGGTATTTAAATGCAAAGGCCGTTTCCAGGAATCTTTCAAAGCATTGAAGGTTCTCGGATTTAACTCGAAGTGTTCATGCCCTTTTCGTCATTATTTTAGTGTTATAGTGGTCCAAAGACGACACTTAACGCAGATTATGCAGTTGAAATATGAAACAAATAAATTGATAATCCACTTCTAAACAACTTAAGTTACTGATAATCCAAGCATTTTGTCTATGTGCAAAGCTTGATGGCTACTTGCACGTGTGCGCGGTGGTGTTGAAATAAGAATAGGAATATTAATAATTCATTTCCTTACAACTTAAGCTATAGGGCAACGAGGTTATCTAACCATTTAAGCTTGGGAGGATATTTCTCTTGATTGACAAGTGATTATAAAAGGGGGAAGATGTAGTTGAAGACACTCGGTTGAGGACCGATAATATCACTCGTTCAAGTATTAATCACCAGGATTGATTAATAGTAGTACTTCTTCCGTCTCACATTAGTCGCTTTATTTACTTTTTTTAAATAAACTAAAATTAATTTATTTTTTAAAAATTAAATAGAACTATTAATGTGAGACAAAGGGAATATTAATACAACAAAACTAATCTAACTTGCCTGAGTTGTTTGTACTAATTACACATCTTTTCTCCAACATTGGCGATTGAAGCAAAAACTCTTTCATCATCTTTTATGGAATTTTCAGTTTCTAACTTTCCCCTCTATTTGTCTGCTCAAAAGACTGCTTCAGTATTTTTAAATAGTGTGGTTTTTTTTAAAAAAAATTCCTTCTTGGAATCTTGGTGCTGACAATGTCAAGTTTGTAACTCATCTCGCTCTAATTTTAAGTCTATATATATACCATCTTAGAGTATTACATATCATACTTCTAAAGCTCAAGTCAGGTATAGGGTAATCATTAATTCTAATTGCTATTTTGCTATATAACCCAACCTTATTTGTAGCAAAGGATTTATAATTATATTAGTACCATCTTATGGGCCTATGGCATGTGATGCTAGTGGCTTTTGATGATGGATTAAGAACTAATCCTCACACTGGCTAATGTTCATTAAGCTTAGCTTTCTCAACATACAAGCTTAATAACTCCTTAAGTTATGGCTCAAGCATTAGCATTTAGTTTAGTCGATCACTTTAGTCTGGCGACTTGGTCCTTGCATTTATGAAATATATATGACGATGATAACTTGTGAATTTATTACTAGCTCCATTTAAAAAAGGGCACATAACACTTACACCTCCTAGATTATAATGAAAATGCACACACACACACCCCATCTTATTAAAATCTGCACATAACTCCCTTATGTTGTCTTTTTTTTTTCTTCTCATATCCCACTTTTACTCCTCTCTTTTCTCCTTGTTATTTAATTGTAGGCCCTACCTTCTCCTTAGCTTCCCAAGTCTTTTCATCCTTACACAAAGTAGACTTCGCTTATATTCTTCTTAGTATATATTGACCCCCACGACCTCACTCCACCTATAGTTACCTTGAGTCACACGCTTTAGTTTGGTTAGTGTATTCAATTCTCTCGGCCACTAGAATAACATGACCCGAAGGAGTAGTTGTCCTTAAGTGTAGCACAGTTAAGGCATCATTATCAACCTTGTTCACGCATTATTATTGACCATGTTTACCTCAGATGTTGAATCTTATGAAGAGGTAGGGAAGAACATACTCCACTATTACCATATTAAGTTAGGCAACCCATGGTCAAGTTTAGTATGTTGATTACAATAAAATGAATGTTTAGTTTATGAGAAGAAGAAGAGACCTCGGAAGGTGAGTGAAGACGGGCCACACTAAAAGACAAAGAGATTTTTCCATATTACCTAGCCGAAGAAGCCAATATTCTATATTCTCTGATTTCAAGTAAAAATGTCACCGAACCGAGACTTACACAAAATTATAGGAAAAATAGATTGAAATTGTAATGACCCGACCCGAGCCGGGCCCATACAATCACTAATAGAAATTTTTTCTCTTTCTTTAAGCCAAGAATCATCGTCTGTGTGTGAGAGGTATAATGTTCGTCTATACACTACGGAGCGTTAAGGCTTCCTCGTACGTAGACTTAGGTTATAACGACCATTTACACGTAACGAAGCTTCATAGTTCGTCGCGTATAAAACATAATAAAATATATTATTATAATTAATTTAGATCGGGCCAACGTTGCCTTGCCGTTGGTTGCCTACGTACGTATTGGATATTATTCCAATACGATCGGATCCGAACGTAGTTCTGCCTAACGGCTACTACATACAATAAACATAACAAATCATACGTATAAAATATGTATCTCCGAATATTTAATCGGAAGTATACAAAAACTCGTCACATAACGGAGTCAAGCGGAAGTTAATAAATTAATGGAATCGTACATCTCGCTCTACCACAGAGCGGGATCAAAATCACATACACATATCTCGCTCCATTACTGAATCGAGACTGAGCACATCAACCGGCTCGCTTTATCACTGAGCTGAGACTGGACACACACATCACACGTCTCGCTCTACCCTAGAGTGAGACCACACACATCATGACATATAAGCGTATATCATGGCATATAAGCGTATATCATGGCATATAAGCACACATCATTCTATAATTAAAATGGGAGATTAGAAATTACTTACTCCCCTCATGTCTCGTAAGGTAGCGGTATTCGGAGTTGCTCGTATGAGCATCCTCCCCTTCAGATCTGAAGATATAGACGGAGCTTCCGTTAGCCTCCATACGTTCATAGTTTTATACTGAAGGACCACGTATAAATGTTCTCCTTACCAGGGACTCTTCTCGTTTTCTGCGCTTGTGAGCGGCGGACAGAACCTCCCTTACTCTAGATTACTTTTCTTGATGTAGTCCGGCAACTTCGGACAGAGCCCCGTCTTGCTCTGGGCCCCTATTTCTTGTTCGGTGCTCGAGGATAACGGGCGGAGCCTCTCCTTGTCTCGGGGTATTTCCTCCTTATACGGTTGCCAAATCAAAGAACGGACCTCTCCATCACATAGAACATACTCGATTTAGCAAAAACGCCTCTTGGATGGACTAAATTGGAGTTAGGATGCTTAAGAACGGGGAGAAAGAAGTTTGTCGGCGCTCGAGGACAACGAGCAGAACCTCTCCTTGTCTCGAGGCATTTTCTCCTTATATGGACTCAAACTTGAAGAAATGACCCCTCCATTGCATAGAGCACGCTCGATTTAGTAGGAAACAGGTTTTGAATGGCCTTAATCGGCCTCAGAACGGTCAGAAACGGGGGGAGAGAAAATCTCGTTTCAGAAAGGAATAGAATGGGGTATTTATAGACCCCGAGCCGCGCCGAAACCATGGCGCCATGCTGCCAAAACTGGCGGCACCGCTGGTTTTGGGCGGCGGCGCCCGCCGAAACCGCGCGCAGTGCGGGTCGCACTAGCGTAATCGCGGCGCCCACAAAAACGAACCGTGGTGCCCGTGGTTCTGTAGCGCACACGCCTCGCATTGGCCCGCGCCAGCCGCGCTCCGCCATTTCTTTTATTATTATTAAAAAATCCAAATCTTTAAAAGCGCGTATCTTCTTACCCCGTATTCAGATTCGCCCGTATCTTCTTACCCCGTATTCAGATTCGCGCGTTCTTAGTACTGTTGGACTCGTATCAACGAGCCCTTCAATACTAACCCATTCAAAGCAATATATCGTATAATTTCTAAGTGGGTCCCGCCTATATTACATATTTCCCGAGGTCGTAACTTTCGGTCCCGACCTCCATTTCACGCGTTCTTTGAATCATTATGCTCGTTTCTTCGAGCTCTACACATATACGGAGGTTTCACCATCTGAAACCCTCTAAAATTCATCACAAAATTATCCAATTAGGCCTAACCCTTGAGGTTAGACGTAATCGAAAAGCTAGTCGTTACAGAAATACCCCTGGGTTAGGGTTTTATATTGTATAAACTGTGCAAATCTATGCATTTACCCAAAAACGACTGACCCAGAAGTGACCCATTTGACCGGCGATTTCTAATGTTCGACCAGTGAAAAGCGAAAATGCAGTGGGAGGTCCGATTTTTTACTCATCCAACCAGTGATTTCTAAAGTTCCCGTCGTGAAGTGAGTTTCAAATGTAAAGTGAAGTTTGACCTCAGGGTATACTCATGCGCCATCGATAAAGAAGTGATTTTTGGAGAAGATCAATGACCCATCGAGGGGTTAATCCAACTAGACTCATCGGCATCAACCAATTGTTGACATCTGTGGTAATAGCCTATTATTCAAATTTTAGTTTTTTTCGTATGTTCAAACACATGATTGTTCATATATCGTATCATAGAGCACACGATAGGTAGTACTTGTAGACACACAGTACATAGTTAGGTTATCAATAATACAATATAAACAATATCGTATTATCGATAATGCGATATACAATATTGAAAAGTTGTGTTATCGTTTATGAGAGGCATACATATTGTGTTATTAGTAACACAATATGCGATATATGACATTGAAAAGTTGTACTATTGTGTATGAGAAGACATTCTATCGTGTTAATGATAACACAATATATGAATTTAGAGTGTATTTAAACGTTAGTTACATAATGTAAATCAACATGATTACTTAAATTAGCATATAATTGATAACACGATAGCATTTTAGCATTTTAGGTATATCATCTTATCAATTACACACTAGTGTAATTAGCATGGTTTAGATAACACACTAATTTGATTTCCATATTATTGATCACACGCTAGTTATGTTAGCTTGTTATCGACAACACAATAAATTACCGTATCATGTATATTCAATTACATGGTATAAGTATTTTGTGTAAGCAATGGCAAGATTAGTTTAATAAGCGTGTTATTTATACACAACATACATGTTATAGGATTATTATTAACGAGATTATTTTGCTAACATAGGTGTGATTTTTTTTAGCACACTTCTATATGGGATCCAAGTTCTCCTCCATGTAGTCCAAGGGGTAAGAGGTGGCCCAGGTTTACCCAATTACTGACTGGCTTGGAGAAGACTGCTAAACTTGACCTGGACAACGAAAAGTTGAGGAAGAAGTTGTTGGCTCATCACAAGATAAGGAAGTGGTATGAGAATATACTCATGCAGTTGAAGGTAGATTATGAAGTGGTTTTACACATAATTCCAGTTGCAGAAGAGGCCCACTTGATCGGGGGCCAATTGCCGGCCTAGAAGGTGAAGAAGACGACTATGTATTCAACTATATAGAGGAAAACAATGTCAATTTTAGCACATCGTGGCCATGCATTAGGACAATTTCAATCCGGCAAAGATGTCATTGAGAGATTTGTCATACCACTAGATGTCATGACTGGGATTGTTAACGTTGTTTTGGAGAAGACCGCCTTGTATAGAGAGCGGGGTTGGAGCATCAAAAGTGTGCAAAAAAATGGTGTAGAGAGTTAATAATGCTCTCGAGATGGCAAAGGGGTTAATCAAATAGATGCAACCTCCACATGAAGAAATATCTCATCCAGAAACCAAGCCTCCACATGAAGCCCCTTAAACGGAGAAATGTCATGCAACAACCCCTCTGTCAAATACTAAAGGAGAGAAGTCGGTGAGGGTAAGTATATCTTAATTAATTACATTATAATACTTTTTATTTCTCATTTATTATTTATATAAATTTTATTTTATTTTTTTATAACTTGGTTTAGCGCGACAGACATACACACATTTGACTAACACAGTTAACACCTATACTTCTAGTGATGTCTTATTAGCATCATGTTAGTCGATCATCAGGCACTATGAGGATGTCCTTCATGCTTGCCACTCCTTCAGTCGGTTATTACAAACATTCATGGACATTATCCCCCGACGAGGTAGCTTAGACACCGCTGAGGCATGCTTCATATACGGATATTCCATTTTCATCTGTAGCACCTGGCTCTCCTCCTTTATTTTTACGAGCTTCAACTTCGCATGATCGTCCACATTCATCATCTCCGGTTGCTCTAGATCTAGCCCATCCCCAGCTAGATACCGATTATTCTTATAACATATACTAGACGATAGCGGGCAGCTCGTGCAGATCCTATCCCGTTATCTTCATAGGCATACCAGGAGGATCAGGAGGAGCCAATAGAGCACCGTTGGGGTCGGAGTCAAGGTCGAGGCTGAGGTCATAAGGGTAGGAGAGGTGGAGCTAATTAGAGTTGTTATATATTTGTTTTGTAAACTAAATATTTTGAGAACATTGTATCTAATTTATATATTTTATAGATTTTTTAATCACTCAATGTATGAGATATTCATGTAATATATATGTCGGTTGTGTGGATATTAGTGTGTCACATATGATGGTTATACATGGGTTGCTTCCGGGTTCAATGAATCTTAAAAATAAATTAATTTGATTTTGTCATTGGAAGGACGAAATTAGTGTAAACTCTAATTTTGGCCGAAAAAAGGCTAAGGTAGGTGATTTTGTCCTTATGAAAGATGAAATCATTTTGAAAAGGTAGATTTCATCCTTATGAATGACGAAATCTACTTAAACCCTCAACCTATTTAAACCTTCAGCCAAAAAATAGAAGTTAGGTGATTTTGTCCTTGTGAAGGAAAAAATTGTCCTAAAGAGGATTTCATCATTTACAAGAACAAAATCAACTTAAAAGTTGATTTCGTCATTCTGAATGATGAAATCGTAATTATTTTACTAAAAAACCACTTAGGTGTCGGTGCTTGGCTGACGCATATGTGGCCAAAATAACAAAATTTTAATAATTATTTTTCTCTCTATTCTATTTTAGTAAATAATTTTTAATATTATTTATATAAATTTTATTTTTATTTTTATAATATTAATGTAATTATCCTATTTAATATATATTTTTATAAAAAAATATACTTAGATTATAAATAGGATTCTAGCACGAATAGAGGTTTAGGGGCTGTTTGGGTACTGAATCTGTGAAAGATTGATCGATTGATCTTAATTCAAGATCTTGAATTATTAGAATCTTGTTTGTGTACTAAAGCTGCGCTGAATTAAAAATTCAGCACTGAAGTGAATCGGCCTGAATCACTGAGGTGATTCAGTCGATTTAATCTCCAAATCACTATTTTAAAAATTACAGATTCTATTATTTTTTAATGGTTATCGTTTATATCGATTTGAGCCTTAAAAAATGTACCATATAGGTAGGGCCCACTTTGAAAGTTTAAAATTACCACCCCTTATGGGATCTTGTTTTATAGAGCTTGAATTTAGAAATGTAATGGTACTAAAAACGTGCATATCCGAGTTTAAGAGAGAGTTATATTAATTTAAAATTTTAAAACTAGGTTTGACGTAATATCTGAATTTATTCTAATAAATTCTCTACCCAAAAGTAAATCATATTCACTGGTAAATTTTTTAAATTAATTTACTATTAAATTAATTTACTACTGAATTAATTTAATACCCAGAGAACCCCTTAAACTCTTATTATATTTTCAAGCTCAAACTTTAAATCGAGTTCTTTGTCAAACCGAACTGAGAGTACGAGTGTTCGATTGAGTTATAGTGTTCTGCTCGAGCTCGGGCCAAGCTTCCTTAAATCGAGGTCGAGTTAAAAAAAACCCCGAAACTCGATTCGCGACCATAGGCCACATCACACCAAAATCATAAGAACAACGAAAGTTTGATGCCTAAGCTTCTTTTCATCAGCAAGAGAAGTTCAATTCTATAAGAAAATCGAAGCTGAAATGGACTTGTTTATCCCATCTAATGACCATAATCAATCTACTAATGCCAACTAATCCACCAGCTCGATGAAAAGACAGTGATTACTTCCAAGTACTGCCCAGAAATGAGCAACTAAGGAATCTGCCGGCGCCGGCGACGTTCATGAGGAGAGCGAAGGCGAGGCGGAGCTCAGCTCTGAGTGCAGAAGGGGCAATTTCGAGATTAGATTAAATCCAATTGAAACGACCTTCCGCCATTTCTTCTCAAACCACCGGCGAGTAGTTGGCGGAGAGATTGGAGGAGGGCGGCCGGCGAAGAGGAGGAAAGGAGGCCTCGGTTGTGAAGCACGAGGGAGTGCTCAAATAGTCGCCAAACGCCAGTTGGGGACGGTGCTTGCGTTTTGAGGTAGTTCGTTATATAATGTCTGTGGATTTTACGATTTCTGTGTTGCTTTTCCTTCTGCTTGTTTTGATCTGCCCGAGCTTGGTAAAATGTGTTTTCTTTCTGGTGGCTGAAAATCTTGATTGCTTGTTGTTTGGATGCACATAGGGTTGAATTTCTTCATATGGGTGACTGTGGTTTGGACACGCGATTTGATTCCTATTAATTTCAGATGTCTATGGTCTTGATTTCAGATACCTTGTTGTAGTTTATATTCATTGAATGCTAAAAATTCGTTTTTGTCAACATATGAGCTGTTGCTTACGTTGGGTTGATGGAATGGGAAGCTTATGTTGTGTAAGCAATGAGTTTCATGCTTCCTGATTCAAGGATGTTTCCAACCAATTCTAGCAAAAGGATAAGGGCCTGGTTGTTCATGCGTGGATTTCATTTACTATTGTTGAGCGGTTTTGATTGAGTGATCGACTTAACAGCACTAGAGGCAGCACACAAGCCTAGCGAGCACCATGAACTTCTCATTCTGGTATACCTATACATCTGCTGTGTTCTTTTGAGACCATATTAGTACTTTATAATTCGTAAATTTGTGGTTTGGACGCATGCATGAACCAGACAGTGTTGGAGTTAATTACTTTTTCGCTTCAGATTGGTATTCCATGATGTTATTTTCACTTCTGAAATGGATGATTCAATGCATGGGTGGCATCTGGTCTTGTATAGGAGTCAGACCTTTAATCGAATCAAAATCGTTGTATGTGCTGTGTTAAAACTCCTTTGAATAGGGGATGGTTGATGCTGGTTTACGATCTGATTCCATTCATATTGGTGATGTCCAGTGTAGCAATATTAACTCCAAATGTTGTTTCTGATTGATGATAATGCACCTTCATTGATAGGCTACAAATGCATGGGGTGAGATCACACACCGATGCATGTGCTCGATCTCCATGTTGTTCAATTTCCAGCATCCCTTTATCGTTTGCAGATTTGTTTCCTGATATTCTGAGCATATAAGTCGTGTTAAATTTTCAAATGCTCAACTGCAAATAGCCCTAAAGCATGTGATCATCTAATTCCATCTAAATTCTTGTTGAAGTCACTTTGATGAAATTGTATACAATTCATTCATGTTATTCAGGCTGATCAATCTTCTATGGCTTCCATCTTGTTGTCCCTTGTGGATTGTACCACATTAAGAACTTACTTGTCTTGTTCTATTCCCCAGCATCATGAGATTATGTTGGTTTGTGGATGTGCTTGTGACAAGAGTTCAAATTTAATTCTGAAAGCCTCTTGGATTTTACCAGCAAGCTATTCTTTGGTGCTGCCTGTGCTGGGCCGTTTTCCATATTATTCAAAATTAATCCAGCACATTTGCTTTGTTTTTTCAGACCTTCGCAGAGTAAAGAGGAAAAAAAAGGACAGTTATAGCTTTGATCATGCCTTTCTCTATCCAAACAGGTTCAAGTTATTTACATTCTCCGAAATACATTGAATTCTTTCTTTTATCTGAGCATCAAATGGACCAAACGTCTGGATGAATTGTTATTAAGACCGTGGAGATGGTCAATAGGGTAGTGGGAGGCTCGTCTTGAACTGTATTGGTCCTGCTTGGTATTTCTTCAGATTGAATGAAGTTGGAATTTTGGTCCAGGGTTATCTTGAGCTGTACTGGTCCAGTTTCATATCTCTTCAGATTGGATCAAATTTTACAATTGTGTCATAATTGGGCTCCATGTAAATGCACTAGAAAGTTGATCTTGACCATAATATATGTAATACATATATCATTTCACAGTGATCATTGTTAGACAGCTTACCCGAATGATTTACAAGTTATGAATTTGCATATAGGTGTATTATTGGGTAGCTTTTTTTGGCATCATCTGCAATTTATTTTCTCCATAGATATATATAAAGTTTACAGCATAGAAAGGAATATCATACAGAGCTCTCGATTGTAGTTCAATGTACCTGCATATTTAATTGCTTGATATCTTTTCTAATCTTCTTTCAGGTTTTGACATTAACCTTTTCTTGTTACAGTCATGTGGAGTGCAATTATGTCATAGATCAAGTTCCAGCTTATTGTTGCGGGATGCCTACCCTTATTGTGCTTGTTTTCTCGTGTCTGTAAAACTTGCAAGGAAGATTGTGGGGAACGGTAGATGTTTTTGGAGAAAAATGTCTAATAGAATTTATATAGCTGTATTATGAAGCAACTACTTCACTAAGAGTATGGATGAATACTTTTTATATTATTTAGGTAAAAAGAGATATAAAAAAAAATGGAGTGACTCAGGGTGTTTACCTGTTTATTTAACTGATATTTAATTGATTTTTGGCCATTTCTAAATATGCTTCTCACTTTTGGCAGCAAAAATTGCCTTTTCTGCTTGTATTTTTTACCGACTTTATAAAGGTACTTAAATAGCTGCTTCTTATTATTCCTCACTTGTGGCTTTACAGTTGTATTCTGGTCATATCGTTTTGCGATGTGAACATCTTCCAGCTCGATTCTTTAGCAAAGAAGCTGCTCGACCTACTCTTAAAGGAGATGGTGAGTTGATTAGCATGTGCTCCTGTTTAAGATTTTCATTTAATTGTTAATTTCTTATATTAAGAGTAATATAGTAATATCTGTTAAATACTGTCAGGACATTGTGTTTTAGCCTAACTATCCTTGTTCTTGGAGATGTACAAATGGTCTGAACATGATTTTTATACTTCTTTGCTATTTACCTAATGTTGGTTGCGGCATATGGTTACTTTTGACTGCATGTTTTATGGTTGACAATGACGTATTTCTATCATTTGGAAGAGATGTTGAAGAATATCTTCTTTGCTGTCAAGAAAAAATTTGAAACAGCTAGTGACGTACTTAAGAAGGAAAAAATCACCATAGACCCAGATGACCCTGCTGCAGTGCCCCACTTTGCAAAGGTCTTGAAAACTGTAAGAGAAAAGTAAGAAGCGATAAAAAATGTTTAATCCTTTTCAATTTAAAAGTTCATTATATGCTGAGTCAGTTGCCTATTTGTTGCTTGCTCATTTGTATTTTACTTGACTTTCTTGTAGGGCGGACCTATTTTCAGAATCACAACATTTACGGTACACGATTCAGACCCCAACACAAGGCATTTTAGATGCTTGAACCTATTTGCAGACATTGAAGGAGATAAGAATTAAGTATGCAATACTAATCTGTTTCATTGCAGAATTTTCCTTGGTTTTCACCTTGAAACACTGGTTTGTGTTGTTCAGTGTTGCTAGATAGATTTGTGAAACTTGTATGCAGTTGTAGTGATTGTAGGGATTGATCTGCTCCCATATTTGGTTTTATTAATAGGAGGGGTCTCATAGATGACCTTGGTGCAGAAGCTATGATGATGGAGGCTTTGGAAAAAGTAGAGAAGGTGCTCAAAAAGCCACTAATAAGAGATGACAAGAAGGGAATGGCTCTTCTCATGGCCGAATTTGATAATATTACCAAAAAGTCAGTGTCTACCAGTATAATTCCATCTTTTGCTTAAAAGTGCTAGTTCTTTTTATTGTTTAATTTGGAGCCACATTCTTAAACGCAGTTTGTTATCACAACATGTGAAATTGGAATCTCTATCTTTTGTTTCACTACGATAGTGTGTGAATTTCCCAATTGGAAAAAATGTTGGATTTGCAGGGATACAATTTTAATTTCTTTGTGTCTTTTTAATTTTTGTTGATCTGATTTTAGTTCAACGATCAATACGTCAACATGTTATGTACATTATATATTGTCTAAGTACTGTGTTTGGATTCTAGAGGTTGGAATCAAGCATTGAGAAAATTTTGCATTTGATTGAATTTTGAATCAGGCTGGGGATAAAAAGGGAAGATCTGCCCAAGTATGAAGAAGAGCTGGAGCTTAAAATTGCGAAGGCACAGTTGGAGGAAATAAAGAAGAACGCTCTGGAAGCCATGGAAACACAAAAGAAAAGGTCACTGGGTACTGATTGATGAGTTACAATTTACTTGAAGTGAAAGTTAATAAATTCTTCTTTCTTAGCTTCTGTATCTTTTTCAGGGAAGAGTTCAAGGATGAGGAGATGGTTGATGTGAAATCACTGGACATCAGAAGTTTTCTCTGAGACTGATTGGAGTGATCTGCGAAATTATATTTCCAGCTATGTTTGTAGCTACACTGACTCTTTACTAACAATTTAACCCCCCTTTTTTTTTTGGATTTGGAGACTCAAACGGATCCACAATCGGAAATTGTGATTGTGGCGCCGTTTTCCATGACATGAGAATGATGATGACAATTGACGAGGATATGTAGCTCGTGCCAGTAAATATGAAGAGTGGTGCTTCGACCGCCCGTGCCCATCAACGCATGCTGCAAGCATCTTATGATGAATGGGCCCCATGTACAGGCCCCGCGTGCCCAAATAAGGGCCCTATGCGTCACTGTGCCATGCTTGCGGCAGTGTTCTTGGAAACGAGTTATTATAGCATTTTCAGTAACCACAAATGACTACTGCGTTGTTGAATACCTTTTCTGTCATCTAGGTTGAGCTGCTTTTGTTACTGTCCATAACTGGACAACGATGTGATTTTATTTTCTGGTACAGGGACAAGGATATGATTAGTAATAGTGTTATACGCTCTCGAAGGGTTTGTTGTCTTCACTTCAATGTCTATACTTAAAAATAGATGCGTACTCCAAATACACCCTATTCGTATAAGCCATGTCTGAGCTCATGCTCATTAGTGCAAGCTTGGGCTATGTTAATTCTTTTCTTAGAATATTAGAGATAATACTTAGGGGTGTTAACGAGCCGAGTTGAACCGAGCGGCTTGAGCTCGAACTCCTGAAGCTCGGTTCGAGCTCGGTTTAAAGTTCAAATAAACTCGAAATTTTTAGCTCGAACTCGAACTTAAGTAAGTAAATCATGAGCCAAAGCTTGAACTAGACTCAAACTAAAAAAATAAAATAATAAATATATAAAAATCTAAAGTATATAAATTATCACACATACTAATATGCTTTTAGTATTAAATATTATTAAATATATTTCAATAAGTATTACGACTACACATTGAACATCTGACTATAGTCACTATAAAAGAAAAAAATTATGACAAATAAGTTTTAGTTACATATGCTCAAAATAGACAACATTACTATTTTCCTTTCTTTATGTACATATAATCACTAAAAAAGTTGTAGATGATAAAAACTCATTTAGGCAACATTACTATCTACTTTATATTTTCTTTTCTTTACATGTTTATAAATCACTTATAAAAGAACTAATCTTTAGTCTTAGTATGCCTCTACAAATTTCCAAAATACATGTAAAAAGATATATATATTGTAAGTTGAGGACGGTCATGCTTCAACTTTTAAAAGAATATCTAATCATTCTTTTGTAAACTAAGGTTAGTCCCCCTAATGTCATGCTTATTTAAAAAGTATTTTTTTAGTATACTAGTGTGATATCATGTTTACCCTCCATCATATACTTATAGCTCCATTTGGTTTTTTAATTGAACTAATTTTAGTTCATCTTAAAAAACCAAATGAAGCTATTAATTTGGGATAGAAGAATTATATTAGTCTTTGTGTCTCCAATATTTTTTTTATAAAATATATATCATATATAAAAATTATATATCCATTACAATTTAATAAGGATATATATCATGAAAAAAATTATATAAGTTTGGGCTCACGTACATCAGCGTGATTCAAGACATTATAGCACATTAGATCGAGATTCGATGACACAAGAAGCCATAAACTAATCTGCCTCCTGAGTTATGTGTGTTGTTGGATCATAATCTGAGGATGCACGACATTAAGACTCACGTAATCGTGAGTGAGCCTTGGCTCATTTAAATGGGTCTCATATATCATATATGATACATGTTATTGATACGTATATGTGATTGTATGTCATTTTATATATTTCATTTATCCTAGATTAATAGCTCTATTTGATTTTTTAAAATGAACTAATTAAATGGAGCTACTAATCTAGAACGAAGGGGGTATGTCATAAATATATATTTAAATAAATAACTATATTTATATAAAATATGCATATATATGTATTATATATATATATTATTTATATATAATTTTAAAATTATATTCGAGTTCGAGCCGAGTAGCATCAAGTTTGAGTTTTATTCGAGTCAAGCAGGGGTCTACTCAAACTCAGTTCGAGCCCATTCGAGCTCGAATCGAGTTCGAATCGAGCCTAATTCAAGTTGAGTCGAGCCAGCTGGGCTTGCTCAACGAGCAGGCTCGACTTGTTAATAGCCCTAGCAACAATGTTTAATCAGAGAAAAATGTTTTTTAGTATAGAACACCCATCATGTGCACTACATTACTCCATGACCATGGGACCAAGAAAGATTTAAGTGGGTCCATTGCTTCCCGCCCCACCAGGTGGGTTTGCAAGTTGGCTGTGCAATAGGCCAAGGAGTTCCTCAACATTTCAATGGAGACCTAGGAGGTGGACTTCTTTTTGTTTGTTGGCTGCCTACCATGGGGTTCCTCCCGTTTTAGCATAATTCAACAAAGAACATGTTTATATTCACCCTAATAATCTCCTCAATACCGCGTTTACTCTTATAACCATTTTTTCTTTTACCTATTATCCCAACCCAAATTAATCTCACATCTCCTTCTCCAACTCTTGTGAAGGTAGTGACAGTATTGGAAGAAGCTCCAATGGCAGTGGCAGCTCCTCCCAGGCCTAGATGAGCCTGATCTCAGCAAATCCAAATTTGTCCAATAACCTTAACATCATTCTCAACAAGATCCTCCATGATGTAAAACAAGATCAATTTAAGGTTTAGTAATCCAACTTTTTCATGAAGTAGAAATCCTTTCTCACGTTTCTTGTCAGTCATTTTTTTCCAAAATTCGTTCCCTCCTTTATTTTTTCTGCTTTCGGCACACCTTTGACCTTCTCTTTCTTAATTTTGAAAAGTTTTTGTAGCAATAAGAGTTTAAAAGGTGCCAAAGTGTATTTATAAGGGAGAAAGAGCAGATTTTGGTACATAAGCTTCAAATTTGGTGGTTTTTAAGTATGTCGGTGTAACAACCCCAACCATCAGTAACCCTGCCAACACGTTGGAGCCTGCTGATAGTAAAAACCAAATTTTACATTCGCAACCATCGGTGCATCAATGGATAGCTGACAACACCTATGATCAAATTTTGGACGACCATAACTTCCTCATATGAACTCTTATTTGCGTGTTTCATTTCAAATATATTTCTATCTACTATTAACCCCAAAGTTTCAACATAAACTTCATCTACATAAGAAGTTATTATACTTATAAGGTATAAGGGGCAAACTCACTATTTTCTATATGAACTTAGAAAATTCTCAAATGTTACATATGTATAACTTTTTTATTTGAACTTTGATTTGAGTGTTTTTAATAGCATTTCAAAACTATTTCTTTCTACTGTCTAACCTCAAAGTTTGGGACCTAAAATTTATCTATATAAGTAGTTTTTTTTTTTTTTGATAAAGTTTAATGTCAAACTTACATTTTTCCATGTGGCCAAGTTTGAAAACTTAGAAAGTTCTTGGGTACTATGGTGGGTCCTCTTCCCTTCTTCCTTGGTGATGATGAAACATTGTTGTTATGGAATGCTTATTGGTAATCCATCTGCACCAAATTGAGATTTTATAGTAGAGCCCCGTTATAATAGCCCGGGCTCATGCACAATTGCATGAGCTTGGGCATCGTACGTCATCGGATTTCAATACAACGACACACATAACTTAGATCCCCACCTCAATCCAAAAATTTTTGTTGGGTTTTCTCCCTTTATGCCACCATATTTCAATCTAATAACTCATGATGCCCAACTCACGTTCATTAGTGTGAACATAGTCTCATACAAACTTTTTTCTTAAATTAAATTAAATCACTTAGAAAAGTAAATAAATATTATTTTCACTAAATTTATTGAAGTGTAAGCAAAAGCAAATAACAGGACAACCATCTCATAATAGTCATCATCATACATATAATGTAATTGACGATATGGTTCTTTAAAATTAACAAAAGACAATTTTAGTCTATAAAAAAAACAAAATGAAACATAAACAAATTAGTTAGTCATCAAAATCTAGTGCATCATTGTGACTAGTATCGGTTGGACTAGCTTGCTGTCTAGCTAATTCATACACTTGTAATTACAATTGCTAGTTCGACATTTGGCCTTAACCAATTGACATAATCTAGATCTTCTTTGTCACCATCACCTAGTGGTTGTCGGCCACACGATGTATCTAGGGATACTTCCAAATCATAGTCCTCTATTATAGTAAACTTATCTTTGGGCCTAGTATTCACAACAACATACTAATATGGTTCAATTGGATTTTCAACATAGAAAACTTATATGTCTTGAGATGCTATAGATATGACTCATTTGTGTCCACCTAACCCAAGAATAACAATCATAAAAACTTTACTAATGTGAATTTATGCTCGTGAGTCTTAATTCATCTACCTTGTTCCCTTATGTCAACTCAATCACACTTCAATAATACAAACTTTAGGGAATTAGAATATTTCAGCTCTCTATTATAGTAAACTTATCTTTGGGCCTAGTATTCATAACAACATACTGATATGGTTCAATTGGATTTTCAACATAAAAAATTTATATGTCCTGAGATGCTATACATATGACTCATCTGTGTCCACCTAACCCAAGAACAACAATCTTAAAAACTTTACTAATGTGAATCTATGCTCGTGAGTCTTAATTCATTTACCTTGTGCTCTTATGTCAGCTCAATCACACTTCAATAATACAAACTTTAGGGAATTAGAATATTTCAGCTCTATTAAGTCTGTCACATGACTATGACTACAATACCACTATTCTAAGTTTTTAGCTCTTTTGTCCTTATCTAAAACTAAAAATCTATACACGGTTCTAGTGTTATATGCAATCAATCTAGTCTTTGTAAAGTGGGCATGGTGAGCAGAGACAATTTTTTTTCGCGGGAAGGATTAGGAATTTTTAAATCTCTCCCGCCCATGGCACTAAACGAAATCAATAAGGCGGATTTGTAGCAGCAAAATCCTAATTCTTAAAAAACCTCCCTTTAATCCCTCTCGCACATGGCTAAGTGAAATTATGATTTGGCGAGGACTCTTCTGTTTTGTAGTGGTGGAATTCCAAACCTCGGACTCAAATCGCCTCTCTCATTGTTGCGATCAAGCCCTTTTCAACACCTGGTTGCAGCGTCTTCATGACTCCCAACCCCCGCTAATGCAGACCGTGTCACCCCTCAAGTGACTTTAGTTGGGGGCTACGAGAAACCCCCACTATATACCCCTTTTAGTGGGTTTTTTTGCCCTCACTAAAAGGTCTCCACTGATCTTATTTTATAGTGTGATATGTGCGTAACAATAGACATTGAAAGAAGACAGAAATGGTTTAACTTGAAGTGCCTAGCCTTTTTTTTTTCCTGTACTGAAGTGCCAGCTTCCCAGTGAAGAAGAGGAACATTATGTGTGGAGATGAACCCAGTGGACGCCTTATTGGCTAGTTGATCCAGCAACATTTTTGGCAGGACAGTTCTAGTGCGGACGGCATAATTCATGCAAGCTTTAGATCAGCTTTGCCAAGTATGGAAAGACTGCAGGATTCTGTTTCAAACACGATAAATGTTTGGAAAAGAAGAACAAATCTGGAGAAACTAGAAAGTTTGGGATATGTCTGATGCCTGCTCCCCATAGGAATATATACCTGCCATTAGTTGCACGAGGTGCAACTTTCTTCCTGTTTGAACATCCTTGCCACCCAGTAATTACCATATTAGTGGTGTTGATGATCATCTTTTAGTGGTGCAAGTGAACAAACATCAAACCAGTTGCTTATATCACTGGTACAAAGATCTTCATTTATTGGAGTCTGCTAATTCGTAGTGTTGCCTATATTTGTAATCAATGAAAGCAACTTAATGTACCAGTTTTTTTTTTGTGGTAGCTATGTTGCACCAGGTTCAATATTTTGCCAGTATTCGCGTCAGTTTCCAGCAGGATGGAATAAAGCTTAAAAGAGATTCCTGAGGAAGCAAGAAGTGGATCATCTTTTCTTACCTCATATCCTTATCCGTTAATCATCCACTATAACAGGAAAAAGACTCAAGCACTAGGGCAGTCAAAATTTGACCAGATCCTCTTGATTTCCATATACTACTAACTTAAGTCATGTAATGACGTGACTAATCCGCTTAAACTTGTTGAACTTATTTACTTGACGTGCAGCCTTTATATTTTCTAGACACCATAATTTGTGACTTTGGAGGATCTATTTTCTCATTGTCAATTGGTCTCTCTTAACGGCCAATTTTAAATCTTAAAGTCTAGTATCCAAAATCTTTCTAGAGTCCACAACATGAAAGAAATTTGCAGAATAAACCATACTAGATTATCAAAATAATCTTTTGTTATCCACATAATCCGACCTGACCAACTCGACCAAATTAGAATTAGAGTTTGCATGTTCAACTCCTTTAATAAATATAGTTAGATCAAAGTTCGGGTTACGGCTGACCCAACTTAATTTGACCCGACCCAACTTGACCCTTTTTGATAGCGCTGTTAAAACCAGCCGCCTCTTGGAAAAGGCTGCACTCCATACAATATTGCTTTAATAGCCCCACTTGGGTATTCATGGGGCCTTCTTTACAATCATCTTACATGTAAAACAAACATGAACATGTTGAAAATTAAGAAAAATATAGCATAGGACGATAATTTGAATGGAATGTCCAGAGAAAGAAACTTGGTAGAAGAAACAAAACCGTCGTTAATTGCATATAAAAGGTGTGATGGAGACATAAGTCATGAACATTTTTATTGCCCTTTGAATGTGTGTGTGAGAGAGAGAGAGAACTCTTTGGAAGTAGCTAATTCGTCCAAGAGAAGGCTGTGGAGCCCAAACTCCACTATGGCATTAGCAGTCCAAAGATGAAAGGGAGACGACAGTGCAGGTGAGTAAAAGGCAAAATTGGGATTGGGTATGGTGACCATCAAAGACAAAGACTCTTGAGGAAGAAAGAAGAGAATGGGCCCCTACCCAAGTGGCCTTTTCGAACTTTAGGGTTTTCGTATAAAGGGAAAAAATATGTGAGAAGGAAGGAATGCGTTGTTCCTACGCACCTTAAACATAGTGGACGTTCCTTATTGCCTTCCTTTTTGCTTTAGACATCTCCATATCCTCCTTGCATTGCAATGTCGCTTTTGTTTTCACCAACTTGAAGTGTAACATATGAGTATAATACGGGAATTGTGCAGCCTATATTACTCACAAGGCAGGTGAATTTGGATCTGCTCGCCCCCCATTAGACGCACGTGCTAGACGTTAACGTGCGTGTGAGGCGCAAGATTAGTGACTACACATACAGACATGGCCATTAAGGATGACCCCTCAATCCTTGTAGTTGTACATGGTTGGAAGTATGTTTGAGACTCAGGAGAAATAAGCCAAGATTAGCCACTAAATGCTGAGGCAAAGTCCTCCCAGGAGGCTTCTTGACTATGCCCAAAAAAAACAGAGACGCTTCTTGACATTGCAAAACACTCATTGCCTCATATTCATCCTTTACAAGGGGTGATTTTGAGGCGCAGCAAAGCACAGTAACAGCCTTTTAAGGACTTTATCCCAGCTTCCTATGTGGCAAAATCTGGGTGGGCCCGGTCTGTCTCAGAACGCAGTTGAACCCTATTCTTCGTTCGAACAAACAAACAAAAGACCATGCAAGTAATGCTATTGATTCTGCATGATAATTTACCTTGGACAAGTTGAATATCAGTTTCCGCTTTCTGCTAATCTTTCCTAACACAGGTGACTAGAAGGCTAAAAAGACCATGTGATGAGAGAGAATTGGGCTATATGTGACTGATTATTGAAATATGAAGTAAATAATTTGTGTCGGAGTTAGGTGTGCTATTAAATTTCAATCCCATGATGTGCAATACAAGGAGGCAGAAACTAATTTACCCCTTAAGTTTGCATGTGTCAGAGTTCATACGTGTTTGTATGAATTAGATCATCTACAACACAAGGAGGCAGAAACTAATCTACCCCCCCTTAAGTTTGATCTAATAGCACACAATGCTTAAACTCACATTCAACTACATGAACCTAGACTCGTATAAACTGCGCTCTATATAATATGATATTGTAAGCGGTAAAATTAAAAAAGAAGTAAAGATATTCATAATTCATTTTTTTATCGTTTCATCTATTCGGAAACAATCGATAAGGAAAATAATAATTTCCACTCGTGGGCCCTGCACCATTTCTATTGCAATTTCTCCTCTTCGTTTTTTTCTCAGGTCCTATCCTTTTGGCTTAGCTGGTTCATTCCATTAGGGATGCATTGTTACAGGGTAGGTATTGTTCTGCCGCCTTGGGGAGGCCCACTGTTTTGTGTCATTAACATCTTGGCTTCCTACTTTGCACTTTGGTCTCTAATTACCACCTAAGGCTGAAATAGTGGAGCTGGCAGCTTTTGTTCATAGCTTTAAAAGATGGATCATTCCACTTGGATTGAAAGGTTCCTTATGGACTCTCATTTGACTGTACGATCTGTCTCTCAGAAGCATATGGGGAGATAGCTAGGGACATGAAAATAAAATTCCGCTGCACAATCATCATGTCATACTGTTCCCTTCTCTTGGTACTAGGTACAAATTTTCATCATGTCTGTTTGACGTGTTCAACCCTAAAATGATATCAGTTGGTGCAGAACAACTGATAAAATCGTCTACTGATCCTCAACCCTTTCCCTGTGGTCCATGGAAGCCATAACTGATCCAAAAGATGACGAGGGTGGTCATTGAGGGCAATGGTCGTCTTCTAATCAGTGGCTCGGCATTCTATTTTCTGGCAATTAGTTTCAGGGATTCCCCTTTGGTGTTTGTATCCTTTCATTATCGTCTTCATTTAGACGGGCTGGCCAAACCGCATCAATTGTGGATGATAAATCAGTAGGGATATTTGAAACGTATAATTTGTGGAGCAAGGTACCTCATAAGTACGTAGTATTGGCATTTGTTTGATTTGGCGTTTTCCCTACTTCAAGACATGAGGAACGCTGTTTCCCTGACCATGCCAAGGGATAGTAGAAGCCTTTTACCCTCGGGGAAGACATTGATGTCCTCTTCAAGGTCACTAGCAGTGGGGACCATGGATGCTATATTGTTCTTGCTTATTTCCAAAACGGCATGGCTTTGAGCCTTTTCGCCCTGTGGCGGATGATTTTGATCACAACATATGTGGTCAGTCCTGGGGTTTTGGTTCTCCACATGTTCTTTGCCTTTTTATATTTGTTGTGGTCCATTAGCAGATTTGTCGTTGAGTGACATAAACAAGTTCAGAAAAACATACCAAACAAGCAAAAAATAGAAAGCCCCGCAACAAGTCACCATCAATCCATGTGGTCCAAACCCAGCATATAAAATACATATGATTACCTAACTTTAGGGTGAGTATACGGATTAACAATTTGCCATCTTTTTTCCTTCCCCAGATGAAACCCTAACCAATATTATTCTTTTTTCCCCACAACCATTAAAAAATTTGGCTCTCATAATAACACAAAGACAACAGCAGCGGTGGCTAAACCAAAAGATTGATGCATTTCCCACCATTCCCAGCAAGGCTCAATGCAGGAATGTTAAGATTTTCAATTCCAACAAAACTACATGCGTCTACGATATAATTATATAAAGACACTTGCAGATACAACCAGACATGTCGGCGTGCAGTCATGTAGTTTGCAAACTTGCAATTTTAAGATCTGAAGAAATTGACTTCCACTCCCACTAGGCATAAAACAAAATGGCTTCTTGTTCATCTCATCAGCTGGTTTTTATGTTTAAAGAAAGAGAAGACTTTATACTAATGATGGAAAGGTCGACAAGGGGGCAAGAGATAATGCAATGGAAGAATGAAAAATTAGGTCCAACATGTGACAGCAAACGCAGACCATGTGACGTGATTAGAAAGAGTAGCATTTGTCTGTGCGGAAAAAGAAAAGAAAGAAAGAAAGAAAGAAAGGAAAGGGAAAAACAAACTCCAGATAGTGTAAGCAACATGGAAATGGCTAATGCCAGGGTGCATGTTTCCTGGACACGGTTAAGCAAGGCAACTTCTGGGATATTTAGGCGTGTCTTTGAAGAAAATCCAAAATTAAACATATGAAGCTGATTCAATGCACCTACCTATAGGAGAAGAATCTAAAAGTTCATAAACCATTACTGCATTGGCAAATTTTCTAGTTCAGGCAAATCTATAGCGTTGTATCCAGCTTCATCAGAAGCTGACTTTATTCAGTTGCACACAGACTGTTCTCAGAAAAAAAAAATCCCAAAGCAAGAGAGGCATTGTGCATACACACAAAAGGGCCCAGGTTCTAAACTTTTCATGTACTAAAAATCAAACAACAAATTTCACAACTTGCACGCAAGGATCAGCCTACATTAAAGCATTCTCATGGGTAGTATATACGATCCGTGAAAGCATATTAGTACATTGTCACTAAACAATTTCATGAGACTAAAAATAGAGTTTGAAAGCATATTAGTACATTGTCACTATACAATGCACATACCATCACTTCCCTATAGGTATTTATAATTAGTTATTTATTAGTTAATATCAATACATACCCCAAAAGGTATTTATTAGTTATTCTAGATACATCTCCAAATTGTTTCCATGAAAAAGAGATGAGAGAACTAAAGCATGGCGTCATATATGAACAAAATTTAAATTCACCGTCAACTTGTAGTGGTAGTCAAGATATTGGTAGCCAAGGCTATCAAACCAACACTCGATAAAACAAAAAATGACACCAGCTATCAATTAAACACTAGTTTAGATAGCAATAACTACGAGGCAGAAAGAACACAAAATGGGGAGTTCCTACTTGATGTACTTTTGTGTGTACCATTAAAACAAAACAGACATGAGGGATTTCTAAAAGCATATCATGTCTTTGCATTCACTAACCTAGTTAGGCTAACTAGGAACTAGCTATGCCAACAGGATAGAAGAGCAGATGTGAACAAAGATCATACTTACAGTTAGATGTAACGAGATATGATCAACAACCAGCACATTTTCATATAGAAGAGCAAGGTCAAGAAATTACATTGCATATTTCTTCTAATTAATTGTAATCCTAGTTATTAAAATTGATATAATGCATGACTACAAGAATGGCTACAGCATATGCATAAATCCTGTTAGAGTTGAATAAGAAACGAAAAGCCACCAACTGAAGATATACCGTAAACAAAACAGACAGCTAATGATGAACGAACTAATCTGCATCAGCGACAAGTACTGAGAGCACATTCTATCATCTATGGACATTTTAAGTGGGGCAATATATATTTCTTCAATTAAACTTCTTGTCAAGTAAGTGTACAATCCACCAGTATTTCCCTGAAGAAGCAACTGCTATGAAATCCAAGTACAACAATAACCAAAAGTTCAAACGGCAGAATAATGAGAAGTGTATTGACGATTCCAGCTTCTCAAATTCGTCCATCGCATAAACATGTTGGCAACTGATATAGATATCCCTAAAGCACGAAATTATGGAGGCGATCAAAATGAGGTGTTTCCACCAATTATCATCCACATCCACAATTCAAATTATTAATGTTAAAACCTAGAGAAGTAATCAAGTTAAGTGGGCACCTTCGAGCTTGAAACACAACAATGGCCCCCGGTATTAACACATCGCCAATCTTCAGCACCTCCAAGCCGATACTGAAACCAGCTCCCCTCTTTGCCAGAGAAGGCAAAGCGATGCCTGGCGCTTCTCCACCTGAAATCCCCTGACCTGAAGCTTCGACACGAGATACTCGGCCTGAGTCTCCGTAAAATTACTGAAGGGAATTGGCAAAAAGCCTGCCGACGCGAAAAGGGTCCTCCATGGCAGCAGCTTCTCTCCAGCCCGGTGCCTCCCTGAGACAAGATTTTCAATCCTGGGCTTAACCAAGTACTTCTCAATCTTCTGCACAGCCTCTGAGTTCGTATTAATGGCATCGATTGAATCCAATAAGATTGAATAAGACTGGAGCGAATGGATAAAATGGTGAGAGAAGGGGAGCTCGCTCCGGTCGGAACCATGGTCCACAGACACCAGTATCTTCGGCTTCAGCTGCCTCACGAGGCGTAGGAGAGCAGGAACGGGCAGGCCGGTCGTCCCCAAGGGCAAATTGACGGCAACGGCCTCATTATCTGAGAGGGCAAGCAGGGCCGACGAAGGGTCGAAGGAGTCGAGGCTGATGGCATTGAATTCAAAAGGCACATCGAGGTCTGCAGCGAAATGGGTGAGGCTCTCCCTGGTGAGGCCGAGCTCGAGCGGGTCGTGGGTGGCAGACGAGGCAAAGGCCGTGATCTTGAGGGCCAGCGAGCCCCCGAGCTTGAGGGCGAGCTCCT
The DNA here is from genome assembly GCA_035235625.1 of Saururus chinensis. Classification (NCBI taxonomy): domain Eukaryota; kingdom Viridiplantae; phylum Streptophyta; class Magnoliopsida; order Piperales; family Saururaceae; genus Saururus; species Saururus chinensis. The sequence goes on from CP141146.1 coordinate 7,872,716, forward strand.
GGATGAAGGACGCCCACTGCCCGCCGAAGCCAATGTCGAAATCCACAATGTGAATTCTGTTGAAGCCGTCGAGGGCCTCGAGCAGGGCCTGGTTGCAGGTGAAGTTGGCGAATTGGAGGATAGGGGACGTCTCCGAGAAGGCCTTGTAGGCCGAGATCTTGAGGACCACGTCCACTGGGAAGGGCGGGTTGGTGGTGGCGGACGGGTCGAGCAGGAGCTGGAGTGCCTCCTTGAAGCAGAAAGCAGCTCGGAGGAGTGGGGGCCTGCCGGAGGGGTAGGGGGAGAGCTGGTGGTGATTGAGCCGCGCCAATATCCCTCGCGCGAGTAAGACGTTCCCCGCCTCAACCAGCTCCGCCGCCTTGCAGAGCTGACCGAGGAATGCCTGGTGCTGCTGGGCTAATGCTGCCTCCTCGTCTCCTGCCGCTTTGGGCTTAGCCGGCCTCTGCTGGAGGTGGTGGAGCTGGGTGTGAGGAGGAGCGAGTAGCTGTGAGAAGCTCGGGTCTTGAAATGGGGCCCTGGGGATCTGAGCGTTGGGGTTGGGCATGGCGGAGTGGTGGCGTTTAGCCTGCGGAGGGAGGAGTGGTGGCTGGTCTTGCTGGGCGAAGGAGGACAAAGGGAGCAAAAAGGTGGGATTTTGAGCTGGGTGGGTCTGTTGCAGGTTGATCAGAGGATTGTACAGCTGAGTTTTCTCGCTCATGGCTTCCAGCTGTTGCTGCTGCCGGAAGAACACTCCAGCTGGAAGGGAAATTGGAGCAGGGAGATTCATCGGGTGATTGGGGAAGATAGGACTTTGAGAATTTCCGCCATTATTGTCACCACCCAAAACTTGGGCACCCTTCAGATTTGAAGCTGAAATCAATCTGCCATTGTTGCCGCCGAAAGGAAGGAAATCAGCAGCTGGATTCATGGCAGCATTCATACTGACAGGAGGCGGACTCAACTCCGCAGCAGGATCAATCCCGAAACCGTCCGGATCGACCAGCCCGAACGCGGCAGCGGCGGCGGGATGGGAGGGGGCGGCGGAGGTGGTGGGGTCCTCGACGTCGCCCATGAACCAGCGGAAGAAGGAGTGCTCGTTTCCGGGAGGAGGAGAGGCGGTGGATCCAGCCAGCATGTTGTCCCAGCAGTCCTCCATCCCGCCAAGCCCGCATTTTCCCCCGCCGATCTCTAGGCACGCCGGCACGGGCTGCAGCTCCGACGACGCCCACTCCTCTCCCCGCCCGCCGCCGCCACCCGCGGCGGAGACATCGTCCTGTTGCTGCTGCTGAAGCTGCTGCAGCTGGGAAGGGGGCCACTTGTTGAGGGGGGGCTTCTCGGATACGGCCGCCACGCCGGGAGCTTCAGCTGAGGAGGACAGAGTGGAGGTGGAGGAGGGCGGGCTCGGGCTCGGGCTCCTACGGGTATCCAGAACCGAGGTGGGCTCGGAGCCTTCCTGCTTGCTGATGCTCTTCCAGTACCCGGCCTCCGGCAGAAACTCGGACACCGCAATCACCCCCTTCCCCGGCAGGCCAAAGGGCATCGCCCTCATCTAACAAGCCACAAAACCCAGCTTCCAGTCAACCCAGACGCCCAAATTCCCTCCAAAAGCACTGCAAATCCCCACGCAATCCAGAACCAGTGGCTAAAAACCCAATCTTTGCCCCATCTTCCTCATATCCCCACACTATGCAAAACCACAGAGACCCATCAAAGCAGAACACAAGCAAAGGGACCCAACATCGCTGAACCACCTTCTACCGTCCTCTGCAGCCCCTCTCTGACGCTGCTGCTATTCTCTCTCTCCCCCTTTCTCTCTCTAGCCTCTCTTCTGCCATGGATGCGTGCAACATGAAAAAGGCACTAAAGTGCCATTCATGTCCCCCAATCTCCTCTGATCAATCTCTAGATTCAGGATTTAAAATCCTTCTTTTGAGCTTAAACAAGTGATGTGAATAGCTTATCTCGGTTGGGGGCTTCTGAGTTCTCTGACACGGCTCAGAGCTGCCGCTGCTCCTGCTGCTTTCTTTTCGTTGGCAGGGGCGACCCAGGCCCCGAAACCCGAAACCGGCCAGCGTTGAGCAGAGCCACGCTTTTATTACACGGACGCCCTTGGATGTTTCAGAATTGTCGCGTTGCCCCCTCCGTTCAAGCGACTGGGCCCTTGACTTGACTTGACTGCAACATTGCAACCCAAGTAGACCTAACAGGCCTGGGCCTAGGTGGAATGGACTGGGCCCTTGACTTTAATCATTAGCCCAGTCCACCTAAGTAGATCTAACGGGGCCTGGCTGGAGTGTACGTGATAAAGTGTGTGTGACGTACGAAGTACGAACGAACAATTGGGATAGTCGTGCTCCCCATTTTTGTTTACGTGCTCCTATGCTCGTGAGGAGATTACCGTGCAGGGCGGAGAGGGTTTGATTGGATAGAAATTGATGGGCCTCGCCTAAAAAAACGGATCCACTTTTATAAGTTCAGAGAGAGGTTTGAGTAGGGTTTTATTGATAGTAGAAAAAGTGGCAATTATATCTAGGGTTGTTAATGGGTAGGATAAGACTTTAACTGTATTATACATTATTTTTAAATTTTTACTTATATTCCATTTATTACTTATTTTTTATATATTATTATATTCTTATTACTGATCGGGCAAATCAGTGGGGGTAATAGGTAAATAAATGACCGAACAACAAATAAAACTAATAATAAAACATAAAAGTAAATAAAATAATAAATTATTTTAAATACTATATATTTCTTAAAAGTCTATCCACTATATATATGCTTATAAAAGCTCGTACATATAATGATTTAGATGACTTATCATTACTCAACTTTGCCAAAGTTAATTGATTTAAATTTTGAAAGAATGTGGCTATTTAGACCCCATTTTCCCCTATTTCTCTCTTACCCTACAATTTTTTATTAAAATCTCTTACATCCCCTATTTTTATCCCACTTTCCTTCTTTTCCACTTCTCTTCTTTTCCCACTTTCTTCTTCTTCTCCGACACCAGCGACCTATTCTCATCACCGCAGTTGGGCCATGGCTGGTCATGGCCATTGGACATGGCCGCATCTGGGCGCGGCCAACTGCGGCCGCTATGTGTGGCCAGTAGCTACTATGGCCCCTGGTCGAATTTGGCTAGCCAGTGCCAGAGTTGATGTTGGAGGAGAAGAGAAATAGGGTAAAAGGGATGGGGGAGATAGGGGGAAAGAAGTTAAAAAAAAATCGTAGTTTTTTTCGTTTGGGGGATACAAGAAAAAAATGGGGTCTGAATAGCCACGTTCTTAAATTTTATCTATTGAAAACACAAATTATTCCATATACAAGACATTTTTTTTGAAGCCATGCAACATTTGCAATTACATAAACATGAGGATTGTCTATAAACTTATAAGCTTACGACAGTAAGCATCAACTAGGTCATTTTCATATAAAGACACCTATTTAAATGATTGATAATAACCAATATAGGGCGACTTTAGTCTATAACAAAAGAATTATAACACATAAATAAAATTATCAAAGATAATTAAAATATTTATAGAACTAGGTCAAACCCTACTACCAATGAGCAATAAGAATAAACATCCCTAGCCATAGAATTTACATCCCATGGTTTAGACACGCACAAAGTCTCTTTGAGAGAGAGAGAGAGAGAGAGAGAGAGAGAGAGAGAGAGGATTTAGGGTTTATATACAATAAGCATAAACATCCCTAGCCACAAAATTTACATCCCATGGATTAGACACACATGGTTTCTCTCTCTCTCTCTCTCTCTCTCTCTCTCTCTCTCTCTATATATATATATATATATATATATATATATATATATGCAGGAGGTCCCAAAGTTGATCTCTTAAGAGAACTCTATGGGAAATTTGAATATAATGTCCTGTACCCCAGAAGAAAGGAGCCCAATTTTTGTGGCTACTACACCTGAGCGCTGCATGCCCTCGATGATGAAGATCCATGTCTACCTTGTGCTTGAACACATACTACTATTAAAAATATTGTTCCTCAAATTTTCATGCTTGAACCTGAGTTCCCTTCTCAAGAAGATCATGAAGATCTTAACAAGCGCATCAAGCATATATGGAATATTTCAACACCGGGAGGCCAAACCTCTGGCGGACGACCTAAACAGATCTCTTCCCCAAAATCAACCTTAAACTAGCAAGCTGCAAATGCGGTTGCCCAGAACAAGGCACTTTCGAAGCTCCTCACATAACAACAAAAGCTCACAACACTAGTTACTCCAAAATCCATCCTTTTGCTTGAATTGAGAGCCAAGATCGACGGCTTCCACCAAGAACTTCTTCAGATTGCTTCTAAATGTCAAGATTTTTCTACTACCTCCAAGCTTATTTCTCAAAAGGATGCAGAAAAAAAAAACACCTTGAAGCATAGTTCAGAAGCCTTGAAGCATCCCAAGCCCCTAAATTGCTTCCTATTCCAAGCTACCCAGCTTTTGCTACACTATTTGGAAACCCCTCTTCTTACATTCTGATCTATCATCTGCAACCACTTATACCTCCTCCACACTCCGGTGTCTACCACAAACCTCCACCCTCTACACCATCTCTCTCTTGCCAAACACCTCCTCCTGCCCTATTGAAGAACCCATCTTCTCCCCTAAAATAGAAGCATCCTCCAGATAGCCTTCTCATTACTTCTCTATTGAAGAACCCAATCCCATTACCCGCTGAATGAATTGAGCTTTGTGTGAGCCTAGGCACGTTTGTGTGTGTGTGAGGTCAGCTCACCCTCAAATCGATTTTATCAGGGTGAGTTAGGGAGATATCTAAGATCATCATCCCATAGTGCCATTTTAAATCCCTACATCACCCATAACCAGCCCCCGAAACCCATCTCCCTCCCCGACAACCCCTAGCTCATGTGCGATTACATGAGCCATGGCATTGTGAGCCATCAGATATATATTTGATGGCTCATGTTACTCACAGGGCATGTATGCCCAGAGTAATGTGAGACATCAGATATAAGTCTGATAGCACACTGCACCTGGGCTCACACAAATGTGTCTAAGCCTAAATGTGTTTAAACTCATCCTCTGTGTGTATGTGAGAGAGAGAGAGGTCAGACTCACCCTCAAATCGGTTTTATTAAGGTGAGTTGGGAGATATCTACGATCATCATCCCACAATGTTGATTAAAAACCCTAAGTCACCCATAACCAGCCCCCGAAACCCATCTCCCTCCTCGACAACCCCTAGCTCATGCACAAATGCATGAGCTAGGGTGTTGTGAGCCGTCAGATATATATTTGATGGCTTATATTGTAAGATCTCCAACTTTAACCCAGTTTAACTTCTATTTAATTGTGTATTAAAGTGTAGTTTTACTTAAATTTTTCGGTTTGACTTAATTTTTTGGGGTTAAGGGATTGTAATTATGGTTTTAACAAGGTTTAATTTTATTTTTTATAAGTTTTAATATCAAACTTAATTTATCCTATTTTTAGGGATTTTATAGAATTTTGTGTGAATTTTTTTTATTAATTAAGGGTGTGGACCCCACCATGGGCCCCACATCCATGATTGAACGGCGTGTGACCCACATGACCCTAATTTTTAATTATTTTATTTTAGTGAGTTTTGGAAAGATTAAACTCATTTTTAGCCCTAAAATGACCCTAATTAGAAACTTAGGGCGTTTTAATTCATATATATAGCACAACAATTTCTATACATAACCTAACAGCTTACTATTTAAAGAAAACCCTAAACCATTTCCAAATAGGAAAGGGCTGCGTTGGGAGGCAAGGTGGTGCACTAACCCTATTGCTCAAAGAGGGAAAATTCGATTTAAGTGAGTTTTTAGCCCTAATCATCACTAATGTTCCGGTTTTACTCCTAATCTCTCTTATCTTTACTTTTCTCCAAATAGATTCTTGATTTATTTTATTAAAAATATTATTTTTAATTTTGATTTCAAACCTTAGATGGGTAATTTTCTTTTTTAATCGAAGGAAATCATATATCTACTCATTTTCAAGGTTATTTAAGCTTAATAGTCGAATTTAATTAAGTATTGACTAAAATCCTAATTTTGGATAAGGTTTCTTGATGAGTAAAGCTTCATTGTTGATCTAATGACTTCTTATAGGTAAGAGGATTTCATCTCATGTGGTTTTATGCATTGGATTTCATGTTTGAATGTTTATGTGGGTTTTTGCTTATTTATGTGCTTTAATGGTAGATTATTAAAAACATGTCATTTATGTTAATTTTCTTATAATTAAACTTAAGAATGGTTAGATCTACCATGTTCTAGGTTTACATTTTGATGTCATAAAGTTTTAGGGTGATTTTAGATTTTTCCTAGAATTTTTGGGTATTATTGGTTTGATTTTCGAGAGGTTGAAGACGAACCAAAAATTGGGTATAAAGTGAACTCATAAGGGTGTTCGAATGACCTACCATTCGAATAGCCTATCTGGCCAATCGAATGGTTTGGCATTTGAACGGCTCAACAAGGTGTTCAAATGACAGTTGTTGTCATTTTGAATATTTTGGCCATTTCTTACTCTCTTTTTATGAATCTAATTTCTTACAATTAAAATGAGTTAATATTACCTATAAATGCCGTTGTGATTGCATGAAGACCATCTTTGAATTTCTGATTTAGCTGAAGCATGATTTAGGGTAATTTGTTTAAGTTTAGTATGATATTCTACTGGTCTTAAATTCATGTTTGATGACTACTTCATGATTTCTTGATGATTAGAGTAGGTTTAACCATGATAATGTATATATATATATGCTTGCACATGTTATATTAATTCTTAATGGATCATGTTCCCATGTTCTAGCTCAAGTATGGTGATGTTTATACTTGTCTTGAGCACGTATTTAAATGTTTTGCTTCATGATTTCAATAGGGTAGGACTAAAATAATATCATGGATGCATGGATGACATTGATTATGACTTATTCATGTTTTAAAAGTCTTAGCTTAGACTTGAACACTACCACTTATGTACATACATGTAGATATTTGTGATGTTATTTGACACCAATGGACCATGTTTGATGTACATGTGAATTGATTTGAGCATGTCTCTTGTATTTGGACTCATGTAGCATTGCTCACGTATGTACCATGTTCATGCATCATGAAAACGATTTATAAACAATGATTGATTGTGATTAACCGTGTTTGATCGATTGGATGTCATTGGTTGTCGGATTAATCGATCGCAGGCTTATATAATTGAATTTACATCCGAAATGACAGAGTTTTACGTCTAATGAACGGGTAAAACATCCATTTGAGGACAAGTTTCCTCCCCGGGTTGAGAAGAGTAGAATGCTATGTGTGTTATTTGTTAATAAGTTATTTAGACCCTGAGAATCTAGGATGATATGTCTGTGTGCAAATGGCTTACCACATATAGCGCTCAGGACTTTGGTCTTGATGAGCAGTTGTGCTCAGGGCTTTGACCTTGATGATCAATTGTGCTTGGGGGTTTTGACCCTAGTGAGCAGGTTTATTTCTCTCAATTAGTGAGGCATTCACCAATTATTATTGCATGTGCATGAAAGATTATGTTCATTGACACATGTGGTGTAGGAACCATAGAGCTTATGTTACACATGTGGTTATAGTTTAAATTGCATGGATATGTTGGATGGTGTGTATGTCGATACACTTGTTGTTGTAGGGTGAATGTTTTCATTGAGAAATAAATATGCATGATATGTTTATATTGAGAAATGTTTCATGGAGGATGTGATTATGATAATGAATTTCACATGTTTACACATGAGATGCATATGTGTTATGAGCTATATTTGAACCCATGATGCGCAGAAGGCATGAGTATATGATGATGAGATAATGTGGGTTATAGCATGATATGCTGGTGGCATGGTTATATATGATGAAATATGTTATATATGACATGTTATGCAGGTGGCATGAGTATGTGAGGATGAGATAATGTGGGTTATAGCATGATACGCAGGTGGCATGAATATGTGTTGTTGAGACATATTATAAATAACATGATATGAATGTGACATAAGTAGATGCTTATGAATTGTAAATTATGACATGAATGTACAGGTTTATGTGGTTATCCCATAGTGAATGAACATTGTGGTTGATTATGTGATGAGTATTAATTATGTGACTATGCATGTGTTGTCATTTTAGATTTACTTTTCGTATTTAAAAACCCTTGCTGAGCTTGTGGCTCACCCCTCTTTGTTGTGTTGGGGCTGAATGTCGTGCCATGGAGGTTGTCCAGATGGACTTGTTTTGGAGCATATGGGTGATGATGTTGCTTAGGAGGGGTCACTTGGAGATCATGAGTTTTATGATTGTTTATATAGCATGCTACATTGAGACTTTTATCTTCTTGATTATACTTCACACTGTATTAGTTGATGTTGGCTTAGACTTTTATTAGCCATTGTTGGCTTAGACTTTTACTTGAGCCATGTATGGGATATTTATGACTAAGTATGCAGGTATGTGTGTGGACTAATGATTAATTAGTAGACCTTTATTGATCATTTTGCTTTTGTACAAAGTATACATATGCAACTCCGTAGTATTTTACCCAAGAATGGGTTAGTCTTTCGAAATCCAACTATACTTTGTCGCATTGTGTGCCACTTCCTCCTTGGACCGGGTTCAGCTCAGGGGTGGTCTGCACTGGGGCGTGATACATGTTACTCACGGGGCATTTATGCCAAGAGTAACATGAGTCGTTAGATATAAATTTGAGGGCTCACTGCACCGGGGCTCACACAAACGTGTGTGAGCTTGGGCGCATTTAAACTTATCCAGTGTGTGTGAGGGTGAGGTAAGCTCACCCTCAAATCGGTTTTATCAGGGTGAGTTAGGGAGATATCTACAATCATCATCCATGGTGTCGATTAAAACTCCTAATCCACCCATAACTAGCCCCCGAAACCCATCTCCCTACCCGACAATGCCTAACGAGGCAATTTTTATGCCCCTCTTCGCTCCTGCCTGATGAGTTCCAGACCTTGTGCCTATCTCCTCCCCCACCCGGTGACTTTCAACCCCATTGTACGACTTCCCTTCTTGCACCCATCTCCACCCCCGCCCAACGACTTTCCTTCCACTCTCCCATCTCTGTCACCATGAAGATTTTCCCCTCTTGACATTCGAGCTATCTCCCACCTATACTCCAATGCACTTTACCTCAATGCCATTACCATTGCATTTTGGAAGGATATGGAATTGAAAAGGAGGGGAGGTGCTTCAAATCTGGCCGACCAGATGGATCATCCCTTCAATCATGTGCCTTTGCTCCACCATTGTCTGATTTCTTCTTCGACAATGGTGACAATTCACTTCCACCAGCAACAACTGTCTTCTCCCATCACCAGTTTTTCTAGTCAATTTATCATGCATGTGACTACAAGTTCCACCATTTGGCTCCTAATATTCCTTTGTCAGTTGTCATTACAATCTCTTGAGATTGTCAAATGCAGCAAGCCATATATTCCACAGTGGAGAAGAGGAATTGTATGTGATTAAAGTATTCTCCTTTCGCCCTTATGACTAATAATTAATTTTTTTAAGGTACAATCTTGGTAGGAATGGTTCAACTTGATTATTTATTTTTCTTTTCGATATAACTTTGCTTAATTGTTGTCATTTATTATAATTTTGTCCATTGTACATGACTGGAAATGCAAAATAAAAGAACTACAAACCTATGTTGCATGGACTATTTACTTTCTTTTGGAGGCTTTACTTATGACTTTTTATAAATGTTGTCATGTCTTAGTAATTTTTTTTTTTCATTATAAGAGTTTAAGATGTTAGTTTTAATCAATATGGGGACAACTTCTTGGATGCAGGGAAACCATAATGCTAACTTTTTTTCTTGTACCCATCCCATGTTGAACTCATTTATGACTAAAGAAATACTTATCCAGAAACAAAAGGCAATTCATCAGGGGTGGGAGTTTCTTGCACACCTCATGGCTGCTCACCCATGAAAAGACAATCTTTCTTCTAGTTGCTAATGCATTAGGATATGCGTGATGTAGAAAACCCACAAAAATATAATAATATCATAGAAAGCTTATGCATCCTTGTAATGAAGCAGAAACTTGAATGAATAGCAATTACTACAAAAATCTCATATGATACTCAAGTTTAGAGGAATCTAAAAATTCAAATGGATATTATTTCTTGTCAATCATAAATTGATCAACTTGGAAGTAGAGTGGCACTATTTTGTGCCAAAGGTCCAAGTGCAAGAACACCTAAAATTAAAATGGATGTTTTCCACAATTGAGTAAATAAATTTGTGTCTATTTGCCCACAACTTTTTCTTATTCTAGCGTGCTGCACCTCAAAGCTTTTTCTTATTGTAGAATGTATGACATAATTTCTCTCTCAACTTGAAAAAATAATGATTAACATGCATAGAAGTGCATTTAATTAGTCTCATTCATCCCAGTGGCTTCAAATGTATATTTCTTTTCAGAGAGTCCTGTTTATGATTTCCTAGCATTTAACAGCTTAGCAGACCATGGGAAGAGATGTCATAATCAATTAAAGTCCTTTGAAAATTGTTTGATGATTATCTCCAATTGATTTTTAGATGTTAGTTGCATAAGATAACTTTTGTTGTCATGTTTTTTTTTCTATTCAATCTATTCCTTTTTGTATAAATAGAAAATAATGTTAACAAATACAAAATTTTCTGCATTGGAAGCTTTTACTTTTGATAAAATGTGTTGTATGCTTGATATTTGATGTTTTCTTGCTTGCACAGTACGAAGATGATTGTCTATCTTTGAATGCTTTGGGTCATCCATGGCCATTTGGAGAGAAGGCTAGAATTGAACAAAGCAAATGATGTAAGTTAATGCTACTTTCATGTGTAGTTCTATAATCTCTTCCTTCTTCAAGTATTGTACAAATATTTACTGCTTCCAAGAGCCAAGGTGTGGAAGGATTCGGGATTAGGATAAATTCTTCAATTATTTCTAGAAAAATTGGTGTTGTTTACAAAAGAGTTTTTGTATGTGAAAAGGAAGGGACAAAGAGAACAAACAAATGGGAAAGGAAGTTAAATGTCATCCAAATTCGCAAGAAAATTGTAAGGCACAAATGGTAATTAAAACAAATAACAAGGGAAAAAGGATAGTGATACAATTTAATGACATACATTCCCATGATTTTGCATCTTCGTCCAAAGTAGGAAAGATTCGATCTCACAAGAAAAGTAGGTCAACTTCAAAAGAGCTGATATACACATTCCATAAATGGGACATTGGACCTTCAAGAATTACAAGAGTTATAAATGGTGGTGTAGAGAATTGTGATTTCACTCCTCAAAATTGTAGAAGTGAGCTTCAAAAGTCTCAGAAGAATAATGTTGGTCATGAGTGCATGAAGATTCTAGAATACTTTCAAGGTAAATTGGGTGTTGAAGAAGATTTTTTTATTTTAAAGATGGAGGTTGATGAAACTAATTAGGTTCAAGGCGTATATTGTGCAAATTACAGGTCAAGATGTGCATATATGCAGTTTGGGGATGTCATTGTGTTTGTTGTCACATATAAAATGAATTCCTTCAATATGTTGTTTGCTCCTTTTGTTGAGGTTAATCATCATCGATAATCTACTCTTTTTGGGTGGGCAATTCTTGCAGATGAGATAGAAGGGACCTTTACATGTTTTTTTGAAACACGATTAGCATGTATGTGGAGGAAGAAACCACAAGGGATCATCATAGACCAAGATTTGGCCATGAAAAAAGTCATTGCTAAAGTCTTCCCCGGCACTCGACACTGGTTTTGTTCATGACACATAGGGAAGAATGCTATCATGCATCTAAGTAAATTTAAATCCACTTATCCAAAGTTTAGTAGTGATTATGAGAAGTGGGTGCATAGTGACATAATTGAAGTATGCGAGAGTAAATGAGTGACATTGAGAGAGAAGTATAATATTACTGATGGGAGCTAGTTGGCAAATATATATAATTATTGTCACCATTGGATTAAAGCCGACCTAAAAGATTATTTGTTTGTAGCAATGACTTCTTGCCGGGGAAGTGAAAGTATTAATGCATTTTTTGACAGTTTTGTGAATGCTCAAACTCCATTGAGTGAGTTTGTGCAACAATATGATAATGCACTTATTTCTAGATAAGAAGGAAGCTTTTGAAGACTATAAAACTTTACACACCTAGCTAGTTATTCATTTAGGTGTCCCAATAGAGGAACATGCAACAAGAAAAATATTTAGTTTTCAAAGAAGAGTTCAAACACGAATTAACATACAAGAACAATAGAATTCGATGTGAAGGTAAAGCCTCAATATATGAGTTGAGGAAGCAAGTAGAAGGTGAAAAATATCGCATTTTAAATTTTCAAGATGAGCCTGAATCTTCTGCAAGTTGTAATTGCAAAAAATTTGAGCCAGAAGGCATTTATGTAGACACATTTGATTGATTTTTTTCTATAAAAAATTGGATGTGATCCCAAATATGCACTATTTTGTTGAACAATTTGTGCTAGGTATACATCTTCTGCAAGCCTAGACAATAGAAGTGGCTCCTCAACGACAAACACATACTCTCATGCCATACATGAAGTATTGCATTCAGAGTGCTACACGTAAAATTACTGATTTGGGTTCAACTTCTTTGGAGCATTGGATCATGTTATGTCTACACTTAAGATGCTTATTGATGAACTAGGAAACATGAAGATAGCATATGCTGTAGAGTCAGAAGTTTCACTTTCAAGTAGAAGCACAACAATTGCTAACTTGTCAATCAAGCATATGCCCCAAATAACTATATGAGACCCAACGAAGGTGAAAAGCTAAGGGTTGCAATTAGTATGGCATCTCAACCAAAGAAAAGGAAGTGTGGTAATTGTCAAGGCTTAGGCCATTACACGATAACTTGTTCGATGTAACAGGTATGAACAGTAATTGATCTAATATGACTTATGTTTTTTTTTTTTAATTTAGATTTATGTTTGTATTATTGACAAATGTAAGATGTCGATGCTAGGTAAAAATTCACAAGCAACTCAAGGAGAGCAATCTCAAGTGACACAAGTGGAGATGGACAATGAAACTTTTGAAGGTACCATTAAATGAGGATTGAAATGCAACATTTTATTTATTCATCGTGATAGTCTTCATGCTATCATTTTGATAGTCTTGTAGGCCTACAGGTTCAAGGTTCAATGTTCAACTTTTGGGTTGAATTTCGATGCAACAAAATTTTGTATGTTTAGCATTCCGCACAAGAAAGCTGTCATTGGGTGCTACATTTGTATTATTTCAGGGCACTTACATGGGTAATAGACAATTAAGCTTGTATATTTTTTAGAGAATGACATAATTATGCTATTATTTTGATATAGTCTTCAATGCTATAAAACAGTTATAGTCTTGCAGGACTATAGGTTCAAGGTCCAACTTTTTGGCTAAATTTGATGCAACAAGGAGGGGACTGTCAGGTGCTCAATAAAGTTCATCCACTTGCAATGGTCTAGTAACGCTATACTAAAATTTGGTTCCCATAAGGTTAAAAGCGTAGTTAAATCACATGAGAATTTAGGGTTTTTATTGTAGGTTGACTAGGTAGAGGCTTCAAGGAAGGCCAGAAGAGGATTTTGGTTGCAATAGATTTGGTTGGAAGAAGAATAGATATTGAACGTGTCAACATTGTGATAAATTATGAGAATATGAGAAGTGAACTAATTTTTTTGGTTAGAAGGTGATAGAGATTTGAAATGAGAACATGAGAACTAAACTAATTTTTTAGTTTCATTTAGTTTGCTTGCAGATGCAATGTAGGCATATATGGGTTAGTATTAACAAATGATAGGTTGGAAGAGTTGGTTGGTTTGGTACAAAAGGGCTTGCAATTATGTTTGTGTCATATGCTTCTGATTCATATGTTCTTAACCAAGTTTGCAAAATCAAAACCTGTTATGTTCTTGCTTAGTGTTGCTTGAAATTTCCATTTCCACTTAATTGGTGTGGGACATTGCAGGTCTAGGACCGGTTTGAGGTGGTTATTAAAGGACTTCTAGAACATATTGACATTTCCACTTACAATACATCCTCTTCTTGTTGTTGTACTTGTTTATGTTTTAATCGCTGCTACCACAATCAGTTTACCTAATTCCTTTCTAGATTGTACTTATTTTTTCACTTAATTCTTTTGTAGTGCCATGTGACGCTTCCCAATACCACCATCTATTTACTCTTGAGAACATATTGTACTTCAATTACGTTGATGACACTGCAATAGAACTTAAGGGGACATATATGGAGTTAGACGACATTCTAAAGGCCTTATGTTGTTTTTAAGAAAGTGGAGATGAAGCTCTTCATATCTATGACTAGGAGACTGAAGGAACATCTACACAACTTGTAATTGTATTAGAAGCCTTAACACTTTGTTACTTGAAGATATTTTAGCTCCCTTCACAAATCACAAGTTGTTTTGACTTCAAGTATGTCGCTAAAAGCATTATCGCTAATACATTTAGCATTATTGGCAAAAAAATTTAGCATTTAACACTAACATTGTTAATAGTTCCCCCAAATATTTGCACATATTAACATATAATTACTTAAACTAGCGGCCTTGACCCCTCTCTATACCCCTCTCTATACGTGTGCCACAACCAAACAATTCTATGTTAAAATGCTTTGTCACTTGAAAAGATTTCAGTTCCCCTCACAATTCATACGTTCTAAGACTCCAGGTATATCGCTAAAACATTGTAACAACAATGCTGTAACATTTTAGTAATAATGTTAAAACGTTTTAGTAATAAAGCTAGCAATAATGCAAAAACGTTACAAGACAAAAACATTACAATGCATGATATATGAACAACCTAAAGCACATCCTAATTAGTTTGTCTAATATAATCGGTTATATTTATTCCAACTCTAATGCCACTCTATTTTCATTATTCACTTTCTCCTACATGGGAAATAGAATTGACAACTATGGATGGAGTATGAAATTAACAAAATGCCCTCCGGATTGAAATTGATAACTTTTTTAAAAAAATCTTTTTTGCATGCAAAATCCCTAAAACATATATTTGGGTTACACAACCTAAAGCTTGCCCTTCCATTCGACATATAAATTATCAATCAACAAAAGGAAAAGTACAATTTTTGTTTAGCCTGCAATCAAAACATCCATTTCCTTCTTGCACAACATGATTGTGATCATGGACACATGGCATGTAGTTTCCAAGCTGAGATATCAAGAAGAATATCAATGTAAAAGTATTGCGTGTTCCCCTAAGGACAAAAAAAGAGATGAGCAGATCTTATGGGAGAAGGCCTTCTTCCAATGACTCTCATGTGACAGTTATATCAGAAGAACCAATGAATGTCTTATGATGAAGACCAACGATCCTCCTATGATGAAACATAAAATATGTGCATAAGTTAAATAACACATTTTTCATTTGTCAATATAAACATGACATATTTTCTAAAACAAGCATATAATAAGACAGTTTTTACTGACTGAATTATACAACTACTTACTAATTTCTTCACATTGGGCACCCTTTTCTTGTGGCCATATCCAGGCCTTGAGTCAAACCATTTCATTTGAGAGTTGGTCACATCTATGACCAACAGGTAGAAATATGCATTGTTACACAATGGAATGGAGATGATATTAGGCCATTTTATCCGTTGTCCAAACCACGTCTTTGTGTAGCACTCCATTATGTCCTTCTCCACCTCCTTCTGTGGCAATGGGTGTGAATGACTTAGTGCATATCTAGAATGGGGACCAAACCTGACTAAAATAAGATTGCTTGATGAGTTCCCAAAGTGGCAATTGGGAAAAAAATTCCAGTTAATTTGTTGGCCCTCTCCTCAAGTATATATATGTATGTGTTTATTATTTACATACATCAAAGCATACATTTAATTTTTTAAGCAATATTGCTACTTAATATTGAAATGCTAAGTAATTATACTTACATTTGAGGAGATGTACTGCGCCTTAAGCATATCTGCTAGATTTTTGTCTGCGATAACCCTTCTGTCTTAAATAAAATTTAAAAGGTACCTTGATCTCTCTCACTCAAATGAGAGAGAGGACTACATAACTACATCCACAATGGCCAAGTGAGGATGGTGGACATAGTTTGTTTGTGTGAGGTTTGGGAAGAAACCAATATTGTTGCAACATCCTTCTCCACGGTCAATGGTTTCTTCTCCCTCCTCTCCCTCTTCTTCTCATGCGTGAATGGTGTACCATACCTCTTGCATCTAAACTTCAACTTTATAGCTCTTTGATAGCCCCTCCACTTCCTGAACAACCTCATCCTTCTCTCCCTCCTCCCCCTCTATTCCCTCCTTATCCTTCTTTCTCTTCTCCATCTGCTCCTCTCTCTCCTCATCCTTATTTCTCTCCTCCCCATGTTCCACTCCCTCCCCCTACTCCTCTCCCTCCTCATCCTTCTTTCTCTCCTCCCCCTACTCCTCTACCTTCTCCCCCTACTCCTCTTTCTCTGTTGTGAACGTCCTAGGGGCTGCCACTGGGGCCACGTGATAGGGTAATTAAGGTTTTAATTATGTAATAAAGGCAATTAGGTAATTAGATTAATTAGGGTATTAGTTGTTTGTTTTAATTATGTTATTGGGCCTTAGGCGCCTGTTAGTGAGCCCATTAGTTAGCCTATTTAAATGTAAGGGCTACGCCCTAATTGGGATTAGTAAATGAACCAATTAGTGTCTAATTATCTTCTCTTCTCCTCTGCCTCTCCCTCCTATTCGGCGGCCATGCCGTCCCCTCTCCCCTTTCCCGGCCGTCTTGCGCCATCACCTTCCCGTTACCGATCAGCCAGGCCATTGTGGACATCGGACCACAACATTCTCCTCATCTCCCTCATTATTGCTCTCCTCTCCATCCCATCATCCCCTTCACCACCTTCCTCCTCATCCTTAGGGGGTGGATCTGCCTCCTCTTCGATAGCCTCTCCACCAAATGCTCGTCCATGTTTTGTAAAATTTTAATATTTTTTGAAATGGTGTCCATGACACCATGCAGCTGGCCTATGGGGTAATCCCCATCCTCCAATCCCTTCATGGTCGCATGCACAACTCCAAGCGCAGAGACCATAGTCTCTATGGAGGACTTCAAGACATACAATTCTCCCCCACTCTCATCCATGTCATCCATCACCACCTTCTTTTTCCTCAAAACTTCTCCTACCCCTTGAACGAGATAACTAGTGCCTTGAGAAAGTGGGGATATTGTTGAAGGAATTTGCATATGTGATGCCACCTGAGCTTTTGCAATCCCTTCCCCCACGATGAGCACTCAACCATGCAATCAAGTTGTTGCCAGGAGCTCACCCTCTAGCTCGAGTTCCTTACCGTACGGCTCCACCAGAGTTAGCTCATTCTTCAAGTTTGATCTCAGGTCGGGTTATTGGTAGGTGCATATCGCTATGGGCGATGAAGCAAAGACAGTGATGGTGACTTGATACGAGCTATTTGAGTTACTTGTCATGCCCTTCGGCTTGACAAACGCCCTAACCATGATCGTGCTGAAACGATTAAGGGAGCACTGCCTCTATTTAAAGCTTGAGAAGTGCAGCTTCGCCCAGATGAAAGTGATGTTCCTTGGGCATTGCATTTCTCAAGGAAGGGTACAAATGAATAGATAGAAGGTCACGACCATTGTGGAATGGCCAGCCCTGACAAGGTCACATACCTATGATCATTCTTAGGACTTACCGACTATTACATATGGTTCTTCAAGAACTACTCTCTTAAAGTTGTTGTGCTAACTGACCACTTGAAGAAGGATAAGCCTTGGTGTTGGGCCGAGGCATGTCAGTTAGCATTTGAGTGGGTTAAAGATGCCATATCCTCTTAGCAAGTACTCAAACTCCATGAGTTCGATGCGCATTTTGAGGTGTAGACTGAAGCTTCTGATGGGGTGATTGGAAATGTCTCGATCCAATTAGGTCATCCTGTTGCATATAAGAGCCGCAAGCTTAACAAAACCGAGCATAGGTAACTCAGTCCATGAGGAGATTATGGCAATCATCCATTGCCTTTGGACATGCAAACACTACTGCTTGGCGGTAAGTTTCTAGTCTGGGTGGGCAATGTAGCCACAAGCTACTTTTCTATGCAAAAAAAACTTACACATAAGCAAGCTCATTGGCAAGAGTTCCTTGCTGAGTTCGACTTCTTGTTGGAGTATAAGCCAAGCAAGGTGAATGTGGTTGTTATCGCCCTCAGTCGATGAACAGATTTGGAAGCAATGATGGCGGCATTAGTGCAAGTGTCGAGAGACATTCTGGATCATATACAAGATGCAACAACAAAGGATCAAGTCTGCCTTAGGCTGATCCATGCTGTGAAGGACAGGTCTACTCAATGGTTTTGATTGGAGGAGGGGTGTTGCATGTGAAGGACAGATACCCTTACATCCTCTTGGCTGATGGCTTGAGGCGTCAGTTGCTGAAAGAGGCCCGTGATTTCGTGTGGGAGGGTCATCCTGGGCAAGAGCGGACTCACACACTCTTGGCCTTAAACTATGGCTGCAGATGCCAAAAGACATGGACAATATGTGAGGACATGCATGGTGTGTCAGTAGGATAAAACGGAGAGATAGAAAGAAGTAGGCTGCTTTAGCCCCTTCCCGTCCCAAACAGACAGTGGGTAACTTTGTCCATGGACTTTATCATTGGTTTGCCTATGGTGCAGGGCTACAAAACTATTATGGTGGTAGTGAATCGTTTCTCAAAGTATGACACATTCATAGTAGCCCCTTAAACTTGTAATGCAAAGATAGCAACATACTTGTTCTTCAGAAACATTGTGAAGTTTAGGACCTGCTACTAGTGGACATTGTGAGCAATTGAGACTCTTGGTTCATGGGTCGGTCTTGGATGCAACTGTTTGAGTTGTTGGGCAATTAGCTCAACTTTTTAACTAGCAATCATTCTCAGACGGATGAGCAAACGGAGAGGGTGAACACCATTATAGAGTACCTGAGGTACTATGTGATTGCTAACCAAAAAATTGGGTAGACTTGCTGAAAATGTGACCTGTTTTCCAGTTACTCTTAACCCGGGTGGGTTAAGGGTAATTCGGTACTTTCTAATTAAGTGTCGGGGGGTTTCAAGGGATGAAACCCCTGTAGATGGGTAGATCTCAGAGTAACGAGCGTAACGATTCAAAGAACACGCAAAACGGAGGCCGGGAGCGAAAGCTACGACCTCAGGAAGCGTGTCACATGGGCAGGACCCACATGAAAGTGCGAGATAACCTACCCATGTGTGGTCTTGTTTCAAAGGGCTCGTCGATACAAGTCCATCGATACAAAGAACACGCAATTTTGACTTCGGGGTAAGAAGATATCGCGTGTTGAAGTTTAGATATTTTTTTTAGATTAAAATAATATAAAAATATTATTTTAATCAAGTATGGACAAATTAGCTGGCATCATCCTGACACCAGAGGTTGGCGTCAGCTGTGTGGCGTGGCACCACGTGGGGGGGGGGGGGCGCGGTGACCCGTGCGACGCGCGGTTGTTGCGCATCATCCCACGCGTTCGCGGGACGGGGCCCACGTCGCGGGTGTGCGGGAGCTGCGCGTCGAGCCCGCGCGGCGCGGGGCCGGGCCCTGTGCGACACAGGGTGCAACCGCGCCCTGCTAGTGCGCAGTGCGGTCGTGCGCTACACACACGGCCAGTGCGTCGCACGCCGTGCAGGCGTGCACGGTCCAGGGGCGTTTCATACGCCCTCGGCTTCTCCTCTATAAATTCAGATCTCCGTCATTTTTCCGGGGAGAGTTTTTCGACTCGTTCGGAGTCTGTTTTCTTCTGTTCTTGAGGCATTCCTAGCTAATTCGAGGGTGATCTACGCAATGACATGGTCCATTCCTCGAGTTGGCTCTCCTAGAAGGGAGGAACAACCCGAGGCAAAAGGAGGCTCTGTCCGTTACACTCCTGCCCAGAGAGAGAGAGAGAGAGAGAGAGAGAGAGAGAGAGAGAGAGAGAGAGAGAGAGAGAGAGAGAGAGAGAGAGAGAGAGAGAGAGAGAGAGAGAGAGAGAGGGCTCCGTCCTCCGTTACCAGGCCAGATTAAGAGAGGTGGCCCGATGTAGGGGAGACGTTGTTCTCCACTGAAAGGCCGCGATGTATGAGGAACACCCCGAGAAGGGGAGATTCTGTCCGCCGCCCATGAGCGCAAAAAACGAGAAGTCTTCGGGAAAGGGGACAGTCGGTCGGTCGGTCATCTGTCTACTGTCTCTGGATCCGAAAGGGATGACGTCCAAAAACGAGCAACCCCGAATGCTACCTCTTGAGACATCAGGGGCGTAAACATTTCCTAACCTCCTATTTTAATTATAGAATGATATGTGCTAGTGATGATGTGTACTATTCTATGATCTATATGCTTTCTATGCTTATATGCCATGATATGTGCTTATATTCCATGATGTGTGCTTTTATGCTATGATGTGTGTTGTCTCGCTCTACGGTAGAGCAAGACGTATGGTGTATGTTCGGTCTCGGCTCAGTGATGGAGCGAGACGTGTGAATGTGATGTATCCGCTCTGGAATAGAGCAAGGCATGTTGTGGTGGTCGGGTGGTGCTCGTCTCTATGATAGAGCGAGATGTGTGTTGTCGGTGTTTTATCGGGTTTTCGTATACCTCCGATTAAATATTCAGAGATACGTACTTTATATAATGTGTTTTTGGTGTGCCTGATGTATGTAGTAGCCAATAGGCAGAACTACGTCCGAATCCGATCGTATCGGAGTAACATCGTGGATGCTATCCGATATGTATGTAGGCAACCAATGACAATGCAACGTTGGCCCGGTCCGAATTAGTTATATAATTAGGTCAGTTCTGGTCTACGCGCAACGGAGCGCTAAAGTTCCGAAGTGCGTAGAGGAATGAGAAGACTCTCGCACTCAAAGACGGACGCTCTCGGGTTCTGGGTTTGGTTTTATCGTTTTCGAACCCCCGGCCCGGGTCGGTTTGTGGGTCGGTGCGTGACAGAAAACTGCCTAATTCTATTACAACTTGCACAAAAGCTTGGCAACAAGTAGTAATCCTTTGAGTTGGCGACGAGCCAACAAGCCCTCATGTCGAAAGATGTTGCTTTGCAATGGATAGGGTGGCAAGTGTCCCACTACTTACAGCCTGGACAGAGAGTGGACAAAAAGGATGGAGGAGGCGTGAGATTGTTTGGCCAAAGCAATCAAGAGGATGAAGTATGCAAACATAGATCGCAGGCTGCTAGAATTCTAGGTCGGGGACAAAGTTAAATTGAAGCTAACTCCCAAACTTTGGAAGAAATTGTGAAGGAAGGGCTCATTCAGAGGTACGACATGCCCTTTGAGGTGTAGCAGAGAGTTGGCACTCTAGCATACCAACTCAAACTACCAGAGCGATTCAAGATTCACCCCATTTTTCATGTAAGACTTTTGAAGCCTTTTCATGAAGACTTAGAGGATTCTGGCAGAAACACCTCTAAAAGAGCATTGCCTATAATCAAAACCTCTTTTGAGAATGAGGTAGAAGTCATCCTAGACTGGAGGGTTGAGGGGATGAGAAAGAAGAACCAAAAAGTCTTTACTTGGTTAAGTGGAAGGATCTTCTTGTGTTGAAGAATAACTGGGAGTGAGACGTCACATTGTGGCAGTTCGAAGACAAAGGGGCCTCGTCGTTAGCCCCTCAACGTTCGGCATAGCCAAAGGGGCCGCTAGCTCCATAGCCTTCGGGGCGAGTGCACACTTCATGTACCGGTGTTGATACATTGGAGTAGTATCAGAATGTTGGGTAGCAGTGCGGAGACAATCCTAGCACAGACAGGACTTGGTGGCGGGCTGGGTGCCACAACCACATGGGGAAGGACTCTTATGTTGGCCAAGACTCATACATTCAGATTTGACAATCTCCTAGCTCGAGTAGGAGAAGGGCAACAACTTCCCTTTAGCTCTGGGACTGTAATGTCCCTGATTTTTCTACGATTTTCTGTGATTTTCCTGCTATTTTTTGGTCATTTTCGGCGGGAAAATACGACACTTTGGCGTATTTATATTTATGTATTTCCCCCGTATTTATACCCGTAGAGTCGGGTGTGGGGCTTAGTCACGGGCCGTGGGCCTCGCTGCACGCTTATGGCATGAATTTTGGAGGTTTGACGCGTAACCGGGAGGTGAACGCGTGTTAGGGATATGGAGGTAAAAATTAAAAAGATTAACTATATATATACATCCATCCATCGGTTTTCACAGAACCGACATTCCAGAGAAAAAATTTGACGTCCAGAGAGAAGAGAAAACCCGACCCAGATTCCGATCGCTCCGTTCTCCCTCCTCTGTCGTCGGATTCCAGCGGTTCTTGTCAGGATATGCTTTGCCTCACCGCCACGAGTCCATAGACACCGGCTATGACCGCCACCACGGCCTCTTCACTCCTCCATGAGGTACCGAACCTTTTTCTGGTTTTTTCTCTCCTTCAATCCCATTTTTGAGCTGTGGGTGTATGATTTTGACGTCGTTTGCGGCCGCTCTCAACTAGACTTATGTTTAGTTGGCTGCTAGGAACCCATAGGCACTGGCTAGAGCCGCCGCTGTGCTTTTTGCGCTTCGCTGTGAGCTGCCGACCTTTTGGTCGGGTTTTTGTTTACATTTTGCATCTCACTGTCCGTGAGATTTTTTGAACGCCGGTGTGTTTTCAGTCGTTGTCCGACCACCGGTAGGACTCCGTCCAGCCTACCTCGACCCAGTGTCGGTAGGGGGTTGTCATTTTCGACCCCGCTTCGCCCCTATGGTTTTGATCTGCCCGATTAGACGCTTTGGGTGTGTCTCGGGTCGTTGCCATTGGCGAGCCGTGGGCCATTTGGCCATCGTGGGCTCTGCCCCGATTCGGCGACAGTGAGGGCCAGCCTCACTTGGCCCGATTATACCTCCGCTCAGAGTGGGCCACTTGCCCTGCCCTATACCGTGCAAGATGCACAGTTACCCGCACTAAAGGTGTTGGTTGTGAGTGGCAATCGGCGATGTCGCCGTTTCGATCGGCAACCACTTCTTGGCCTTAGCCCTGTTGGCCTTTTGTGGGCCTTGGGTCGCCACCGTCCGACCCATCTCCCCCTATAGTGGCACTGTTTGGCCACATGTGCATGTGGCCACGCGTGCACTTTTGGGTTTAGGCGCCGTATTTGTGTCGCCTGACCATCGGATGGCTGTGCCATCGAGTGGAGTTGACACATAGCCCTCCTCCACCTCCCCTCTGTCCTTGAGCGTTGCCCCATGCCCTCCGCCCTTATGTGGGCCTTTGTTGACCAAAATCGTCGTCGTTGGGTGCTGTCCATGGCCGATTTTGACATTTTGTGGCCGGCTGAGCACGTCTTAGCCACCGGCTGATCTTCAGTGAGTACACCCTCGATTTCTGGTCGCACTGCCACTTATGTTAGCACGACATTTCTCCCGGCCGCCCCTAGTGTGCCGCCGTGGTTTGCGGACTTTGTCGCTTTGACATCTGACACTCCATTTGGCCATGAGTAGTTTCGGCACTTCCTAAATCCTCGGGACAACAGCTCTCTCAACTAGGCAACGGTTTTGACCGCCAGCTCCGTCGTCAATGCCGCGACCGTTGTGTGCTCGCCATCGAACGTCATGATTACGAGGTAGGGGAGCTTTGAACTCGTAAATTCATGATAGCATGCATTGAATGAGTAGTAGCATGCTAGGATTGTATGATTCCATACTTTGGATGTTAAGTAACGATCTGATTGCATGATGTACATGTAAGCACGATTGTATGGTATGTTGAAATGCATATGACATGCATGTTGGCTGTAAGTACGTTGGATGTATGTATGTGCTAGTGATGGCTAGCGTGTTTGTTGGTAAGTTTCGTACGTTGATTGAGTATGTGCTAGTGATGACTAGCGTGTATGTTTGATGTATGCATGTGCTAGTGATGGCTAGCGTGTATGTTTGATGTGTGTTATGCAGGTGCTAGTGATGGCTAGCGTGCATGTTGAAGTATGTATGAATGTGTGTGCATGTGCTAGTGATGGCTAGCGTGCATGTTTGAAGTATGTATGAATGTGTGTGCATGTGCTAGTGATGACTAGCGTGTATGTTTGATGTATGCATGTGCTAGTGATGGCTAGCATGCATATTCGTAAGTTACGTATGTATGACTGTATGTGTATGTTATCGTATGTGGGAGACATATGTATGTATGATGGCTTTTTGCCTATGGTATGGATATATGTAAGTGTATGTGGGCAGAGGTATGGGCGATGGACAGTAAGAGGTTGCAGAGGCTTTGTCTGAATTTGGATACGGTTGTGTAAGCGTATGATAGATGACAGATGATAAAAGTATGACGGGCAAGGATTAGAATGGATCAATTTGGGTTGGATTGTATGTTGGGCGATTGTCAGATAGTAAGAGTGTTCATAATTGTACAAGCATAACGTACACATTATGAAGCGAAAAGTAAGCATAATCAGTGAGGTATTAAGTAAGAGGGCGACAACTGGGTTTGGCTCCGAGGAGCTTAGTGTGATGACATTTGTGTATGCTGTTTTGGCCATAAGGTAGATGGCTGAGTATGTAAGACTGTAAGGGTTCGTTGTACGGTGAGGTTTGATCATGATATGGATGGATTAAGTGAAGTCTGCTGCCCTGACGAACTTGGGTTTCGGATCGGGCTCAGCTTCGGTTTGATCAGTGGAGCACGGTATGTTGAGTGCTTGTGTGGCATAATTGTACTGCATAATGTACTTAATTCAAACTTGAATTATAAGAATGCTAATGATAGCGTTGTGAGTTTGAGACACTTATATTGCAAAAATTTTTCGTGAATTTTGAGGAAAATGTGTGAAAAATCTCGGGCGTTACAGGGACTCTCTTGGACACTTACACACAGGATAGGGAGCTTCATTTTGCTTAGGGGGCGAATTGGAGAGGGAGCGAACCTCTTGTATGGGTGAGAGTTGAGATTCCTAGTAGAACTAGGACTCAGCTCATGCTGAGTCTATTTTGAGTATTAGATTTCAGCCAACCTCTCCCTGCCATTGTTACAACGGACTGTAGCAATAAAGCTTAGGGTAGAGGCCCCTTGCACAAAGGCACTTTTGAGTTGCGGTTACGCGGTGCAGCCAAGCCATCACATGAGAGAATGCTAGGCAAAGCTTAGCACCTGTGATAACAGCCATGGAAAGTTGTAGCCAGATGACTTCTTATTTGCCCACCTTCTGCGGTAGGCCCGAGCATACATAGGATTGCATCCAGATATTGTGTCATGGGATTTATCTCTAGAGACGAGTGGTGTGTTTGTTCCTTAGGCCTTTGGGGAGGAAACATGTCCACTTTCAACAACTTAGGTAGAGGCAGTGGTTAGGGAGGTGGATGAAGCACCAAAATCTCCCTTTGCCTAGTCGGTGACCAAGCCATCATGACTAGTGCATCTGGTCCTTGGGCCTTTGGGGAGGAAACATGTCCACTTGCCAGCAACTTAGGTAGAGGCAGTGGTTGGGGAGGTGGATGAAGCACCAAAATATGCCTTTGCCTAATTGGCGACCAAGCCATCACTGCACCTTCAATGAAGTTCTAGAAGGGGAAAACTTGGCTCACAAAATCGAGGTCCCCTTGGGTGAACTGAAAAGAATTTTCAATGAACAAAGGCTACTCTGCTATGGAGAACAATAATGATCTTACCTTGGCCCCTGCTTGCCATCGGGAAAGATGACACCTTCATAATGGACGATGAACTACACCTTTTTTATTTTATTTTTTTGAAATACACACAAAATTCTCAAAATTGAAGTAGTCTAATACCAATGACGTAGATCAAAGGATCTACAAGGAAATTAAGGATAAATATGGGAAGAACTTACAAGATGTGAGAAGGGATGATATTAGGGTTTAGGTTTTTTTTTTTTTGAAATACACAAAATTCCCAAAACTGAACTGCTCTAATACCAATATTATTAGGGTTTAGGGTTCAGTTGGGGTTGTTTTGGAGAACAAGAATGTAAGTGATGTAGATACGTTTTTTCTCGAAGCCTGGTCTATGTGGAAGCACAATAACGAGTTCACGTTGAGTAGCAAAAGAAAAGAAGTTCTATCATTTGACTAATTATAAAAAATTATAAACATCTCCTCATAACACACTCAACTAATATTAACTCCCCAAACACATAATTACACTCCTTAATTAATCAAACTACTAATCCTAGCAGGCCTCCAAAACTGGCCATAATAAAAGGGCAGATTGGTTTTGAAAAGGACCGCCCCCAAGGGCAAAGTCAAAGGCATTGCATTGGTCTCCACTATGAATAGCTAGCCAAAGTGCGACAACCTTAGTGTGGATGCCATGGCTTTCTTGAGAGCCTCAAATGCAACATTAGCCTCCTTGGACCATTGGAAGATTTTGTGCTCAAGGAGTGCACTTGAACCGGCAATAGTGGGCAATGAATTAGCGATAGTTGCCGGTGATCCCCAAAAACACCCCAAATGTCTGGGTTGGTGTAGGCACATGCCAAGCTAACATAGCATCCACCGTGAAGGGGTATCATGCCACACCTTCACCCAAAATTAGGTTAGCCAACCTAGCACTATGCACCCAATGGGCACGCAAAAGAGGCTGAAATATATCATTCATTAAACACTAGAAGATGGCCAGTTAGTTTGTGAGTCTAAATGGCATAACAGGGAACTTGTACTGTTAAATATTAATTAGTATTCTATCAAATATTATATACTATTAAAACTAATAAGAGATGAGAGAACGTCTAGCCATGCCACGTTCAAAATCTTGTATTCCATGCTTATAGATCTTCATCTCCATTGCAATTGTAGCATGCTCTACAGTGTAGCTTCTCAATCACATTTAGAACATCAATTTTCACACCAAGGTTTTTCTGGGCATGGATCTCTTTGCATAAAAAATTGTGTAACCTAACATGCTTCACTTATATCTGTATAGGGTCTATACTCATCCTCCTTTTCACGGCATACAATTTCGCTACTTCCATTGCCCTTCCCATCACTCATAAATAAGGAAAATGATATTCATACTCCACTTTTTCTACACCAAAAGCCTTAGTCCACCTCTGACTAGATACAGAAGAAGGTGTCACACCTGACAACATGGATATTGACTTTTCCACATCCAATAAAAGGTGGAGTTAAAACTTTTGGTGTAGATAAACTGGAGTAGGGATATCAACTTCCCATTGATGGCTTATGATCACTATCAACAATTCTTAATAATCTAACAAGAGGCTCACTTATAGCAATCATCGTTAAGCATCCTTTTTAGCAACCCAAAATGGTGCATTTAGAATCAGATTCTCAAATTTTACCCCTTTCTGAGCCTTTGATATCTTGTTAGTAACCCACTCTTTTTTACAAACTACCATTCCTCGTTAAGCATCCTTTTTACCATGGACACTTCGTAATGCTAAAAAATTTGTTGCAAAGAGGTTAATGTAAATAAACCTTGTAATCACACATGCATCATTATAACATTTTGTACCTCACGAATATATTTAGCAAAATCTTAAAAAATCAAATATAAGCTATGGGCTGCACAAGGATTCCAATACATATTCGGGTACTTTTATCATTAAATCCCTACCAGCAGCCATATAATTTGCAGCATTATTAATTACCACTTACTTGGACCACATTATATGGTCCAACATAATCTACAATCTTACAGATTTCATTCACGACACAAAATATCAACAGCTTTGGATTCATCAGAAGCATCAAGACTTCATAAAAAAAATGCCCACAGGGGCAATAAACAAGAAAATTGATCAACATCCTAGTCCTATTCAGTCCACTCATTAGTCATAATAGTGCAACCACATTCTTCCCAAAATCGTCTATAATTTTCAACATCTTTTGTTACCTCTAAGACACTGTGTCCAAAAGTTTTCCTCAACCTATATCCGAGGGCCCGAGGCCAATACAAGCAACACCGTCGAGTATTTCTTAAGTATTAATTGCATTAAATGGAATGCATGAATGATAAAAAAAATCTAGCAACATTCATGTCTACCATCTAAGTAGCCCTTTTTCCTGTCATAATGCTTTTTTAATTGTAGGTTGGACACCTGGGGCCCATAGGTTTGTTTCCATTTCGAACTCATCTTTATCTTGTTTTTTCCAACTTAAATTTATCTAATAGAGATTCCATCTGACATTGCAGCAATTTGACTTTCATGCTTAAATAAATGATCCTTCGTTCAATTTATCCCTCCACTAAAAACTTTTTCACAAAATAAGCACTTAATAGACTTTTTATTATTTCCAGAAGAAACCAATTGACAACACTTGTGTGAACTTAATAGGTGCACTAGCCCAAGGAAGACCCCGGTTCCATGATATCTAAATAAATAAATTAAAAAAACAAAAACAACTATTAACATGAAGCAAAATACCAATAAACAAATCCTCCAACTCCTAATGATGTATCAAATATCAAAAGACAGCCTAGTTAGAGCATATTGTGTAGGAACAAAGACAGAATTGCTGAAGCTGAGTATGAAACATATTGTGACCAGAAGGACAGAAAATAGCATAGAAACTATTACTTTACGCAGGCAATAACATTTACCTTGTGTAGATTTGTAGTTGGCTTTACACTTGGTAAATGATTACGATTGCAAATGCTAGCCATTTAATTTTTCCAATCTTTCCTCAATACTATTATCCGAGGCCAATACAGTAAATATATTGACTGTAAATTGCCAGCCCATATAAAAGCAAATATGGGAGAAAAAATAGAGGAAGTCCTTGTCTCAAAGTTGTAAGGAACTCTATTCTAGAAAATGAAACCCGCAAATTAAGTTTTCTATAGCTATTGTAGAATTTAGTTCAGTTCTGAAAAATATGAACCAAACAGAATTTATTCTCAAAATTCTAGCTATAATTTTTGAAATAAAAGTCCAAGACTCAAAAAAAAATTTGATAAGGAAATGAACTGAAACACTAATTTATATTAGCAGGAATCTAAAGAAAACTTAGCTAAGCAGTTAAAAATGATTACTTTACTAAAATACTAACTTAGCCTGATGAGGGTGGTCATGCTGAGAGAACTGACTCACTGAGAGTCTAAGAAGCAAAGTTGGTCCATACCCAACTTTGGCTAATTGTTTGACTAGGCTACCATTATCAGTTTTCCACAAAAATTAATACATCAAAACTATGTACAACATACTATCTATGGTTAAAATTTTTAGATTAAACTAAAGATTGGGTTGGTCACCATAAATTCCACAAGACAGCCAGCATGCATTTTGTTCTGCAGAAAACTAAACTTTTGAATGCATAAACATGAAATCCTCTTCTCTAAACGATCAGATCGACTTATCAAGCATTCAAATGTCATGGAAAATTTCAAATTTAAAGAGAAGAAGGCTACCTCCCCTTTGAGTATTAAAAAACAGTTTTACCCACTTTTTCAACTTTTTCCTCGTCAGTGAACACAAGAAACAACATCGGTATGTCTGCCGGGTCCAACAAATGCAAAATAGGAGCAGAGGGATCTCATTCGTGGCCTAGCATTCACAAGAGAAGGGAAGGAAGGAGGTGGCAATTTCAGTGCAACTGAAAGGAACTCTGCCAAAAAACTTGCCCTTCTCACCATAGCAAAAGGCCAGTATGTACAACGAAAACACAATCCGGTCAAAAAGTCATCAATCACTCCCCCCCTTTCCCCTTAAAGCTCACTTCCTATCTTAATTAAATATCCCAAATTAAAGCCTAAACAACCCAATAAATAAAACTTTCGTAATTAATAATTAAAACCCCATTTATAAGTGAGACGTTACGCTGGTCAATGATTTAAAATTTTGAATAAAATTGCTTTATAACTTTAAAAAATTATATCATATCGGACCTCCATTTTTTGCATTTTCAGTAGTGTTACACAGGCTCAAAGTTTACTTTCTAGATATATAAAATTTACACTCCAACTCACTGAGTGCTAGGAGGAATTATATAAATAGGTCAAAATTACTGGCCATTAAATCCTACCCACCTTAAATTTGAACTTTGACCTCCAAGTTATAAGTATACGAAATGAGTTTTCGCTAGGTCCACTACGATCCCGTTGTACTACTCCAATGTTTTCAAATCACTTTTCCTTTTCTTGAAAATTTGATAACACCTTAACCTTCAAAAATATTGCAACTTGAGCGTACTCTTATAGTGGAATCAAGGGAATTGATGTGGCTAGAATGAATTGACCCATTACCCACATATGATCCGATCAAGAGCCTTGTTGCAAAATTCATTTGGGAAAGCTACTTTTTATTCATTATCCAATGGGATCATGACAAAAGAATTCTATTTCAAACTCTTTTAATTAAAATGTGCCACAAGAGGTGACTTTGCAGTGGGGATAGACATGAGGGTAGAACTCCACTAAGTCACTTCTCTCCTCAACCACTACACAACTTACAGTTTGAAAACTTTGCAAATACTTAGCACTCAAGATTTCAGTGTCAACAAACTAGTGGCAAGATGCCAGCCAGTCATCCTACAAACAGTTGCCCACTCTTTTTCATAACCTTGGAACTTTTTTGCCAATCCAACAATTATACAAGCACTTTCATCAATCCAAGCATCTTGCTATATCAAACACAAAGCTAGAATAATTCTTGCTTACCAGTTTATAATTCAAGCATCTTGCTATATCAAAACTTGCACTTCTATACCATTTTGTAATGAGGAATTTCTTTTTACTGTAAATAAAAATCTTACCAGTCTGGAATAACTACAACACATGCTAGTATATTCTAAATACACAAAGTCCCTCAAGAGAACATGGCTGTTTATTTCGTATGCTGGCCAACTAGTTCATGAAGAAGGCTAAACTGCAACTTATAGAAAAAGCTAACAAGCAATGATTTAGATCGAACCAACATCATAAGATGATGCTAGCTACCTATGTACCAATTGCACCTCAACTGGATCTAATCCAAACTTAGTTCTGATTTCCCTAAATGATACTATATGAAATGCACCAATCAATAATTTCAATTAATCTAACATGCAAATACTACACAATAACAAGTAATAAATTTCCACTTATTAAACTTCACATCAATAAAACACGATCAATAATTTCAATTAATCTAACATGCAAATACTACACGATAACAAGTAATAAATTTCCACTTATTAAACTTCACATCAATTAAACACGATCAAAATCTATGAAAGATGTCTTACTGCTTCTTCCTAGAAATTCCTGCTCACTAAAAATTATGCATACAAAATTCACATGTATGCAAGGGGATAATCACGCTTAACATAATGGATAAAGCCCCACAAAAAGCAATATCTTATGTATTATTGCAAAAGTTTCATGAATTAATATCTCAAGCTTACGTGCAGGTACCACACAATAAATCAAACATATTATACCATTTATATGTCCGGGTTATGCACGATAAACTAGAAATTCTCAAAGAATCTAGAAGGAGACCTTAATACTAAACTTTCATATTACGATTTCCAATTTCCAATTAAATTTTCAAAACAAAGATGTAAAAGAATACATATGCTTGTTGCTTAGCAAGTTTTCAAAAACATTACAAAAAATGTTTTGTAAGAGAAAAAACTTAGTTCTCAAAACATTTTTTTCTAAGATTTGTTTCCAAAAAATGTGATGTCAAGCATCTGCATGTCATTAATTCAAGGGAAATTTTTCAAGAAAAGTATTTTCAAAATCTACATGCATGTTTCTAAAACTCACAACAAATGTTAAAAAAAAGTATGCAATAGGTATCAAAATGATATTTTTCAAATACATGATCAGCTTTACATGGCATGATTTGAAAGTGCATGGTTTGAAAATGATTTTTCTTAGGTTGTTAAACTACTTAAGAAGCATGTGGGCCCAACATGCTTCTTACGTAGCTAAAAACTTCACTTTTAAATCCCAAAGGAGTATTCTTTCATGGAACAAGAGATATGAAATTCTTTCAAAAGTCAAAACTACTTTTTTTAAATAGATTTATAGTTTTTGAAAACAAGAGTTTTCAAAAAATACAAATTGGGAAAAGAGAGTTTTAAATCATTTTATTTTCTGAAAATGATAATTTACTTTTATTTTCTGAAATCAAGTGATGCACTTTCAGTTATCCCCTTTTCAAAAAATATCATGCAATTTGAAAAACTGATCATGCAGTCTTGTAAACATATTATGCAAGTTGAAAATTAATTTAGAAAATTTGAAAGTAGTTTTTTAAATTTTAATCTTTTGAAAAAAGGATGTGCCAATATTTAACAATCCAATATGAAAATATCATGTAACTTTTGAAAATATGCTTTGCAGTTTAGAAATTCCTTTTGAAAACATAATTTTCAGAAGCCCTCTATAATTTTTGTAACATTGATTTTAAAAACAAATGTTTAGAAAAACATATGCTATCATAATATTATTCTGAAAACTAATATGATTTTGAAAACATAGTTGTGGAAAATAACATGTATTTCCTCCAAAAATTACATAGTTCCTTAGGGATAAAAAAAACATTTTCATTTAGGATAGTGTGTATCGTGTATCACAAAATTTCGAAGAAGTCCTTATCATTCAATCAGTGTCCTAGCTTAGTCATCCTATGTATAAGTAGAATTGTTCCCTCTTAACTACTTGTGGACATACAGCCAGGCAGTCTAAAAGATTGTGGACATGCTTCTTCGGCATGAGTAGCAAGGGAGAGGAGCAGCATTGGGGGCACAGGTGACCAATTAGAGATAGAGAGAGAGAGCACAAGCCAGCGGAAGCGTAACCAATTAGGCGATTGCCCTGGCTACCCCAACATGACTAGCAAAATGGATCAGTATCAGGTTGGCTTTTAGAACAGTGCTTCCATGTGGGGCAGCAAAGATTGGAAAGTAAAAAAGGCTCTTCTTCCTTTTTGTAGTCATCTCCCTGCCAAGCAGAATTTATCCATGTTGGATTATCTTTAAGGTAATTCTTCTTTTCCAGTGTCACCTCCATTTTCAATTGCCGGCGCATTCTGCGAATATGCAACTATTCCTTTAAACTTTCCCTTTTTCTCTTTCAGCCAACCTGATTCTACTGAAGAGATGATCAAACCTTCTGCATCATCAACATTCCCTATGATTCACAATGGTTGCTTCAATTTGGCCAAAATCAATTCTATGTATTTCTACACTGAACCACTGGCTACTTGGGGCTAATGACACACTGGTGGAGGAGAGCCACTAGCATGTGCATGCAGGGTTGCTTCATCTTATTTTGGGTGGCAGCTGTTAGGAGATATTTGCATATATTTCGTTTAAGTCATTAGTATTGAGGGCAAAAGACAGAATGATAACATCATGTATCTTCTTGGAGCGCATTATCCCAGGTCCCCTGCTACCTACAACTTTCCATAGAGTTGTAGGAGTTCGCAACATCTCAGCTATACAGTATATGGTGCAAGAAATGGATTGGTTTTGACCCAACCAGCCACGTCTCAATCCACTTATCCGGACATGAATCAGTCTTTGTTAGTAGGGGTAAAGTTGTCTTTTAAATCTTTCTTCCAGTCCAAGTCTACAAAAGGGGGAAAGTCAGTTGTAAGAGGCAGTTTTGAAATTCGAAATTGCAGAAAGCTTTTGTTCTGGGATAAGCTCCAGTCCTTTGCTCATGGAATTTAGTAGCTCTGTGTGTTGTGGATTCAACACAACTTTGTAATCCTTTCTTTCTCTCAACTTTTCAATTCGAAGACTTCCAGATTTGTGTTGACTTCAATTCTGTGTTGAATTCATTGATCCTGGTTACATCAACCTCCACCACTTGCAGCCCGACCAGCCACGTCTCAATCCAACTGCTATTTTTGACACAAGTTAGGTGAGATCAGTCCTCACTAACTCATGTCTCGTGGATTTACCATCCACCCTCAAGGATGTGACATGGATGGTGGAGGGCGAATTTCTAGAGGAGTTCTTACCATGGGCGCCTTGAAGACAAGATGTGAGCTTTTCCATGGTGGGGTGCTAGTCGTGATTTCCCCACTATTATCCATTATCAAAACACTGAATACAAGAACCATGATTTCTAAAACCTAAATGATTTCTTTCAAAATAAATCTTCACAAATCTGCATGATATGATTTCAAGCAGCATTTGAAAAGTGCAACTTTGAAAGGACAAGATGTGAGCAAAAACATAGTGGGTGCTAGTCGTGGTTTCCCCACTATTATCCATTATCAAAACACTGAATACAAGAAACATGATTTCTGAAACCTGAATGATTTCTTTCAAAATAAATTTTCACAAATCTGCATGATATGATTTTTCAAGCAACTTTTGAAAAGTGCAACTTCGAAAGGACAAGATGTGAGCAAAAACATGGGGGGGTGCTAGTCGTGGTTTCCCCATTATTATCCATTATTAAAACACTGAATACAAGAAACATGATTTCTAAAACCTGAATAATTTCTTTCAGAATAGATTTTCAAAAATCTACATGATATGATTTCAAGCAACTTTTGAAAAGTGCAATTTTGAAAGAAAATTTCAAAACTAGCATATCATTTTTTCATATCAACTTTTCAAAAAAAAAGAAGTAAAAGAATACATATGCTAGTTGCATAGCAAGTTTTCATAAACATAATACAAACATGTTTTCTCAGAGAAAAAACCCAACTCTCAAAACATTGTTTTCTAAAAGATTTGTTTCCAAAAAACATGATTTCAAAAATCCACATGTCATTAGTTCAAGGGAATTTTTTCAAAACCATCTGCATAGTATATTTTCTACAAAATATTTTCAAGATCTACATGCTATGTTTCCTATACACCTCCTAAGTGTTAAAAAAAAGCATGCAACCTATCAAAAAAGATATTTTTCAAATACATGCTCAACATGATTTGAAAGTGCAAGGTTTGAAAATGATTTTTCTTACGTTATTAAGCCTACTTAAGAAGCATGTGGGCCCAACATGCTTCTTACATAGCTAAAAACATCACTTTTAAATTTCAAAATAGTATTCTTTCTCGGAATAGGAGTTTTGTAATCCTTTCAACTTTCAAAACTAATTTTTTAAGCCTTCCCTTCATAGATTTATAGTTTTTGAAAACAAGAGTTTTTCAATAAACACAAATTGTGAAAACAGTTTTCAATCATGTTTTAGTAACAGTCATAGTTGAAAACAATAATTAACTTTTATTTCTTAAAATCAAGTGATGCACTTTCGATTATCACCTTTCGAAAAATAGCATGCAATTTGAAAACTGATCATGCATATTGAAAACATACCATGCAACTTGAAAATTATTTTAAAAAATATGCAAGAAGTTTTTTATATTTTTATCTTTTGAAAAAAGGACGTACAAATATAAGGGGAACATAATCCAGTGGAAACATAACTTGCAACTTTTGAAAACATGCTTTGCAGTTAGGAAATTCCTATTGAAAACATGATTTTCACAAGCCCTTTATAATATTTGTAACATGATTTTAAAAACAAATGTTTTGAAAAACATATGCTATGATAATGTTATTCTAAAAACAAATATGATTCTCTAAGAACATAGTTGTGGAAGAAAACATGTTTTTCTTCTAAAACTTACATTCTTCCTTTGGGATAAAAAAGAATAGTCATTTAGGATGGTTAGTGTGCTTCATCCATCACAATATTTCGGAGAAGTCCTTATTGTTCAATGTGTGTCCTAGCCTAGTCATCCTATGTATATGTAAAATTGTTTCATCTTAACCACATGTGGCCATACATAACTGGGCATTCCAAAAGTTTGTGGTCAAGCTTCTTCAGCATGAGTAGCAAGGGAAAGAGGTGTGCCAATTAGATAGAGAGACAATGGAGGGGGAGAGGAGGAGAAGCCAAAGATAAATGAGGCAGGGGGAGGAGCTAATTGAACCAGGCTAAACCCACATGACTACAAAAAATGGATAAGATAGAAAAGAACAAAAAGAGAAAGCAGGGGGTGACATCAAGTTGGCCCTGCCAATGGCTTACCCGACATAACTATCAAGAAAAGATATGTCATGGGGAGAAATTAAAAGGTCACAAGGAAATTTACCTGTGAAAGACTCATCTGGTATACCTCCGCACAAGATTTCTTATTAGAAATTGATATTAGACATTTACCCATACCACTTTAAATTATAGGCGCTTTTTTAGCAAAGAAAACATTGCATTATCGCAAGTCCCCTACACCTACAACTTCCCTCTGAGTTGTAGGAGTTTGCAGTATCTCAGCTATATCACTGAGATATGTAGGTAAATGACACTTTACATATACAAGATATCTCATATATATTTGAAATAACTCAAACAAAATATCATAAGTATTCAGGATATTTTGGACCCTTTCCAAACCTCACTCTTAACTTTTTTTCCACCCATATTTCCTAACCCCACATGACTACCAAAATGGGTAAGACAGAAAAGAACAAAAAGAGGACAGGGGATGACATCAAGTTGACCCTGCCGATTGACCCGGGCTTACCAGACATAACTATCAAGAAAAGATGTCATGGGGAGAAATTAAAAAGTCATAAT
Source organism: Saururus chinensis (assembly GCA_035235625.1). Classification (NCBI taxonomy): domain Eukaryota; kingdom Viridiplantae; phylum Streptophyta; class Magnoliopsida; order Piperales; family Saururaceae; genus Saururus; species Saururus chinensis. The sequence continues at coordinate 7,909,287 of CP141146.1, forward strand.
AAATTTACCTGTGAAAGACTCATCTGGTATACCTAGGAAGACTTCTTATAAGAAATTGATATTAGACATTTACCGGCGCCTTTCAGCAAAGAAAAAAAAAGAATAATAGATGCAAGTGAACATTGCATTATACCGGTCCCTACCACCTACAACTTCCCTCTGAGTTGTAGGAGTTTGCAGTATCTCAGCTATATCACATAGATATATCAATAGATGCCACTTTACATATACAAGATGTTGGGAAAAATATATCTTAGATATATTTGATATATCTCAAACAAAATATCATAGGTATTCACGATATCTTGGACCCCTTCCAAACCTCACTTCCAACTTTTTTCCCACCTATATATAATCCCTTGGCCCCAGTTCTTTCATCCTTCCATTTTTCACTCTTGCAGCAGGCCAAAACCAATCCATTACTTGCACCATCTTCCTAGACATGAGTATGAGAGGTATGTGTATTTAGGTACCTACCAAATAATGATAATGTGGGACGAATATTGTACCCAATTGGATTCCTATATGCTTAGTTTTCTAGTTTTCCTGCTATTTATTGCTATATAATCTAGTGTGACTACTAAGTTCTATTTAGATGTACATCATCGTGTTATCCACTTAATCCTTGACTTTATCTTAAAACTTGACGTTCTCTATTATTATTCATCATATTTTCTTTTTGATAAGCATAATTTATCTTAGTATGACTGTATTCTCATGGTGTTATGATTGAATACACGGTGTTGTGATTGTTTAAGAACTTTTAAATGTTAATATAGGCTTAGAATTTAGAATACATGTGAAAACATCATATTTGGTCACCAATATTTTTTCTCCCAGTATGATATAAAATATACTCTGATATATCCATTCTTTGGGTCACCTATATATCTCTAATAAAAGATATTGTGAACCATGTTGTAGGTCAATCCAATTTTTCACTTATCACCCTATATTTAGGTGATTGGCAGCCATGACAACTACTTTGCCGCCATGTCCCTCCCTTGCATAGCCTGACCAATTACGTCTCACTCCAACCACTATTTTTCCTGTCAAAAACTTTCTTATCTCATAGCTTCACCATCCACACAAGCATAAATGTGTAATGCTATCATCGCTACCCCTATTATCTTGGTGGCCAAACCTCCCTTGCAGCCTGACCAAATTACGTCTCACTCCAACAACTATTTTTCCTGTCAAAAACTTTCTTATCTTGTAGCTTCACCATCCACAAAAGCATAAATGGCTTGAGGACAATGTGAGAAAAATGTTATGCTAATCATCGCTAACCCTATTATCTTGGTGGCCAAACCTCCCTTGCAGCCTGACCAATTATGTCTCACTCCAACCACTATTTTTCCTGTCAAAAACTTTCTGATCTCGTAGCTTCACCATCCACACAAGCATAAACGCCTTGAGGACAATGTGAGAAAAACATTATGCTAATAATCATCGCTACCCCTATTATCTTGGTGGCCAAACCTCCAAAACTTGCATAACTTATTTCAAAATAGATTTTACAAATCTGTATGTTATGATTTCAAAAGTACAATTTTGAAAGGAAATTTCAAAAACTAGCATAAAAAATTATCAAAACTTGCATATCATGTTTTCAAATTGTATTTTCAAAGACAAAATTGTAAAAGAATACATTTGCTTTTGCATAGCAAGTTTTCATAAACATATTACAAAGTTCCTGTTTTGTCAAAAAAAAAAAAGCTCAACTCTCAAAACATTATTTTAAAACATTTGCTTCCAAAAAACATGATTTCAAGAATCTGCATATCATAGTTTATGGGAAATTTTTCAAAAGCATCTGCATAGCATATTTTCATAAAAATATTCACAAAATCTACATTGCCTTGGTTCCCAAACTCAAAGCAATTGTTCAAAAAAAAGTATGCAACAGGTATCAAAAAGATATTTTTTAAATACATGATCAACTTTACATGACATGATTTGATGCAACGTTTAAAAACTTGCATATCATGTTCTCTAATTGAATTTCAAACAGAAAACTATAAAAAGAAATACATATGTTTGTTACATAGGAAGTTTTCATAAACATATTACAAAGATTTTGTTTTGTCAAAGAAAAAACCCAGCTCTCAAAACATTGTTTTCTAAAATATTTGTTTCCCAAAAACATGATATCAAGGAATCTACATGTCATAGTTCAAAGGAAACTCTTCAAAAGCATACATAGCATATTTTCAGAAAAATATTTTCAAAATCTATATGCAAGTGCTCAAAAAAGTATGCAACAAGTACCAGAATGATATTTTTCAAATACATGATCAGCTTTACATGGCATGATTTGAAAGTACAAGGTTTGAAAATGATTTTTGTTAGGTTGTTAAGCTACTTAAGAAACATCACTTTTAAATTCCAAAGCAGTAGTCCTTTGATGGAAAATTTAGGGGAAAAGGGGAGAGAAGAGAAGAAGAGCAAAACTACAAATTAACTAGACTAATTGCTGAAATTCCATTAATTGATCAGCACACATGGCTATGCACTATAATTTATAGGAGAACTATAAATTAATCCTACTAGCATAAGGAAACTATTCGTAGTCTAATTGCAATTTAATCAAAATACCAAATCCTACTTAATCTAGGAAAGGAGACTAATCTAGGAAAGCTAAAATCTAATTGTAATTAGGGTGGGACATAACATCCTTCTTAAAATTAGGAGTTTTGAAATCCTTCTAAAATTAAAAACTGCTTTTTTAAAACCTTTGCTTCATAGATTTATAGTTTTGAAAACAAGAGATTTTCAAAATACACCACCAAATTGTGAAAAGAGAGCTTGAAATCACGTTTTAATAAGAGTCATAGTAAAAAACAACAATTTATTTTATTATCTGAAATCAAGTGATGCATGCTACATGAGTAGAGAAGTGTTATGCAAACCAAATGAAAATGTAGATAAATGACACTTTTTTTAACCTACTAATGACAATTAAAAGCCTAGCCCAAGCTGCATGGGCCCACCAAAGATGTGCAAGGCTTGATGTCAACAAAATTAATGCACTAATAGTCGCCCCTACAGATGCACTAACTAGCCAAAGAAGACCACGATTCCATGATATCTAAATAAATAAATAGATAAATCAATAAAAATAAAAACAAAAATAAAAGAGAGAATTGCTGAAGCTGGGTATGAAACATATTGTGACCAGCTGGACAGAAAATAGCATAGAAATTATTACTTTACTTGCTTAGGTAATAACATTAACCTTGTGTAGATTTGTAGTTGGCTTTACACTTAGTAAGGGAAAAGTGTTTTTGATTTGTAGTTGGCAAAATCAAATGGCTAGCATTTTCTATCGTAATCATTTATATACAGTGACTCTGTCCATGATGCCAAAGTTTATAACCAAGGGTGTAAAATCAAAGCATCATGGAGATCGCTACCCACTCTTGCTTATATGTTGACTTGGTGGGCAAGCGTTTCACGACAACATTTGTTCCAAGCAGTCTGAGAAAAGTTGCCTTCGATGCCTTTATGTTAGACAATATCTACATCTCAACCTGTTAGTAACTATATGTTTAAAACAAAAAAGGAATGCAGACAGACATTTAGTGACATCCAGTTTCTGACAAGTTAAGCACAGTTGGGATACTTCCCTAATCCAAACCCACTCACTTCCAGTAGATGACCACAAAGGTAAATATGGTGCTAGATTTAAGCAGCATGCCAAGTTTAAACTACATTCTGATTTTGAGGAATTGTAAAATTGAGTACAGAATCATAATTTAATTCAATTATTTATTATTATCATAAATATATATTGACTGTAAATTGCCAGCCCCATATAAAAAGCAAAAATGTGAGAAAAAACAGAGGAAGTCCTTATCTCAAGTTGTTAGGAACTCTATTCTATAAAATGAAACCCGCAAATTAAGTTTTCTAAAGCTATTGTAGTATTTTATAGTTCAGTTCTGAAAAATATCAACCAAACAGAATTTATTCTCAAAATTCAAGCTATAATTTTTATATAAAAGTCGAAGACTCAAAAAAAAATTAAGAAGGGAGTGAACTGAAACACTAATTTATATATTATAGCAGGAATCCAAAGCAAACTTAGCTAACCAATAAAAAAATGATTACTTTGCTTGATACAAACTACCCTGATGAGGCAAAGTCGGTCAAATACCCAACTTTGGCTATTTGTTTGACTAGGCTACCATTATCGGTTTTCCACAAAAATTAATACATCAAAACTATGTACAACATGCTATCTACAGTTAAATTTTTAGATTAAACTAAAGTCCGGGTTGGTCACAATAAATTCCACAAGACAGCTAGCATGCACTTTGTTTTGCAGAAAATAAACTTCTGAATACATGAACATGAAATCCTCTTCTCTAAACGATCTGATCGACTTATCAAGCATTCAAACATAATGGAACCAATCAAATTTAAACAGAAAAAGGTCTACCTACGTCTCCCTTGAGGATTCTACAAAAGTTTACCCACTTTTTCCTCGTTGATGAACACAAGAAACAGCACTGGGTAGTATGTCTCTGCCTGGTCCAACTAATGCAAACTAGGCGCAGAGGGATCTCATTCATGGCCTAGCATTTACAAGAGAAGGGAAGGAAGAAGGAGGTGGCAATTCCAATGCAGTTGGGAGGAACTCTGCCACAAAAGCTTGGCCTTTGTTAGCATGGTGAAAGGCCAATTCCAATGGAAACACAATCTGGTCAAAAAGTCGTCAATCACCCTCCCCCTTATCCATGTTCACGTAATAGGTGGATTCTTCCTAACTTAGGACTTAGTAATTCTAACCTAATTAAACCCCTTTTTCCCTTAAAAGCTAACTTCCTATTTTAATTAAATATCCCAAATTTAAGCCTAAACAACCCAATAAATAAATATTTTGTAATTTATATAATTAAACCTCATTTATAAGTGAGACGTAAGAAGAACCACAATTTGAAATTCGGAATAAAAATGATTTATATCTTTAAAAAAGAATATCATATCCGATTTCAATTTTTCGGGTTCTAGGTAGCATTACATAGGCTCAAAGTTTACTTTCTATATATATAAAATTTACACTCCAACTCTTTGTATGCAAGGAGGATAAATAAATAAAATATTAGTGTCAAAATTATACGGCATCCTACCCACCTTAAATATGAACTTCGTCCTCGAAGTTTGATAAGTATACAAAGCGAGTTCTCGCTAGGTCTACTATGATCCCTGTTGTACTAAAATGCTTTTCAAATCACTTTTTCTTTTCATGAAAATTTGACAACACCCTTTAAATACCACCTTCAAAAATATTGAGACTTGGGCATACTCTTATGGTGGAATTGAGGGAATTGATGTGGCCAATATTAATTCATCCCACATATGATCCGCTTAAGAGCCTCGTTGCAAATTCATTTGGGAAAGATACTTTTCAGTCATTATCTACTAGTCACTTATCTCCTCAACCACTACACACAACTTATATTTTGAAAATTTTGCAAATATTTAGCACTCAACATTCAACATGTCAACTTACAAATTGGTGGTAAGATGCTGGCCACTCATCCAAAAAATAGAAGCCTACGTTTTTCCATAATCTAGGAACTTTTTCACCAGTCCAACAATCATTCATACAAGCACTTTCAACAATCCAAGCATCTTGCCGCCAGTTTGTAACAACCCAATTTTACTAGAGGAATTTCTTTATTTTCGTTAAAAAAAATCTTTCAAAGAACATAAAGTTCCTCAAGAGAATCTGACCGTTTATTTCCCAAGAAGAAGGCTAAACAACTGCATCCTATGGAAGGCTAACTAGTTCATGAAGGCTATAAACAACTGCGTCCTATAGAAAAAGGCTAATAAGCAATGATTTAGATCGAACCAACATCTTAAGATTATGCTAGCTGCCCTAGCATGATATTATATGAAATGCACCAATAAATATGTTCAATTAGTCTAACATGCAAATACTACACACAATAACATGTAATAATTTTCCACTTATTAAACTTCACATCAATAAAACACAATCAATATCTATGGAACATGTCTTATTGCTTTCTTCCTAGAAATTCTTGCTCACTAAATACTATGCATACAAAACTCACATAAGCAGGGGGAAAATCACGATTAACAAAAGGGATAAAAGCCCCACAAAACGAAATTTTTTATGTATTAATCACAAAAACATCATGAATGAATGCAGGTACCACATAATAAATCAAGCATATGCTATATCATTTGTGTAGAAATTCTCAAAGAACCCAGAAGGAGAACTTAATATTGAACTTGCATATCACATTTTCTAATTTCCAATTTAATTTTCGAAAACAAAGATTTAAAAAGAATACATATGGTTGTTGCAAAGCAAGTTTTCAAAAACATTGCAAAAAATGTTTTGTACAAGAAAAAATTCAGCTCTCAAAACATTATTTTCTAAATGATTTGTTTCCAAAAAAACATGATTTCAAGAATCTGCCTATCTAATTAATTCAAGAGAAATTTTTCAAAACACATGCATAGCATATTTTTGGAAAAATATTTCAAAATCTGCATGCCATCCAGAAGGAGACCTTAATACTAAACTTGCATATAACGTTTCCTAATTTCCAATTTAATTTTTGAAAACAAAGATTTAAAAAGAATACATATGCTTGTGTTGCATAGCAAGTTTTCAAAAACATTGCAAAAAATGTTTTGTAGGAGAAAAAACTCAGCTCTCAAAACATTATTTTCTAAAAGATTTGTTTGCAAAAAACATGATTTCAAGAATCTGACTGCCGAATTAATTCAAGAGAAATTTTTCATAACACATGCATAGCATATTTTTGGAAAAATATTTTCAAAATCTGCATGCCATCCGGAAGGAGACCTTAAAATACTCAACTTGCATATCACGTTTCCCAATTTCCAATTTAATTTTCAAAAACAAAGATTTAAAACGAATACATATGCTTGTTGCATAGCAAGTTTTCAAAAACATTGCAAAAAATGTTTTGTAGTAGAAAAAACCCAGCTCCCAAAACATTATTTTCTAAAAGATTTGTTTCCAAAAAACACGATTTCATGAATCTGCCTGTCTAGTTAATTCATGAGAAATTTTTCATAACCCACGCATAGCATATTTTTGGAAAAAATATATTCAAAATCTGCATGTCATTCAGAAGGAGACCTTAATACTGAACTTGCATATCACATTTTCCAATTTCCAATTTAATTTTCGAAAACATAGATATAAAAAGAATACATATGCCTATTGCAGAGCAAGTTTTAAAAAACATTGCAAAATATGTTTTGCAGGAGAAATAACTCAGCTCTCAAAACATTATTTCCTAAAAGATTTGTTTCCAAAAAAACATGATTTCAAGAATCTACATATCTAATTAATTCAAGAGAAATTTTTCAGAACACATGCATAGCATATTTTTGGAAAAATATATTCAAAATCTGCATGCCATCCGGAAGGAGACTTTAATACTGAACTTGCATATCACGTTTTCCAATTTCCAATTTAATTTTCAAAAACAAAGATTTAAAAAGAATACATATGCTTGTGTTGCATAGCAAGTTTTCAAAAACATTGCAAAAAATGTTTTGTAAGAGAAAAAACTCAGCTTTCAAAACATTATTTTCTAAAAGACTTGTTTCCAAAAAATATGATTTCAAGAATCTGCCTGTCTAATTAATTGAAGAGAAAATTTTCATAACACATGCATAGCATATTTTTGCAAAAATATTTTTAAAATCTACATGCCATGTTTCCCAAACTTGCAGCACAAGTATTCAAAAAAAGTATGCAATAGGAATAAAAAAGATATTTTTCAAATACATTATCAGCTTTGAAAGTGCATGGTTTAAAAATGATTTTTCTTAGGTTATTAAACTACTTAAGAAGCATGTGGGCCCAACATGCTTCTTACGTAGCTAAAAACTTCACTTTGAAATTCCAATGCAGTATTCTTCCTTGGAACAAGAGATATGAAATCCTTTCAAAATTCAAAACTACATTTTTTAAACCTTTCCTTCAAAACAAGAGTTTTTCAAAAAACACAAATTGTGAAAAGAGAGTTTTAAATCATATTAATAAGTCATAGTTGACAATGATAATTTACTTTTATTTCCATCAAGTGATGCACTTTCAATTATCCCCTTTCGAAAAATATCATGCAATTTGAAAACTGGTCATTATGTCTTTAAAACATACTATGCAACTTGAAAATTATTTTAGAAAATATGCAAGTACTTTTTTATATTTTAATCTCTTGAAAAAAGGATGTGCAAATATTTTAACAATCCAATTTGGAAATATAACATGCAACTTTTGAAAATATGCTTTGCAACTTGAAAATTATTGTAGAAAATATGCAAGTAGTTTTTTAAATTTTAATCTTTTGAAAAAAGGACGTGCAAATATTTTAACAATCCAATTTGGAAATATAACATGCAACTTTTGAAAATATGCTTTGCATTTTAGAAATTCCTTTTGAAAACATGATTTTCATAAGCCCTCTATAATTATTATTTATAACATGATTTTAAATACGAATGGTATCATAATGTTATTCTGAAAACAAATATGATTTTGAAAACATAGTTGTGGAAGAAAACATGTATTTCCTCCCAAAATTACATTGTTCCTTTGGGATAAAAAAGATTTGTCATTTAGGATGGTTATTGTGTATCGTGTATCACAAAATTTCGGAAAAGTCCTTATCGTTCAATGTCCTAGCCTAGCCTAGTTATCCTATGCATCCATACGTAGAATTGTTCCCTCTTAACTACTTGTGGTCATACACATGTGCTGGGTTGTCCAAAAGTTTGTGTGGTCATGCTTCTTCGGCATGAGTAGCAAGGGAAAGAGGAGTATATCATTGGAGAGAGAGAGAGAGAGCACCAGCGGAGGGGGAGAGGAGAAGCCAAAGACGACGAGGAGGTGGAGGAGCCTATTGCCCTAGCTAACCCAACAAGACTAACAAAATCGGTAAGTAAGAAAAGAACAAAAAGAAGAAGATGAGGAGGATGAAATCAACGTTAACTCCGCTGACCAATAGTTGGGTTGGCTTTTAAAATATTGCAAAGATTGGAGAGTACAAAAAGTCCCATCTTCAATCTATCTTCAGCGTGAGTAGCAAGGGAAAGAGGAGCAGAGAGCATTGGAGGGGCGACAAGGAGCAATTAGAGAGAGAGAGAGAAACAACAAGCCAACAGAGAAGCCAAAGATAGAAGGAGCCAATTGATCCAGGCTAACCCGACATGACTACCAAAATGGGTCCGTGAGAAAAAAAACAATAAAGGAGGGGATGTCATCAAGGTGACCCTGTCGGCTGACCCGGGTTTAACCTGACATGACTAGCACAACGGGTCAATCTTCGGGTTGGCTTTTAAAACATTGCTTCCATATGAGGCAGTAAAGATTGGAGAGTAAAAAATGCCCTTCTTCCTTTTCGTAGTCATCTCCATGCCAGCCTAAGATGATCATGCCTTTCCCATCATCAACATCTTTTTGAAATCCCTAAATGGTTTACCATGGTTGCTTCAATTTTTCCATAATCAATTTCTATGTACTTCTGCACTGAACCTCTTGCTGCTTAGGGCTAATGACACGCTGACAGATGAGACCCACCGGTATGTGGAGGGTTGGCTTCATCTTATTTTGGGTGGCAGCTGCTAGGAGATGTTTGTAGATATTTCATTCAAGTCATTAGTATTGAGGGCAAAAGTCAAAATGATGACATCATGTATTTGCGTGGAGCGCATTATCCCGGTCCCCAGCCACCTACAACTTTCCATGGAGTTGTAGGAATTTGCAATTTCTCAGCTACATAAATAAGAGATATATCGGTATATTTCACTTTGCAAGTACAAGATATTGGGAAAAACATATCTCAGATATATCTAAAATATCTCAAACAAAAATATCACAAATATTTCCAATATCTTGGACCACCCCTTCCAGATCGTCACTCCTGACATTTTTCCCACCTGCGATCCCCTGGCCTCAATCTTTTCCTCCTTCTGTTATTCTCTTTGGCAGCAAGCCAAAACCAATCCATTTTCTTGCACCATCATCTTCCTAGGGCTTGAGTATCATAGGTATTGTGGGGTGCTAGTCGTGGTTTCCCCTATGCCCAACCAACTATTATCCATTATCAAAACACGAAATACAAGAAACATGATTTCCAAATCCTGAATGATTTCTTTCAAAATAGATTTTCACAAATCTCCATGATATGATTTCAAACAACTTTTGAAAAGTGCAGTTTTGAAAGAAATTTCAAAAACTAGCATAACAAATTTACAAAACGTGCATATTGCTTTTTCGTACTGACTTTTTATGCTTGTTGCATAGCAAGTTTTCAAGAAAGATATTACAAAGACCAAGTTTTATCATAAAAAAGATTTCAGGAACCTTGTCATTAGTTCAAGAGAAATTTTTCAAAAGCATTTGCATAGCATATTTTCTACAAAATATTTTCTAGATTTGCATGCCATGTTTTCCAAACTCACATAAAGTGATCAAAAAAAGTATGCAACAGGTATCAAAAAGATATTTTTCAATTACATGTTCAACATGATTTGAAAGTGCAAGGTTTGAAAATGAGTTTTCTTAGGTTGTTAAGCTACTTAAGAAGCATGTGGGCCCACCATGCTTCTTACATAGTTAAATACTTCACTTTGAAATTCCAAAGCAATATTCTTTCTTGGAACAAGAATTTGGAAATCCTTTCAAAATTCAGAACTCTTTTTTTCTAAAACCTCTTTCGTAGATTTATAGTTTTTGAAAATCAATGTTTTTCAAAAAACACAAATTGTGAAAACATAGTTTGCAATCATATTTTAATAACAATCCAAGTTGAAAACAATAATTAACTTTTATTTTCTGAAATCAATTGATGCACTTTTGATTATCACTATTCGAAAAATACCATAGCTAAATACTTCCTTTTAAAATTCCAAAGCAGTATTCTTTCTTGGAACAAGAGTTTGGAAATCCTTTCAAAATTCAGAACTCTTTTTTTTTAAACCTCTCTTTCGTAGATTTATAGTTTTTGAAAATCAATGTTTTTCAAAAAAACACAAATTGTGAAAACATAGTTTGCAATCATATTTTAATAACAATCCAAGTTGAAAACGATAATTAACTTTTATTTTCTGAAATCAATTGATGCACTTTTGATTATCACTTTTCAAAAAATACCATGCAATTTGAAAATTAATCATACAGTATTGACAACATACCAAGCAAATTGAAAATTATTTTCAAATATATGCTAGTTGTTTTTAAAAAATTTATCTTTTGAAAATAGGATGTGCAAATGTTCAATAATCCAGTTTGGAAACATAACATGCAATTTTTGAAAACATGCTTTGTAGTCTAGAAATTCCTTTCGAAAACATGATTTTCATAAGCTCTTTATAAAAATCAATCATGCAGTACTGATAACATACCAAAGCAAATTGAAAATTATTTTCAAATATATGCTAGTTATTTTTAAAAAATTTATCTTTTGAAAACAGGATGTGCAAATGTTCAATAATCCAGTTTGGAAACATAACATGCAATTTTTGAAAACATGCTTTGTAGTCTAGAAATTCCTTTTGAAAACATGATTTTCATAAGCCCTTTATAATTTTTGAAAACATATGCTATGATAATGTTATTCTAAAAACAAATATGATTCTAAAAACATAGTTGTGGACGAAAACATGTATTTCTTCTAAAACTTACATTCTTCCTTTGGGATAAATAAGAATTGTCATTTAGGATGGCTAGTGTGTTTCATGTATCACAATATTTTGGAGAAGTCCTTATCGTTCAGTCAGTGTCCTAGCCTAGTCAACCTATCTATGTGTAGAATGGTTCCATCTTAACTACATGTGGCCGTGTTGGGCCTTCCAAAAGTTTGTAGTCATGCTTCTTCGATGTGAGTAGCAAGGGAAAGAGAAGCAGAGAGCACTGGAGGCACAGGAGCTAATTAGAGAGAGAGAGAGAGAGAATGAAGGAGGGAGAGGAGAAGCCAAAGACAAATGAGGCGAGGGAGGAGCTGATTGACCCAGGCTAACCCTGACATGACTACCAATATGGGTAAATGAGAAAATAACAAAATGAGGAAGAAGGGGATGCCATCAAGTTGTCATTGCCTATTGACCCGGGCTAACCCGATATGACTATCAAAAAAAGATCAAAAAGTCATAAGGAAATTTACCAGCGAGAGAGTATCTGGTATACCTAGAAAGACTTCTAATAAACATTTTTACCCATACCACTTTTAAGTATTGATGCTTTCTAGTAAAGAAAAAAAAAAGAATTATAAATGCAAGTCAACATTGCATTATCCCAACACCCTACCACCTACAATTTCCCCTTCTTAGTTGTAAGAGTTCGCAATATCACAAATATATCCGTAGATGCTGCTTTACATATACAAGATATTGGGAAAAACATATCTATGAAATATCCCAAACTACATATCATAGGTATTTCCCACAATATCTTGGACACTTTCCAAACCTCACTCATGACTTTTTCATCCTTTGGCCCGAATCCTTTTATCCGTCCATTTTTCACTCTAGCAGCTAGCCAAAACCAATCCATTTTTTGTACCATCTTACTAAGTTCAATTTAGATTGTGTTATCAACTTAATCATTTACATTATCTTAAAACTTTACATTAACTTAAGACTATATTCACGTAGTGTTATGATTGTTTAAGATTAGTATTAGAGCTTTTTGAAAACATCATATTTGGTCCCCAAAATTTTTTCTCCCAATATGATATAAAATATATTTCCGTATCCTATTCTTTAGGTCACCTATATATCTCCGATAAAAGATATTGCAAAACCATTTTGTAATACATGTGAAAACATCATATTTATCACCAAATTTTTTTCTCCCAATATGATCTATAAGATATTTCCGTATCCTATTCTTTGGGTCACCTATATGTCTCCGATAAAAGATATTGCAAACCATGTTGTAAGACAATCCAATTTTTCACGTATCACCCTATGTTGTAGGTGATTGGCAGTTGTGACAACTACTTCACCTCCACCTCTTCCCTTGTTGCCCAACTAATTACGTCTCACTCCAACCACTATCCCTTCTATCAAAAACTTTCTTCTCTTGTGGCTTCACCATCCACCCCCCCAAGGAGACATGGATGGTAGACGGCGAATTTCTAGAAGACTTCCCAGCATAAGCGCCTTGAGGACAATATAAGAAAAATGTTATGCTAGTCATCGCTTCTACTATCTTGGTGGCCACAACCCACTACAATCTCTTATTATGATCTCCAAAACCTTCATAATTTATTTCAAAACAGATTTTACAAATTTGCATGTTATGATTCCAAAAGCAAGATTTAAAAAGTGCAATTTTGAAAGGAAATTTCAAAAACTAGCATCACAAATTATCACTTGCATATCATGTTTGCAAATGTTATTTTCAAAAACAAAATTGCAAAAGGATACATTTGTTTTTAGCATAGCAAGTTTTCAGAAACATATTACAAGATCCTGTTTTGTCAAAAAAAAAACTCAGCTCTCAAAACATTGTTTTCTAAAACATTTGCTTCTAAAAATCATGATTTCAAGAAACTGCATGTCATTAGTTTATGGGAACGTTTTAATAAAAATATTCTCAAAATCTACATTGCCTTGTTTCCCAAACTCAAAGCAAGTGTTCAAAAAAAGTATGCAACAGGTATCAAAAAGATATTTTTGTCAAAAAAAAAACTCAGCTCTCAAAACATTGTTTTCTAAAACATTTGCTTCTAAAAAACATGATTTCAAGAAACTGCATGTCATTAGTTTATGGGAACGTTTTAATAAAAATATTCTCAAAATCTACATTGCCTTGTTTCTCAAACTCAAAACAAGTGTTCAAAAAAAGTATGCAACAAGTATCAAAAAGATATTTTTTTCAGAAAAAAAAAACTCAGCTCTCAAAACATTGTTTTCTAAAACATTTGCCTCTAAAAAACATGATTTCAAGAAACTGGATGTCATTTGTTTATGGGAACGTTTTAATAAAAATATTCTCAAAATCTACATTGCCTTGTTTCCCAAACTCAAAGCAAGTGTTCAAAAAAAGTATGCAACAGGTATCAAAAAGATATTTTTCAAATATATGATTTGAATTTGCAAGGCTTAAAACTTGCATATCATGTTTTCCAATTGAATTTCAAACACAAAACGGTAAAAAGAATACATATGTTTGTTCCATAGCAATTTTCATAAACATATTACAAAGATAATGTTTTGTTAGAGAAAAAGCCCAGATCTCAAAACATTGTTTTCTAAAATATTTGTTTCCCAAAAACATGATTTCAAGGAATTTACATGTCGTAGTTCAAAGGAAACTCTTCAAAAGCATACATAGCATATTTTCAAAAAAATATTTTCAAAATCTACAAGCAAGTGCTCAAATAAGTATGCAAAAGTGTCAAAATGATATTTTTCAAATACATGATCAGCTTTACATGGCATGATTTGAAAATGCAAGGTTTAAAAATGATTTTTGTTAGGTTATTAAGCTACTTAAAAAGCATGTGGGCCCAACATACTTCTTACGTAGCTAAAAAAATTCACTTTTAAATTCCAAAGTAGTATTCTTTCTTTAAAACAACAGTTTTGAAATCCTTTTAAAATTAAAAACAATTTTTTAAAACTGTTCCTTCATAGATTTATAGTTTTTCAAAACAACACCAAATTGTGAAAAGAGAGTTTGCAATCATGTTTTAATAAAAGTCATAGTCAAAAACAATAATTTACTTTATTTTCTGAAATCAAGTGCTGCTGCAATATGAGTGAAGTGTTATGCAAAACCAAATGATTATGTTGAAAAATGATTGCTTTTTTAACAGAGTTGGAAGATATTTAAACCTATCAACGACAATTAAAAGCCTAGCCCAACCTACATGGACCACCAAATATGATGAAATGCTTGATGTCAATGAAAATAGTGCATTGGATTAACAAGCAAGTAACTAAAAATGTAGGAAATAGACTAATTTACTAAATATGATAAAGAAATAATTAGAAGAATCTATGCAACTAAGTAAATATAAGAATAATGATAAAGGCTCGTGGTAGTTAAAAAACTACTTTTTTAAAACCTTTCCTTCATAGATTTATAGTTTTTGAAAACAAGAGTTTTACAAAACAACACCAAATTGTGAAAAGAGAGTTTTCAATCATGTTTTAATAAGAGCCATAGTCAAAAACGATAATTTACTTTATTTTCTGAAATCA
Organism: Saururus chinensis; assembly: GCA_035235625.1. Taxonomy (NCBI): domain Eukaryota; kingdom Viridiplantae; phylum Streptophyta; class Magnoliopsida; order Piperales; family Saururaceae; genus Saururus; species Saururus chinensis. Next base: position 7,924,524 of record CP141146.1, read on the forward strand.
AGTGATGCCTGCAATATGAGTGAAGTGTTATGCAAAACCAAATGGTTATGTTGAAAAATGACCTTTTTTAACAGAGTTGGAAGATATCTAAACCTACTGACAACAATTAAAATCCTAGCCCAACATGCATGGGCCACCAAATATGATGAAAGGCTTGATGTCAATGAAAATAGTGCATTGGATTAACAAGCAAGTAACTAGCAATGTAGGAAATAGACTAATTTATTAAATATTATAAAGAAATAATTAGAAGAATCTAGGCTAGGCTCGTAGTAGTTGGAAAACCACTCTAGGCTAGGCAGCAATCACAAATAGAATCAGCAAAAACATAGCTCAAGATGTATGGGCTTAAAATTGTGAATATAGGTTTATGGGCTTATGAAGAGCTAATGGGTTTTTACTACGCCAAACAACAAAAGCTAATCAATTTAATGTCAGAAAGCCCACAAGACAAAAAAGTGGGATCCAGCTGGTTACCTATGTTAGAGCTAAGGAAACTTCAACCCGACCTGAACCTAACCCGCTTAACCTGCCCTTGACCAGACCCAATTAAAAATAATGTTAGGGGTCTTAAACTTTTTCCTGTTTTAAAAGTAGGGTCAGGTCGGGATTTACCTGCACAACCAGACCTCAACTCTATTATTTAACGATTGACCCAAGGTGGAGAGATTAGAAAGAAATTCTCTTATAATTCTTTTTTCTCTTATATTTTTATTATATTTAATAGTCAATTTGTAATTTTTCGGGGATTTTTATGGTTTTCGATATGTCTTATAATGCCACAATGATCTCTCTCTAACTCACTTTTTCAAATAATAAAGAAAGTGTTTGATGTAACTAAATTCTTTCTATGTTTGGCCCCTTCAAAGATAACGTATAAAATATTAATGTATAAAAGTATAATGACGAAAAAAAAGTAGTGTTACCCACATACCCGACCCGACCTAAGTAGTATTAGGGCTTGCACAAGAAAAGCAAGGCTCCAGTTGAACACAAAAATTGATGGATGTTACCCAACCAACAACCTTGAACCGCAGTTTTTCAGCAGCTTGCTTTTGGGGTCGGAGCAAGTGTTGGCCAGCCTCAACATCGGTATTGAATACGTCACCACACAAGTTTAAGGCAACTATGGCAAACCAACAATTGTGAGGTAGGAAAGGACAAGAGCTTTCTACTTGCAGCATTAGCTTTGAAGATGCAGCCCAATAAAAAGAACTGGATAGGGGCGAGCAGGGTCATGATGGGAGGGAAGAGGTGAGAAAAAGGATGAACGTCAAGGCCTCCCGGAGTACATCAGCAAAAATTGTCAGAGTCCACACCAACAAAGAACTCACAGAGCTCTCACATTTCACATATTTTAATGCCAACCAACTATATCATTAAATAAAGTAAAGGCCTTATATGCTTATATATATACCATACTTAGAAATCAAAACTATACTTAGAAATGAATTCAACCGCCAAAAAATTTACCTAAACTTAAGATGACCAAATAAAATCCTAACAAATTGGGAACCTACTAAACATAGATCTTAAATTGTAATAAGAATCTAATAAAATAAACCATATAACTATCATGTCCGCATCACCTTTGCTCCAAGTGAATGGGATTCCATATTTTTGTCTACATTCCATTACCAGAAAGGTAAATACATTTAAGAGTATTAACAAAAGTCTCCTTAGTTTCCCCCTTTCCTACTTTTACCTAGTGCAATAACTTCCTACAATTAGATTATTCAAAATTAATAAACCTACATATATTTCTATCATTCTCAGTGCCCATAGTTTTAATCTGCAATTACCCATAATCTACATCTGAACTTCAAGGAAAGTCCAGGAACCCAGGATTACCTAGTCTATCAAACCAAATCACCAACATCACAATAGAATCTTCCTGGAACCCAGGATTAATGCCAGGTCAACACCTCCAAACTAAGTGGACCAATACCCATAGTTTTAATCTGCAATTACCGATAATCTACATCTGAACTTCAAGGAAAGTCCAGGAACCCAGGATTACCTAGTCCATCAAACCAAATCACCAACATCACAATAGAATCTTCCTGGAACCCAGGATTAATGCCAGGTCAACACCTCCAAACTAAGTGGACCAATACCCCCGCCTTCTTTCCATGATGAAACCCACATAGGATCGAAGGTCCATCCAAGGAAAGTCCCACAACTCAATGACTTTTCCGCTTGCTCCTTGTTTACAGGAACCTTGACTTGCTTCTGGTGGGGGAGAGGTGTCAACGGGAAACCCTGTTAGACTTTACCTTATTAGGAGCATCCTAAACTTTAATAAGCACTCCTTATCGTCAATGTATGAAAGCCCTTATGCGAGTCTTCCATTAAAGAAATAGGCTATTAGAGAGATAAGTCTAGCCTGTCATGATGTACATTATTGGCCAGATGTGTGTCTCGCCCTAGCAACACGCCAATGCTCCATTAATGAGAAAGGAAAATATATTTAAGAGCAAAACTATAATGACCTTATTGTCACTACCTATAATTAGATTTTATATAATTAATGCACCTAAATAATCCAACTTATAATTCCTCCCATTCTTAATACTTTAGTTTTAATTTGCAACTACATCTAAACTTCAAATACGAAGTTAGTGCAAAAAAAAGCAGAAAAATGTAACATACCTTAGCCAAAAGACCAACAACTGGTGTCTTATACATGCCAAGACAAGATGAAGAAGTAAATGAATCCTTTGAATACTTCCCAACATTCAAATGAACTGCATAAATTTAGACATAAAAAACTGAGTATAAAATAAAATTGGCCTTTGTACCACTTCACTTAAAGCTTTCATTTTGTAATTCATTTAAAATAATGAGCAGTCATCTCCCTAGCAATTTCATTCAGAAAATAATCATAAATCTTATTCTTCATTAACTCCCAATAGGTTAAATAGCATTGAAAAGTTAAGAATACACTTCCTGAGAAATTATCCCCATAAATGGGGCAAGCACATTCAGTTCCAAACGCAACATTAAGCGGATAAATTCCTAGATCTAAAAAATGACTCTATTTTTTCTTTAGAAAAACTATAAACCCCAAAAATAAATTATAATTGGGCAAACGTTGAGTGAAGAAAAACCGCACAACCAAATAAGCATAGGGAGCACAGAAAAAGAATCTAGAGAAAGTCATAAAAGATAAACAATAAAAGGCCACATAAAGTTGCACAAGACTGAAGAAAAACGCTAAAAAAACATTAGCAGCAAAAAATTTACTTAAAAACTCAAAAAGGAAACCACAGAAATACTACATAGGTAAGGAATAAAGATTGTTCAAAAGCACGAAATGCACAGAAAAGAAACAGTAAAATCCTAAATGTAGTATGACATGAGAAAAATAACTGCATGGAGTTCAAAAATTAATTTTTTTCGTTAGAAAAGCTATGAACCCGAAAACAGAAGAATTAGAGAAAACTGATTGGAAGCAAAAATAAAAAAACTTGGAAACGTGATCATCAGTCAAAAGATTTCGGAAGAAAAACCAATATACTGACTAACAAAGAAGGGAAAATAAAAAAGCAACAAAAAACAGATTATATCAAGGGATGGAGATGGTGTAAAATGATGAACAAATAGGCAGAAACTAAACAAAATCGCCCACAGTAATCAGGAGAATAAGGAATTTATATGAAAATCCTAAAGCAGAAAATTTCAGAAACACCTGAGGAAGAAAAGCTGGAAAGATGGAATCGATACAAACCTGAGGACAAAAGAAGTTGCCGAAAGAGGGGGAGTCGACGGTCGGGAAGTGGCCTTCAGAGAGAAAAATGGCTGGCGCGGAGGAGGCTCTTGAGACCGAGAAAGCGATGAGGAGAAGCGGGAACGAGGGGGGCGGGGGGGGCGAATGGCACCTCGCCTTCTCGAGCGGAGGGAAGAAGAAGAATGGGGCAATTTGTGGAAGGGAGACCAAAGGAAAAGAAGATAACCGGTTCCTGCTCCCCGCTTTTAAATAGCCACGCTTCACCGCCAATCCCCAACGGTCCGTCATTCGCTTCAAATCTACGCCGATCCCCAACGGTCGATTCTCAATCTGATGAAGGAAACTCCAGCTCAATCAAGATTTGATTTTTTTTTCGACCGTTGCAAATCCAATCTCTATCACCGTCGCCGACCTTGGAGTCTTGGACCTGTTGGTCCTCTTCCCAACTCCCATCTCCTTCCCCGTTATGTATGATTAATAAAAAAGAAAAATTGGTGGGCCGGGCCCTGGCCGTGTACAAGACGAAACCGATTTGGTTTCTTTTGGGCTTGAGCGCCTGCACTACACTGAGCCCATAAACAGTTACAACAAAGCTTTAAGTCAGGTTCTGGGCCTCGACCATAAGAAAACCTGGAATCCACACCCAGACAGGTTAATGCCCATTATTTTTTTTCAGGGAAAATTATTTAAATAATAATTAAAAAATAATAATTACTGTTTTGGACCACTTTGGGAAATATTTCCTAAAGTGGTGTTCTTTTTTGCCACGCAGGCGCCAGCCGCTTGGCTGGCGCCTACGTGGCTTTTTTTTTATTTTTTAAGTTGATTTCGTCGTTTAGAAGGACGAAATTGGTTTTAAGCCGATTTCGTCCTTCTAAACAACGAAACCGGTTTAAACTGAACCGGTTTCGTCATTCTGAACGACGAAATCAACTTAAGCCCGGTTTCGTCGTTCCGAACGACGAAACTGTCAGGCTTATCCAATTTCGATCCAATTTCGGCCTTCAGGTTATGTAATAATGATTTCGTCGTTCTAAACGACGAAATCAAATTAATTTTTTTTTAAAGTACATTCTGAAACAAATTTTATCACTTGTCCCTGTTCATTCATTCAAATCATACACAATACATCAATGAATTCATTCATTCCATCCATAACAAATATAAGTCCTCGACCTCGACCTCGACCTCGATTTCATTCACTCATTCATGCAAAACATATACAATACAAGCCAAAATAATGTAGTTTAAAATAAACATATAAAAAAAGTAATGTCATAATCTCCTACGTCCTCAACCTCGTCCTCGACAATGGTGTACGAGCTCCTCATGATCTGCCTCTAGCTCTAGCTCTAGCTGTGGCTGTGGCTCCGGCCCTGACTCCGGCTCTGGCTCCGGCTCGGGCTGCGGCTCTGGTTCGGGCTCGGGCTCTGGCTCTGGCTCAGCATAAGTAATAGATGATACAACATGAGGTGGCCGATGTCGTCTATAATATAAAATCGAATCTGGCTGAGCTACATCTGTAGTATCCGGAAATGATGAACTTGGAGGAGAGCTATACGCTGTTGATGATGATGGAATATCAGGGCATGAAGAGTGCATCGGCTGTGTCTGAGCGGCCTCGTCGACATGATAATCTTGATGAACATCCGTGATCACCGAATGAAGTAGAGGTAAGCTACGAAGGACATCATCAGACTCTCTAATCACCGACTGACATACTACTGATAAGTCCTCGCGCGAAGTACAGGTGATAAGTGCATCACTCAAATGTGAATGTGCACGTCGGACTAGACAAAGCTATAAAAAAATAAATTAAATATTAGTTAAAAAATTAAAACGAAATAAGAAAATAACATATGTCTTAATTAACAAAGTTATACTTACTAGAGCTGCCTCAGACGCTCCCCTAGGCTGATATGCCATCTCCTCTACATCATCACGCGGTAAAATATATCGTCGTGTAATCGGTAAATACCACTGCATATAAGTACTACGAACATCTCGCAATGTCGTAGCTATCTCCCCTCTAATAACAGTGGCTCTCCTATCCTCCCATCGAGCAATATACGACGCATGATGCATAGCCCAGTCGGTAATATGGCGGCCCTGTCGAGTGATGCGGTGGACAAACTCGATGATAGAAGGTGGGACCTCTTGCTTCAGGTTAAACTGGAGCATTACACGATCCGGCACATACATCTCGATAATCTCGTAACATATTAACGGAGTTCGAGATAGCCACACCTCTCGACCGTCCGTGCATAGGGGAGGTAACACAGACAACACATCCTCTAAGTACGGCTGCCAAATAATCTATACAATATATAAATATAAATTAGTTTAAATAACGACAATTTTTAAAAAAAAATTATTACATAAAAAAGTTCAACACGGTAATAAAATTACCTGGTATGGCCGCTGGTGGTCTAACTCCCCTCTGTATAGGTGGAGTACTCCTTGTGGATTTTTGGTTCTCTTTTTCCGAACATTCCACCTTAAGGAGTTAAATTAAAAAAATAAGTTCAACATATGTATATAAAACATTGCTAAAAAAATAACGTGGAAAACATAAATACAACCTACCTCGCTCCTAATGGAGCACCCTCGACTAAGCGACCCATCTCAGCACTTGATCGGCCAACATGTAAGTGCTCCCACGACCATAACTATGTCAAAAAAATAGTGATAACGAATATTACAATTAAAGAAGTATACGTAATTAAAACACTAAGTAAAGTTACACAATTAATTACCTGAAGAAGGGTTAGACAGCCCGCAATCCCCGAGGTCATGGCCTGGCAAGCTTTTCCTAACTCTCGGTATAAGAATGCGAGAGTAGTGCTGCCCCATGAATAAGTACCAACCATGTCAAAGTCGGCAAGGAGGGATAGATACGAAACATGTACGTGGCTGCTCGTGGTATCTGCAAATATTGTGGCTCCAAGTAAATGTAATAGATAGGCTCATGCATGCTGCTCGATAACTATCTCTGTAGCCTCGGCTGGGAGCTCGCGAAACTTTGTAAGAGCCATCATAGGCTCACTTGGCTACCACGCATCACTGTAGTAGGAGGAGCTCTACCAAGAAGTCTAACTAATATATCCATATGAGCTCCTCCTGTCGTGCCTGTCACAAGACGTCCATCAATACACAGTCCTAATAAAACTGCTACATCCATGAGCGTGATAGACATCTCTCTATATGACATATGAAACTCTGAGTCTCCCTCCTCCATCTCTCAACAAGAGCTGTCAATAGGGGCCGATCTAGACGGACATACTGTAGATGAATGAAATGGCTGAAACCCGCACGCTCAATATAAGGTACAATATGCTTGTCTATAGGCCAATGGCGGAGATATTTAAAATGTTTGGTGCACTCAAGGCACCCGGGGTCCTATAATAAATTTTAAAATTTTAACATAGCATACTATATCGTAAAAAAATGAAACTAATTTTATAAAAAATGTATCATACCTCTCCTCTCCAAATAGCAGCTGACCTATGTGACTCCTGTTGTACAAGTATAGAAGTGTCACTCAGTCTAGGCCCGTAAGAAGGCCCTGCATGATCCATACTATCTACGAAAAATTAAGATCATATCATTAATCGAAAGGAACACATGCGTACATGACTAAAAATATAGAATAAATACAAAGGTTGATTACTTTTTTACCAATCAACAGGAGGGTTTCTACATGATTTACTATTATGGCCACTTTGTTTACACCTCCCGCATTTATATCCCCCTCTACCATCTCTCTCCATAGTTCTACGATCCATTGTATTCCTAATGCGAACTGACTGTGGGCGACCGGGTTGCCTTGTTGCTACCGGAGGGTATAACACAAAAGGTATATTCCTCTCCCAATATTCCCGACCACGAGGAGAATAAAATTCTGCCGCGTACACATTTTTATAAGTAGACGAGGTGTAAAACAATGATGCTTGTATCGGCTCCCGCCGCTTTGCCCACACGGCGATAATGTGCAAGCAAGGATAACCATAAACCTGAGGGATGTTGCATGTACAAGTATGCATTCTCGCATTTACTGTAACCTTCCGGCCACGAATAGACGTCACTTCGTACTGACCACTGTTAATCCGATTAACTATATACTCCCCAATTTTTCTTGTTTGCTCTCTCAATATAGCTTCCACTCTAAGAGTATACGGGGTGGTCATTGCAGAGGCGGCAGAAGATCGTTTAACAAAAAAATTTATGAGCTGATAAAAGATAGTTGACACTAAAGCCTGCATGGGTAAACCTCGTGCCCCCTTCAAGACGTTATTTAAACTTTCAGCCATATTTGTAGTTGTCATGCCAAATGTCATAAAACCACCGTGAGCAAGGGACCACTATGCAGGATGCAAATGTAAGAAAATAAATTCACAAGATCATTGTACCCAAACTAAAAAAAAAAAGAAATTCTATCCCACCATTCTAAATTGAACTATGTCTGGTCTTGAAGTAGGCCGGCGAGTAGGGCTTCAATGACCATCATAAAAAGGATCCATTGTGTCCAATGAAGTGTAATGTCCCCGCATTTTTTTCCTATTTTTTATTTATTTTTCTAATAGGGAAATTTACTCTTTAGTGTATTTTTTATTTATTTTTCTAATATGGAAATTTACTCTTCAGTGCATTTTTTATTTATTTTTCTAATCTGGAAATTTACTCTTCAGTGTATTTTTTATTTATTTTTCTAATCTGGAAATTTACTCTTCAGTGTATTTTTTATTTATCTTTCTAATAGGGAAATTTAAATCAATGCTAACAAATGATTAATCTCAAAATTTATCAACATAAACATATTAGCTACCCAAATAACATACTTTTGCAAGAAAATTAAACTAAAAATATCTTTTATAAGAGGGTTTTTTTTTTGCCCAAACCTTGTTTTTTTTAGGGACTGGCGGCGGGCCGGAGGCGACGGCACTGGCGGCTTGCCGGAGGCAGCTGGCCGGCAGCGCAACTGGGGCGGGCCGACGGCGAGACTGGCGACGGGCCGGAGGCAGCAGAGGCGGCGGAGCGGAACGGTGGATCACGAAGGTGAAGCACAAACGACTAGAAACTCAAGGCGGAGAGGAGTGGGTTCGCGAGTAATAAAGAGTATGATTTCGTTGTTCTAAACGACGAAATCATCTTAAGCTGATTTCGTCATTTAGAACGATGAAATCAGTATAGCCGAGACCGAGGATAGGAGAATGGAACAAGTGTGGCAGTGTCGTCGTTCCGAACGACAAAATCAGCTTAAGTTGATTTCGTCGTTCAGAGTAAACCGGTTTCGTCGTTTAGAAGGACGAAATCGGCTTAAAACCAATTTCGTCCTTTTAAACGATGAAATCAACTTAAAAAAAAAAGCCACACAGGCGCCAGCCAAGCGCTTGCATGGCAAAAAGGAACACCACTTTGGGAAATATTTTCCAAAGTGGTCCAAAACGGTAATTATTTTTTAAAAATTATTATTTAAATAATTTTTCCTTTTTTTTATGGGGTTCTTCCCAATAAGGATAAATAACCTAACTAATTTACCAATAGGTCCAATAAAATTATATTGTACATAATAGTATAATTTTATTATTGCCCACTTGTGATGGATTACCTTGTGAAGCCAACGTGACCAATAAGTCAACCCAAGGACTTCTCATAACCCCCAAACCGATCATAAATTAGTTCTTTCTCTTTAAAAATATAGAGAAATAGAGTTTGTGCACCAATATTTATCATAAAAGGTCTAAGTTATATCAATCTCTCGCTAAGACTTAGTGGTTATCCATATTTTACTATTGTTGCAAAAGAACAATAGTAAAATTATACTATTGTATATAATATAATTTTACTATGGACCTCTTGGTAGATATGGATGACCACTAGGTCTTAGTAGGAATTATCTCTTTTTTTTATTAAAGCCCTTTAAGTATAGTATGTGTCTATATGTACCGTAATAATAGTAAAGTTACCATGAACCCTAGCTTATATGGTGTATAAGTGCCCAGTTGAGGAGTAGCCATCCGATAACATCCAATGCTGCAAATTCATCGCAGTTAAATAGAATTGCACTTAACCATGCCTTGGCAAGTTATTGGGACATTAAGTTTATTGTAAGCGGTTATCTTACTTAGTTTTATAGGGACAACATGGTCAAACAAGGGCTCACTAAAGAACCTATTTTCTCTTTTTGGTTTAATAAAAATGCCGACAAAGAAGATGGGCGTGAAATTGCTTTTGGAGGTGTTGATTTAAACCATTACAAGGGTGAACATACATTTGTCTTGTGACAGAAAGGTTGCGGGCATGTAAACAGACATCTACCTTGTGTTTATATCTATCACTAAGCAAGGTTATAAGTTTAGTATTTTATTGATTTTGTAATTATGGGCAAAAAATGTTTTAATTTGAACATGTATGTTGCATTGGTTTGTGATAATATGTGTGGCAAATACAATCCGAGAAAAATAAAATGTCTCTAACCCGCAATCTCAGTTACATAATTTATCTTCCCCTTTAAAATAAGATAAATTTATATTTTGTTCTAATTAACGTGTACAACTCTTATATATTCTAACAAATAGTTTAGCAAATAAATTACCAAGAAAACACCAAAAAAATCCTTTACATGGAAACCCAACTATGAAAAAACCACGAGACATTATATTTAGATCAACTATGCACTTATATAAACTAAAAATTACATAAGTACTGTTTATAAAGAGCAAAGACTCCTTTTTCTTCACACCACTTTAATTCTGAATCAATCACTTCTTAGTTGTTTACCGGCATTAACTTGATCTTCTCTCCTTTGTGTGCTCTTTGATCAATCTAGATTTTTTATCTCTTTTTGTGGAATGAATCTTCTTTGTCCTTGATCTTCTTAACAATAATCTTTAACAAAATATCATGTCACATATATGTTTTTTAGAACTCATATCACCTCTTTCACTCTTTTGCTTAAAGTATAAAAAAATCATAACTAAAAGATTACTTCTCTTTAAAAACTATAAGAGCAACTCCGCATATGTTCTCTAAGCTTTTTAAGTCTTCCTCTTTACTCTCCTCACGTTCCTAGCCCTTTTTGTAGACTTCCCAATTCTCAAAATGAATGTGTCTTCAAGTAAGAATATAAATCAACCCGGACAAGTGTAATTTAGGCAATTTCGTGTCACAACAATCAATCAATCCACAAGGCAATCGATCAGTTCCTTGTATTTCCCTCTCAATTTCTCCTAATAAATCTATCGATCTCTCCTATCAATAGATCACTTCAGTCTCGGTTAAAAATTTAGTATAAGCTTTCAACCTGCTAATTGATTGATAAATTGAAGCAATTATTTGGTTAATAATTTTTTGAACAACCTTAGGACATTCAAGGCAAATGAATGCGGGGGCAATTTAGTGATCAATCACTTTGGACAAAAATTTACTTTTTTATTCAAAGAGTCTCCATCTTTTACCCGCTCTTTCACTTAAGATTTCTTTTAACCTAAAGTATGTGAATATGATGTGTATGCATATTTTTACCTGACAAAACATCGATTTGAGCATTCATTTAGCTCCATCTTTATAATATAATCTTCATACTTAAACTGACATAAAATTGTACGTATACATGACATTGTTTTGATCATGAAAACAAGTCAATTCATGACATATAGACACATATGTTTTAACATGTTGTGGCCAATTCATTTTGATACATTTTATACTGGTGATATGATGTTTTATTTTTAATGCCTAAGGATCTTAATGTCTATTTAAATTTTAGGGTTCTGTAGTGGCGATTGCTATGCAATTGCATAAACTAGAACATCTTTTATCATTGGTCCAATTGTATGTATTTGCATGAATTTTCTCTCCTATAGAAATTTTCTTTTAAATTTTGTTTTGCAATGTCCTTTGCCTTATTGTTTAGTGTTGAATCTCTTCTTTGATTCATCTTTCAGGCCATTGTTGTACAAATCAATCAGGCTATTGTGGCAGCTGGGGAAGTGAGTCAGGACTGCAAAACCGAAGTTGCATAATAGGGGGAAATGATATTGCAAAATGCTGACATATGAGGTAAGTCATGAAGATATTTGAAAACATTGACCATGATATGTTTCATATGTATGGGGTACCTCTAAGATCAAGTTTTATTTCAATGACCTTATTCCCTCGGTTAGAGTTGTTGGACCAAGTTATGGGCTTGGCCCATATTGATCACTTAGTAACCGATTAGGGTGAACCAATTCATGTTCTAAGGGTCCTAGGTACATGGGGATGGACCCATGATCAATTACACGTGGCATTCTTGTTTGGTGGGCCCGAGTTGCATGCACACACTCAATTATATATATAGTTAGTTATATTATAGGTGAGCATGGATGCATACCCTTATGTGGGCCCCAATCAAGTGCACAAGCTAGAGTGGGACCCGTTTGAATGTTCTAGGGGTCCCCTCCTGGGCATAGCCATGAGGGGTATGTACAGCTTCTATGGGTTCTCGGACTTGAGCCCATACCCTATTGATCAAGAATCCAGTAGGAAGCCCATAGGAAAATGTGTGATGGGCTTGGACTTCTAGCCCAACTCGGAGAAGGTAGCCCAAAGTATAAAGGGGCATGAAACCCCTCTATCCCTCATTTCTCTCCCCCTCACATCCCTCTCTATTGGGAGGACCAGCCGCTAAGCTCCCCCTTACTCTCCCTCTCTCCTTGTTGACTTGGGAAGTGTGTAGCTCCCCTTGCTTGTGTGGAACAACCCCTTTGCTTCATCCTCTTGCATTGGTGATGGTTCAAGAGAGGATATATGTCACAACCCGGGTTTTCTAAATCCTTATTAAATAAGGGCACACGATAAATCATGAGGATTTTTCTTCTTTCTTAAATATAAAAAAAATTATTTGATTAAATATTCAGGTCATGATAACTGGGGTTAACAAATCCGAATAACAAAACATATGGTATTACTATACATGTCAAAAGTCTATAAATAGTAGGTTAACCCTCTCAGTACATGTCTATCATCCATCCAAAAACAAATATCCAAGTAAAGTTGGCTCTCATCCTAGTAAATTGAATTGCTTACAAAATTGCATAAGTAAGAAACTAGATCATACTAGTGCAATGCCGTCCTCAATCCCCTATAGATGATCTTGGTTTGGCTAGTCCTCACCTAAAAAGCCTGCAACCAACCACACCAAATGACAATGGAACATCTCCTCCTTTTGGAGAAAATTTTTCAAAATAATAAAAGTATAAATTAATTTTTTTTCGATTAGGCCAACATCATCGAATGTTAATTGCCTACGTACTCATTGGATAATATCTCCAATGTTACTTTTAATAAGATTGAATCCAAATAGAGAGGGTGAATGTCATTCTAGAGGAGTACCTGAGACACTATGACAGCTAATCGAAAAAATTGGTTCGTAGATAGCCCAATTCTTCTACAACTTGTACAAAAGCTCAGCGACGGGCAACAGTCCTTTCGAGTTGGCGATGAGCCAACAACCCCTCATGTCAGTGGATGTTGCTTTGCAGTAGACAAGAGGCAAGGTTCTAGCTACTTACCACCTGGCCAGGGAGTGGTTAGAAAGGATGGAGGAGGTGCGAGACTATTTAGCCAAAGCAGTCAAGCGAATGAAGAAATATGTGGATTGGGATCACATGCTGCTAGAATTCTAGGTTTGGGACAAAGTTATATTGAAATTAACTTCTCAACTTTGGAAAAAATTGCTAAGGAAGGTGGTGCACAAAGGGCTCGTCTAGATATATGACGGACCTTTAAGGTGAAGTGAAGAGTTGGCACGCTAGCTTTTTAAGCCTTTTTATGAGTACTTAGAGGATTTCAATAGAAACACCTCTAAGAGAGCACCGCCTACCATTAGAACCTCTTCCGAGAAGGAGGTTGAAGTCATCCTAGACCAACGAGTCGAGGGGATAAGTAAGAAGAACCAAAGAGTCTTCTACTTAGTTAAGTGGAAGGATTTTCTTGCATTAGAGAACAACTGGGAGTAATGCATCGCATTATGGCAGGTAGTTCGACGACAAATTCAGGGAGTACTTAGCCTCAATAAGGGTGTCGTACCCACAATGCACCTAGGGTGAGTGCGCAGTTCGGGTAGCTATGTCGAAAAGTTGGAGTAGTGTTTGGTGCGTTGGTTTAGCATAGGAAAGCATATTGAGAGAAGTCCTAGAGTGGGCATGACTTAATGAAGGGTTGTGCACCACAACCACATAGGGTAGACTCCTATGCCAGCTAGGACTCATTCATTCAGATTTTGTAGTTTCCTAGCTTAAGTAGGAGATGGGGTAGCAGCTTCTCATCAGCTTCGGACTCCTTAGGCAGTTGCACAAAGGACTCCTAGCGGGACTAGGAGCCTAGCGACCTTCTTGATTTGGGCTCGGTCAGATTGCTTTAGGCGGCAAAGTTGGAGAGGGAGAGAACCTCTTGCATCGGTGGGACTTGGGTTTCCTAGTTGTACTAAGACTCAACATGCACTGAGTCTATTTAAGAGAGGGGTGTAGGACTAGTATGGGCATTGGATCCCAACCAGCCTCTCTCTGCCATTGTTACTATGGGCAATAGCAATAAAGTTTAGGGTGGAGCCCCTTTGTACATAGATACTTTGACGTTGTTGAGTTCATCTTCCCTCTACGCACATGAGAGAGAAGGATGGAATTGGCTGCTGGTTGCATGATGTGGCCAGGCCATCACATGAGCAAATGTTGGGTAAAGTTTTGTGCCTGTGACACCTAGCCAGTACATATTAATCAGATAAACAAATTTACATAAGGCCAAAATAAGAACAACTTAGGCCAAAGGGAGAGGCCAAACACTGAGAAGATATGGGGGGTGAAGGGGGTGACAGGTCACGTAGAGTGGAGAGAGGGCATCCAGAGAGGAGAACATGAGAATCATAAAATGTGATGGAAGGGGAGAAGCAGGTGTATGGGTGAAAGTTTGAAGAATGAAGCCAAAGTTCAAATGAAAGTCAATCAAGGAATGCAAAATAGTTTGTGAGTCTATCTTCTCCCTCACTATCCAACTTATACGATGGAATTCTTAACTTCTATTAAGAAATCCTCAATCTTAACCCAATATCCCTCAATGATTTGACACCAAGAAAGCCTAATTAAGCATCTTGAAAGCTTTTTTTAAGGCTTTCTAATTATGCCCCTCTTACACCCCTCTTTCCAATTCATAAATTTCATTGTCAACATGTTGGCCAACAGGTTGAGTTTATGTTGATCAATCATCGACACTATTACCACATATCTATGTCCTTATTGGTGGTTTGAGAATTACTATTTTATGCACTTCATGGGTCCTAGACACATCTAACCCACCTAGAAACCTTTCAAGAGTTCCCTCTTATCTCCATAACCACATGTCTTTGTTTTTGCCAAACTCACACCATATTTTATAAAACTATACTCCAACTCTTCCCACACAGCACACCTAGAGGCAAACATGCATATTCTATTTTTAATGATAGTTAATGGTCTACCTCAAAATTGTTGAGTCTTCATGCTCACACACCAACCTCTCCACGACTGAACCTGTTTGCATGATGTAAGAGGATAAATTATGCCATGTTGAAATGCATATGACATGCATGTGAGCTGTAAGTAGCTTTGATATAAGTGAAATATGTGTGTGCTAGTGATGGCTAGCGAGTATGTTGGTAAGCTACGTATGTAGAAGATGCATGTGCTAGTTATGACTAGCGAGTATGTTAGTAAGCTACCCGTGTGGATTGTGTGTGCGCTAGTGATGGCTAGCGAGTATGTTGGTAAGCTATGTATGGAAAATTATGTATGTTAAAAATATGTGTGATGGACATACATATATATGATGGCTATACGCCGGTGTGATGGATGTGTATGTGTGTGTGGGTAGAAGTATGGGCGATGGATGGTAAGAGGTGACAGAGTAATTGGTATGGAGTTGAATGTGGATGTGTAAGTGTATGACGAAAGACAGAGGATGTAAGTTTGACGGGCGAGGATTGGAATGGATCAATGCCACATGTTAATCCCTAATTGGGTTACCCATTTTTTTTTTTTTGATAAAAACATTACTCTTATATTCAAGGCCAAGCTATATGAGTATTATCACAATGAAAAAAAAAGAAGCTATTTGAGTATTTCATAACCAAAAACAAAATGAAGCCACATATTGGTCCTTCTTTTAGTGGATGAGCGGCTCTTCCCTCCCAAGGTACAACAGCTCATGGAAATTGCATACCAAGGCATGTTGGGCCCCCTCTAATAGGGGTCTAGCTTTCTTGACTGGATAGTTTACACACAAAAATTTTTGGTGTTTGAGTTCACTTCAACTTAACCCGCATCCTAAAGGAAAACGATACACGTCCAATGGATCTCTCCAACGCTAATACAAAGGGATCTAAGAGAGTCAGTAAAAGTAAATCTCACATAGACCATTTTTTCTCTCTCCCCAACATCACTCCACTTCAACATTACTTGCATTACTCGCATTACTACTGCTAGCTGAATTGTATGTGCATAATGCACATGATACACTCGATAGTGAAGATGATGAAATATGTGAATAAGATTGAGGTTGAAACCTCCGAAAAGAAAAACATCTAATTCCCACAACTACGTACCAAAATCACTTACAAGCCAATACAAATGACACATGCTCAGGTCCAACACATGCTAAACCCACAACGGATTCACTGTGATTATCTCGTGAATGCATTTATTCTGTTTAGTGTTTATTTTTATCTTAAACACCTTGTTTATTAGCTATCAACATCTTATTAGGGAGTCACTATAATGTGTTTGGTCATTCAAAATGTTAATTTGTGAAGAAATTATTATCTACTCCCTCCATCCTACATTAATATCTCCACTTGACAAAAAAGTATGTTTCATATTAATAGCTTCATTTTGTTCAATTTAAGTAGTTAAGTACTTAAAAATGAGGATCATAAACTTATTTTTTCATCTCTTAAATGTGGGATTTACTATTTAATAAAAATTATTATTTTTTCAAATATAGCTATTAATATTAGACGGAATGAGTACTTTTTGCTATTTAAAGTTGGGGAGTTGGGTACTTAGGTCATTCGTTATTGTCTTTTCCACTCAAAGACCCACCATAGTTGCTCAAACTACGTAATGGTTTGTTGTAGGCTTCCATATTTGGTTTCCCTTAATTAGGCTTCTTAACCTTCTAAAATTCTATGTTAGAAGATGTGGTCACTAGATGACTTCTTTATGTACCAAGGTACTGATTGTTCTCAAGATTCCTACAAAAAGAGATCATCTAGCCTTTTCACCAAGGAAAGAGGAAGAAAATAAGTTCTATGTTAGTAGATGTAGCAATTACATGGTGACAAAGGTATTTACAGCTATGGCATGTATTTCTCAGGGACCAAGGGGTTTAGGTGAGGTTTGATAACATAAAATAAACGAACATTCCTTGTGTTTCTTAGGCTTTAGACGACATTACTGAGATAAATGACAATGTGTTAGGTATTACAAGATCCATATCAAATTCAACAAATAATGTATCCAAAGTTAGTCAACAAAAAAGCTGGCTTCTTGCTATTTTTAGCAGAAATAAAAGAAACTAGTGCAAAAAAAAAAGTATAAATGAAAGAAATGGAGTAGCATCCTTTATTTTAATCCTAATTATTTGCAAAAACACTGAAAAAAGAAATTGAAGATGCGGAATTACAAGCATCGAGATCCTTGCACATGCCAAAATGTAGCTTCCACATGCGTTTATTACACCACTAGGAACCAGGGACACAAGTCCCTAGCAAGTAGCAAGCAAGGAAGCCACACCTTGCAGGTTCAGAAAATGGCTAACCAAAGACTCAAGTCCCTTTCAGGCAGGTAAGCCACAGGGTACTTGGATCCATTTCATAATCTTGGGGCCCAAATCTTCCTGCAACCATCTCTAAATTAATTAACATCTCACTAACCCCACGTAAACGTGTTCTAATAATTAAGCTCAAACTCTCAAAAAGAACGGAAAGAAGCATTGGTACAAATATCAAGAACACTATAACCCAGTAAACATAAGATGCATAAATATTAACAATCCTCAATCTTAAATGTGTAAGTGTAATTAAACAAATTCGTAAATCAAAGTTTACCCTAGGGACTTGTCAATGGAAGTCTTGACACAGATGTCTCATATGAAACGATGTTTGTTGCACTGAGGTATGAATCTGTTTGTTACTTCGTAAAAATATGGGGCTCTATGCAGAAAGAATTAGAGATATCCATGCAGTTTGCTATTATTAGATGCCAACAATGTATATATCACACAGAAGTTTATGTTATTTGTCAGATATTTCAACAAGATATTGTTTAAGACAGGAAATGGGAGTTTATGCAATGCAAGAAAATGATCATTAATTATAGGACTTTGAAGAGCTATCAAATTTTCTAGAAATTAGGTAATATTAGATGAAATTTCATTCCTGTTATGCATACGTCATCTTTCTCTAAGGTGAGTGTACGGATGGCATAGGAATAATGATGTAGGTCATTGTTTGTTTTATTGGTAGTATGAGAATTAACAATAATCTATCATACCCTAAAACCTTGCTTCTCGCTTATAATAGTTATATGATTATCTTTTATATTAATCAAGGTAAACTACAATGATTAGTGTTCAACCTCTCACAATCCGTAACACTTGGAGAATGCTCTCACTAATGTACAGGTGTTATTCGGCCCCTTGCCGTTGATCTCATAGACGAAAGGCTTCCATGTATTCTTTACGTTTGGCTCACTGTCTAAGTAAAATATTAAAAACGCTTTTCTCCACCACACCCTTCCCCCTTTTCTTCTCCCAACTTCCATCTTCAAAGTCCATTCCCACTTATTAACTTTTTATGTTTCCTATTGTATAACTTTAATTTGACCTAGAGTGCCTTGTTGACAGAATATGTTTGGTGTTTGTTGCCCGCAGTAATACTCCAAATGGATTGAATCGTTAACCAAATACGGTAAATTTGTTGTTGACCACTAGCAGGGCATGCCCACCTACTCCCAAAATTGATAGGTAGAGGTCAAGGGAATCCATAGTCATTGTTTTTTGTTGTGGTGGGCACATGCTTAGTCATCTGAGTGTGGTATGTGTCACTTGTTGTGTCTAGTAGCGGCATTTCTCTCCCCGCAATACTAGTCTTTGTTGCCCGCATACTAGTATTTGTTGTAGCTTGGGCCCGCCCTTGAAATTTGATTTTGGTGCTTGAGCTATCTTAAAGTGGCTTTGGAGCCCGCACTTATCAACACTAAGTTTGTAGCCTGCTTGAAGTTTAAAGTTCTTTATAATGAAGGGGGTCATCTTGATCGAACTTTTTGTTTCATGCAATAAATTTGATGGTTTACGCATGAAGTTACTATTTGTGTTTATCCTTTGGTAGTAATATATTGAAAAAAGTTAGTCAGTGCTTCAGGCCAGATATGCTCATGTATACATGTATATTATGTAGTTTGAAATTTTTTATTTTATTTATTTTCTTATTTTTAATAAGCACTCTTAAGTAGTCTTTTTGTCTTAAATTAATAACTATTTAAAAAAATTTATTTATATTTATAATTTTATTTTGTTTAATTTAAATAATTAGGTACTAAAAAATATTATAACTATATTTTTTTCTCTTAAATATTAATTTTATTATTTAATAATTTTTTTTAAATGTAGTTATTAATATAAAATGGAGTGAGTAATTTTTATTGAATGGTAGGAAAAAGATGATACTTTTTTGACTACCCAATTACTTAAAAGTAAATAAAATAAAGTTATTAATATAAAATAATTTTTTTTTCAAATATAGTTATTAATTTAAGACAGAAAAAATAATATTCTATCTTGATTAATAAGTTAATTATAAAGAAGAACATTGCATAGATAGGTAAAAATTTCGCGGGAAGATGATTAAAACTATCTTACGCGGCGGAATACCGTGAGGAGGGAGCAAAACCATTTCAGTACCAAGTGAGCAATGCTTTACGTTACCTAATTTTAGTAAAATTAGGGGCCAACTGGAAAATGCCATAATTCAACAAAAAGGACAAAAAAAGGGCACACAAGCGGCCCTTTTTGACAAAAAGTAAAGATCGGAGGACAATTCGTTAATTTCGAATTTTCAACTTTCGGCCCCGTGACGCTTCTTCCCCCGATTCCTGACTGCCCCTTTCCGGTCGACCTGCCATGGAAATCCTCTTCGAATCCGAATTTGTGAGTTCTTTTTCTTTTGGAAATTTTCTTATCTGGATTCGTTGAATTGTATTAGCTCTGTTCCCTGCCGATCAACCGTCTTTCTGGATATCGTCTGCTATATTTTCTGTTGATCGTTCTGATCGTCCATCTTAAGTTAGGTTTGTAACGTCAATTCAAGTTGTTTTGGGGGTAAATTTATGTGTTTACGTCGATTCAATGCTTAATTTTGTGCTGTTATAAGCTTTGATTCATTTGGTGTTGTTGAATTTGCTTGTCGTGCACACTGCTTCATCGTTTAATTGATAAGTGCTGTTGACTCGATCTCTTCTTCGGTTTTTCGCAGGCTCTGGTGAAAAATTCTGTACTATGAGAATGAATTCGGGCTCCAATTGTTGGAAAGTCAGGTTCTTTTATGGAGTAATTGTGAGATATTTGCTCTGATGTAGCCTCGGGTGGAGTGAGTTTGTGGTGAGCAAGTGTTCGATAATCTGGAGATGGGATTGAATTACCTGTCTGCTTCGGCGGTCTGCACAGGAGTCAGCCTTGTGGGCCTCCTGTGGCGGACGGGTTTGGAGCTGGCTGAGATCGAGTCAGATGGTTCGATTGGAGATGGTGGAATCCACTCGGGGAATGCTGCCCGAGTGCTGGAGCTGCTTTTGGATTCATATTTCATTATCGGGCTTCTGGCAAATTTTGTGCTTAATGCTTTTGTTTTCGTTATCTTATGTTTTAAGGTAAATTTGCTATTCTTTTGAAAAAGTGAATTTTTGTGTAGTTGATTTTTTTTTTTGAAATATTGTATGTGTGTAAAAAAACATTATGGACCTTTAACCGTGATACTGTGCTCATACATTGTCTATGAATTTGTTGGACGCATGGTTATGGAAGAGGCTGTTGTTACATATAGTATAAGATAGTGTTTACGCTCTTTTGTCTACTGATGCTTAGTTTGTGTATGTTCTTATCTAATTATTTGTTAACATGGCATAGCTGCAATTCATCAGAAAGCTGACTTTTTAAGTTTTGAAAAATAATGGTTGATTTGTTAGGGATTAGGGCACCTTTATATGCGAGCTAGCTCTAATACCATTATTTGTATCTTTACTTGCTTTGAGCATCTTCTTTTTTTTTTTTATACAGACAATATTCTTTACAGAATTATATCCTTCAGAGACTCGTAAGGTTGTGGAAAACCTAGTGAATTACGTCATCTACAAGGTAAATGTATATCACCCCTCATTTATGGGCATATTTAGATGTGGGAGAGTCAATTTTATTTGATGCAATGTCATAATTCATGTCAATAGGGAACATTTCTTCCTTTAGTGATACCCCCTACTGTGTTTCAAGCAGCGTTGTGGTCAACTTGGTTAACTGTTATCTGTTGCTTAAAGGTAAAATGATTTACTTGTAATTTCTATACACTTTCTAATATGCCTTATAAAAATGTTGGCTGGTGCCTCGTCTATTCATAACATAGATCTCTTTACGTACATGAACCTGCAGATGTTCCAAGCATTGGGCAGAGACCGACTTGAACGGTTAAATGCATCTCCTTCTGCAACTCCCTGGACATATTTTCGAGTCTATTCTGTTTTCTTGGTTGTTCTTTCTGTTGACATATTATGGTATTGCCTCTTTGCTATTCTTGATATGTTCTAAATTCTCTTTGTCTATGTTAAGTATGATGCCTTCTTGCTTGTTATACCTCCTCTGTCCCAAATGAGTTGCTCCATTTGATTCTTCAAAGTGAACTAATTTTAGTTCATTTTGAAAAATCAAATGGTGCTATTAATGTGGGACGGAAGGAGTATATGATTTAAGCAATATTTTATGTTGAATGGTTTTGTTTTTAATTTTTCAAATTCTCTTTTTTTGTTCTGTAACAATTTGGAACTCTTATAGTACAATTTGATATATTTTATTATGAAAATCGTGAACTGTAAATTTAGTAAAGTGAGCTGCAAGTAATGCAAAGTGTTTCCTGGCTTCATATGTTTCTTTTCCAGCAACTGTTAGTGAATTTACTTTTATTTAGCTCACAAAGGATGTTTTCTGCGACTCTGTTCTGTTTCTTTCCCGTGGGCTTTAAATGCTAGCTAAAAAGCATGTTATAATAAATGGCGCTGCTTAGCTGATTTCATTGTGTTGGTTTAGTCTATTGGTGCGGTAGATGAAAGATCTAGGCTTGAATTTGAAACAAATATGTTCCAAAAAGTGATTACAAGAATGTCAAAAATAATGGCAGAACGTATAAATTTCATTCTTTAATTTGATGTAAACCATAGGGTTAACAAGGGGAATCACAGGAGGGAGGGTTGGATGGAGGAGGAAAAGGGCTTCTTGCCAGTACTGCTGAACCAGCATGAGGCGAGAGAGAGAGTGGGAGAGGGATGGACGACACAGGAGAGAGGAGAAGAGTTAGGACATAATTCTCTGATTGATTTCTGAAAGGTAGGCTGTGCCTCATACATAGTGTGTCAGCCCATATGGGCCTGGTCCTTATTCATACTTATCCTAACAAAGCCTAATATTAATTAAGAGTCTTAAGGGACCGCCAACAAACAAAAGAGGGCCTTATGGGCCAACCCAATAGCTTTAAAATTAAACCTACTAACGTCAAAATAACATAATAAATTAAATTCCTAATTAAGTGGCGATTCATAAGATAATCACATGTATAAATTTATGACAATGTTATTTTAGGAGTTTCTGATGGTTTGCTCTGATAATTTTGTAGGATATGGTTATGTGTTTTGATATATAGATCTTTGGGTTCTATCACTTTTCTGCTTTTATTTTTTGAGCCTTTCAGCATTGGATTTGAGACAATCCAGGTATTTTTTTTCTCTACACTCTCAATTGTGGGATTTTGTAATTTTCCATTTAAAACATTGACTGGGTTCATTGTTGTTGGAACTACTTCAGGCCATTATGATTTACGGATTTCAACTGCTTGACATGTGGCTCCGCCATTTAATGGAGGGAAATGATGATTGTCATAGATCCTACACTCTTGATCGATCAACTGCAGGTGCATATGGAATACATTTGGAATATCATTCAATATCATTATGCATTTATTCTTTTCAAATGCATATGATCCTTTGATTGTAGTGAAGTTTTCTGCTTCCTCATCATTGAAAACAAGACTGTATGCTCTTATGTGTTAGTTGGCTTTCTGATTTATGCATAGCCTGCAATATGATATTGTTTGAAGTAGCCTCAAGTTTGTATGTAATACTTGCTCATTCTGTAATTTGATTATTTTTTTGTTTTCCAGGTTCTTTACGTGAATTGAAGGGCACACTTTTCTGCAACTTAGGATTTTTCTTGGATGTGATGAGCTTGTTAATGGCTATTGGTCACTACGTGCAGATTTGGTGGCTTCGTGGCATGGCTTTCCAACTTGTTGATGCAGTTTTATTTCTTAATTTAAGGGTAAATTTTAAATTGTTCAGATTCTACTTAAAACATGAAAATTTTATTTTATGTTTTTTATAATCTTATTATGTTTATATACAATGGGAAGGCTCTAGTAAGCACCATTTTCAAGAGGATCAAAGGATTTGTCAAATTAAAGCAAGCTCTATATTCCCTTGATGGGGCCCTTCCAGATGCTACGACTGAGGAACTACATGCATATAATGATGACTGCTCCATTTGTAGGGTAAGCTCAATATTTATATATTTTTTCTGGAAAAAAAAAAGAAATTTCTTAGCTTTAGGAAGAAAGGGGAGGACATCTAGGACAAAGGATGCTAAACAGCCATTTTCTTTTATATATGAGGATTGTTTTATGTATTGATGACATGTTTATAAGTTCAACTAATAATTATATAGTTTTGGAGCTTTTGAGGCAACTTGGTTTCTAGCCTGGTAAGCACATACAAACACTTGCCCCTGTCCCTGCATATATTGTGCACATGCAAGCACCTGCATCGTGTTTGCCCTTGCAGGGACAGGGTGTTGGATAATTTCTCTCCCTGTCTCTGCATCTGTCTGTTTGGGTAATGTTAACTGGCAATTGACTAGTAATCATTTGGAAAAGTAGGTCCCGTGATGTCTGGTGAGTTGGGGATATATAGCGTTGATGGCAGATCATGTGGGTCATGGTCCTATGAAATGGCCAAATATAATAAACGAGGCCTGCTAATTCAATGGCTGAAATTTCATGAGTTTAGATGAAGCACGGGGCCCAAAAATGGTGGAGTTGGTGGCAGATCATGTCCTCCCGGTCCTATGAAATGGCTTAATTTGATATGTGAGGCCTGCTGATTTAATGGCTGAAATTTCATGAGCTTAGAGGAAGCATTGGGCCTAAATTTGGCCCCCCACTATTTTGAGGAATTCTCTGATCTCCCTTGGTCCCACACTTATCTGACTTCTGTCAGGCGTACAGATCAAATAGTATTTTTTCTGTTAATGGCAACATGTAGGCTTTTCCCAAGAATGTTTATGCTTGGAGTGCTGAGCAAGGGAGCTTGTTGGAAAGATGCAAAATACTTGAAAATAATCACCTTACATGAAGCACCATTCAAATGTCTATGAGTAGTTTCTGAAGATCACTAACTCGATGGTCAACTGCAACCCAATTGAGTGGAAATGAGGAAAGTGGAAGTCTGATAGTTGTTGGCTGTCACGAGCAAAACAATTTTGAAGAATCATTTCCAAGGACAAAAAAAGTGGAGGACTAGAGCGCCAAGCAATAGGGAATATAAATAAAGTGAAAGTTATTCATATTACTAATATAATTCTTAGTTCATTTATAGGCCCAACGAAGAGGCATAAAATTATTCCAGAATTCCTGACAGTACTTGTACTACTGTGACCTAACTAATAATACTTAGATAAAATCCTACAAAATTACGCCAATTGGGTTCCAAACTGGACTTGACAAACTTGAATGCTTAAACACACAATAACTAGTTAAAACAAAACAAATGATCCCCTTAATAACAAATGCTAGTAAACACCCAATGTAACCGGACCCCTAAAAGCATCAATTTTTGGAGAGAGAAAGATACTATAGATCTCTGAGAGAGCTTCCAAGCGTCTGATGGCTCCTTAACCCTATGTCTCAATGGAAAGTTATGCTCTATACCTCTAACCTGAGTTGGTTGTAAACTGTACCTGAGAAATTTATGCTGGGTGTACAAATTTGCACATCCTTTTATCAGGCTTATCTGCATGACATCTTAAAGCTTGACTGCTTAATGGGTTTTGACTATGAAGATGTGCATAGGTTTGATCAAACACTGCATTAAAGACTTGGTTTGAATTAGCTGTTAGTTAATGTGTCACATGTGCTATATTTTGGAGGGTAAAACTGAAGCTAAATTGTGCAATCTAAATTTGGAGGTTATTGATCAACTGTATTAACTGCAGGAAGCAATGGCCAGGGCTAAGAGGCTGTCATGCAATCACCTTTTCCATCTTTCGTGCTTGAGGTCTTGGTATGACTTACACACTTGTCTAATGTTATAAGCTTTTATATTACAAAGCAATAATTTAGTTATCTCAATTCTTTAGGGATCCTTCCAGATGATAATGATCTGTTAGCATGAGAAAAAGCTGGTTGACTTCTTGTTAGGTTTTATCACTAATAGGAGTTCTAATTTGTAAAGTTGAAGTGTCTACCTATTTGTGGTTAATACATACTACGGTTGTAAGCGTTAGGGTTTTTATAATGTTGATGGTGCTCATTATGCTTAAACATTGTGCCGATTTCACTAATTATTTTCATTTTACACATTATCAATTTATTTTCTATTCATTATTTGTGACACAAAAACTTTCCAGGTTGGATCAAGGCTTGAGTGAGGTGCATGCCTGCCCAACTTGTAGAAGGCCACTTTCTGCTGCCACTGGAAACTCAAGTAATTCTAGGACTGAAGAGCCCTTGAATGATGAGCAGGTCTTGAGGCAGTTATCTATGTTGGATCATCCTAATAGTGTACTCAGACATGGTCTTCCTGTGGGAGCAGGAACGAATCAGCGGCAAAACCCTACTGAAGCCAGTGTCTGGAGGTTCAGTCTGTGAACCTTTTAACTTCTAACTTTTGGAACTTCTCAGTTGTAACTATGGTTTTTCTCTTTCACTGCTAGCTTAAAAGTCAATCTTGAAATTTGCATGTTCTCTGTCTTAACAGAGGACTGGGGCTTGATCCAGGTTGGGTGCAGCCATGGCCGAATCCAGGATTTGATGGTGCAGGCCCATCAACTGCAATTAGATCTGTTGGTCTAGGTAGGGTGCAGATGGTAATGAGACATCTGGCATCTGTAGGCGATACCTATACACATACTACCCTTGAAGATACAGCCTGGGGTCTTTGGCCTATGGGCCAACCTCCGGCAGCATCGGGATCTTCTTTACCACTGCAGCCCTCTGCTGTAAGATACAATGGAAACACAGACGGCTTGCGGTTTAGGAATACTAGATCATCTACCAACGGGCATGTACCTGGCTTACTTGCCATGGCTGAAGCAGTAAGAGAGGTGTTGCCACACATACCAGATGAAATAATCTTTCAGGTATATATAATCTTTATATTTTTTGCACTATAGTAGTATGTGTGTCTCACTGGTTTCTCGTTTTGTTATGCGATATTATTATCTTCTATCTCAATAGGATTAGGATGTTGCAGCAAGCCAGCCTTAGTTGGGCTGGTTGGGTCTCTCCCGGTTGTGGGAGAGGTCCAAGGATAGAATCCCAGTGGCATACAGTGTTTAAGAATGTGTGAGTCTTACCTATATAAAAAAAAAGGATTAGGATGTTTTATTTACCCAAATCGGGCATGAGCTTGATGACCGAGCCTGGTGAGCTAAGGCATGATTTTTATCCGAGCCAAGCTCTGTAATACTGCATTCATTACGCTCTAGTTTGGCATACTTATAGCTTGTCTGTTAATTTCTGGTGTACTGCATTAAACATTTCCTCTTTATGTAGGATTTGCAGCAAACAAACAATGTCACTGTGACTGTGAATAACCTGCTTCAAATGTGAGAGGTGTAAAGTTTGAAGAACCTGCAGTCGTGTATATTTGTCAAATAAGCTGGGTGTGCAAATATAGGGATATATTTTTTCCATGATTATTTTCCTAACTGTCAGGAAGCGGCCAATGCCCATATGCACCTTGGTGCTGCTGTAAAGATAATTGGCTCCATTTTCCATAATCATCCTTTTAGCATAGCGTGTTGCGATTTAACAAGAACTATTTCCTTTTTTTTTGCTAAAAAAACAAATTTATAGGTCATCACAATGGTGACTTGGTCTAAATAGTGATCGCCTCTCACCCTACTATGAAAAATACAAGGTTTATTATAAAAAGTACACTCTGTCCTAGGAGGGAGTAAAAATAAAAATAATTTGGTTTCTTAGTTATAGCCTAACCGGGTCAGGGCAGGTTTGAAGTTTGAACAGTTGAAATGCAAATTTGACCCAATCTGGTTATGCTTGTCGAAATCTCAAACCCTAATATGAACTAATATGGTCAGATCAACGTAAGGTGGCTTATTTAGAAGCCCTGATGTGCATCCCCAATCATACTACTATATAAAGTGCCTAAAATGATGATAATTTTTGGTCAAACTTCTTTTATTACCTTTACATTTCTTATAATGCCTCCAGCTATAAATTTGAATGTGTAGGTGGTGTTAGTGTATTTTAATAAAACCTTTTTCTTAGACTTCAAATGTAGGATAAGTATAACTATCCTACTTCAATGAGATTTTTTTAGATGGTTACCACATGATAGTTTGATGTTGGCTGTTGACACGATGAGTCCTATTTTTTACATTGTGTTATTATTAATTTTGCATAATTATATCTTGTGCTCTTGAACTTAGATTTGTGCTCTATCAAATGAGATTCATATTAATATATTTTCTTGAACTTTTTTATGGATCCTACGGTACAACTTGTCTTGATAATATTTTTGCCTATATTCACACATTGATATCATTAGAAAAATCTTGTTAAGCTCTAATAAATGAGATCTGGCACTAAACGAGTCCTAGATATAAAGGGCATGTTTCACAGTGCAAAGTCGTTTGGCACCTTTTGTAACAACTATAAATTTTAAACTATTACAAAAATTCAACCCTCAACTAAGGTTTGGACAACGATCGGAACTTAATAATCGTATTATTAGTAATTTAATCATGTAGAGTTTATTCTATATTAGGGAACTCTTAGGACTTAGATAGAACTCGAAGAAACAAGTGTTACAAGCCAAAGCATGCAAAAAGGAAGGTCGGGAGTGAAAACTACAACTTCGAGAAGCATGTAATATAGGAAAGTCTCACTTGAAAAGTGTGAGATAGCTTACTCGTATGATGTTTTGTTTTGTTGGTCTCGTTGATATGAGTTCAACAGAATTAAGAACACGTAAATTCGAGTTCAAAACAAGTTATAATAGTTTAAAGTTAGAATAATATTTTAAATTTAGAATTATTAAAAAAATAGAAGTGCTTATGCAAGAGAGCACTAGCCTGCGTGAGAGTGCTGAAGCATAGCTCTCATTGACATGTTGTAGGCTGCGCTCGCCATGCAAAAAACTCATCGGGGTCCAAGGGGGGGGGACCCACACCCCTTTTCCCTCATTCTCTCATATTTTTTATGTTCTAAAATTTGTTTTCCCCATTGTCGGGTCATTTTAAACTTGATCGGGTTTGTTCAAATGACATTCCTAGCTAAATCGATAGCGTTCTATGAAGTGGTTGGTTATTTTTTGTGGGTTGACCACTCTTGGATGGAGAAAAACTTGAGGAGAGGAGGAACGACAAAGGAAAATGCCCTAGGATGAGGAGAGACTTTGCGGCCACGACTAGGATCCTAAAAATCAGGGTAGGTAGTCCTAGTTTCTAAATTAATGTTAGGAATAACTTGTGTTTCCATAATATTATTATGAGGTTATGCCCAAAAACTCTATTTTGAAAATACTCTTTATCCTTTGAATGAGTTTTCTAGTGTTTTGGGTGTTCACACTCTCTTGATAGTTCTTTGGTTAGCAAACTATGACTTATTAAAGTAATGATTCTAGATATTGTCACACTTAACTCCAGCGCACATAGGAACTGGGATATCATGGAAAAATCTCTTTCCTTATATCTCTCGTTGCCCCATGAGTGTAGGTGTAAGTTATTTGGTATTGTAACATTCTATGATTAGTTTGTTTCTGAATTATGCCAATTTCTGGTATTTGTGGAAAGTATTTATGCACCTTAATTTACAATATTTCTATTAAGCATGTTTGTATAACTTAATTCAACCTACTGAATATAAATATACTCACTCATCCCAAGATCATGCAAGTGTAGCTGCAAAGTCAAAAGAAAATGAAAAAGGTTTGTTGTAGTTTGAATTATCTTGTTTTTGTTAACTTTATATATATTTTTGGTGACTGATGTACAAAGGCATTATATGCCATCTTTTGTTAATTTAATATAATATACATCCAAGTTACTTTGTTGTATACCACCACACTTATAAATCAACGTGTTTTAATTAATATTTTATTTCAAATTAGACAGGGTATCACACCTTTGTCCTCTCTAACTCATGACCTAATATTCCATTTGATTTGGATTCACAGTTACATATTATAAGTGTATTCGATTTGCTACAATGTTTATTATAATATGTGTGTAATTAGGGTTGCATTTAAAACTCAAAGCCGTCTTGATCATGATGGAACCAACCTCAGATTGACTCGAGTTGGGTCCAAAAAAAAAAAATTCTCAGGTAAATCTTGGGTTGGTTTAGGTCTAGCATGTGAAAAACCCAAGAACCAACCTAACCCAAGTTCCTAATTAACTTACAAAATTATATTTAACCCAAGATTTTTGAATTTTTTTAATTTTTCATATATAGAACCAACCTTATATAGTGATGACTTGGTTTGAATTATTGGAACCAACCCAGCCCAATATAGAATCTTCGTTCTTATTTCGGTTCTCAGGTTTTTTGGTTTCTATCTCGAATCATATCGGGTTCAAGAAATTCAATTCCGATCTCAGTTCGGATTAGGTCTAAGGAACTTAATTCCTATCTCGGGTCAAGTCGGGTCCTATAGAACCCAACCTAACACGACTCGAGATGTAGCCTTAGTGTAATATTTGATCATGGTGATCTTGAAAGTGTATATTGTAACTTCTAAGTGTAGCATACAAGAGAGACCTTCATTTGATATATATTATCTCTAATCATATTATACTATGATATAATACAAATTGGGTGATTATAGAATTATTGTTTTTGGACTATTTTGCCTATGTTTTTACCCTTAATTTTAATTTACCTATGTTTCATTTTCTTATATTCTTTAATACGTATTTGAATTAGTGTGTGATTTGAGGATATTTAGTAAAATTATTTGTATAGGTTCTTTTAGATCTCTTGCCACATGTTAACATAATACTAGAGGCTTATATGACATAGAGCCTTTTTTTTAATTAATATTGATTTTAACTTTGTAATATTATATATTGCATTCTCGAACTCGGATTTGAGCATTCTTGGAAACTTGCTCTATCAAATGAAATCCCACATAATATTTTCTAAAACTATTTTATAGGTCATATTTATACAACATATTTTTTTTATAATAGTTTTTGTATTTTTACCTATATTATAGGAAAATAAAATTTACACATTAAAAACTCTCATATGAGTTTTGATTTGATCGAGCAAGTGAGCCCAAGTCAAATTTGTGTGTGGCCCATTTATTTAGTCCAACCAAAACTCACGAGAGTTTTTGTTGTATGAATATCACTTTCCATATTATACACGTTCGGATTCGCATATTTTTTATCCCTTGGAAGACTCCCGAAGAGGTTTATCAAAAGAGACCCGCCTCCAAATTGGTCATAAATATAAATAGTAGGCTCTATGATACAATGTCCTTTAACACTATTGTTTTACCGATATACACAATATAACATAATATTTAGCCTAAGAGATTTAGACTTGCAATTGTCTACTATCAATATATTTAGGTCAATACAAGGTTTGTGTATATAATTTATAATCATTATCGCTCTCAAAGCATGTACCGCAACTATATCATGTAAGAGAGACATTTATTCATCACATATTTTATTTTTAATTTAATTTATTTTATCGTATCTAATTTATACTTACATGCATTATGCACATGCATTCTTAATATTTTATTATATTTTTTTATTTTATATTTATACACATAAGCATGTTACTATCCAAAGAGAAATACTACCACAGCTAAGCCAATTTGCCCATGGGATTAACCTATGAACATTTAGATATTCATGCCCCACTATTTTTAAAGAAAAATACTTATGTGACATTTAAAAATATACGTCAATAGCCTTACTTCATCTTTTGAAAACCATTGATGCACTCATCAATGGTTTTCAAGAGATAGTAGGCTATCGACGTACATTTTTCAACGTCATGAAAGCATTACTGTATTTGAAAACACCGTTCTGATAAGTTACGATACGCGGTACGCTTAGTGTTGTTTTTTTGTGATACGTGAGTCCTAATTCTTACGTGTATGCTTTAAGCCAAAGGCAGAGGCTAAATGGCTAATGACGCGATTAGCTCTTAAAATGAACTTCCTAGTGAAATCTGGATGCGCTTTTCGTCGGTCAATACGAAACATATAGTCGAGACGACGATTCATCCAAGTCCTCTATATATACAGAGTCGTTCGACGCAATCCCGGCCACCATCATCATCGTCCTCCAAGACCCACTTTTTCTTTTTCCCAATCAATCTCTCTTCTCTCGCTGCAAAAGGTCTGGACTTTCTCTTCTTCCTGTTTACACTGTTGGGTGAATTCAATTCAATTATCCTATGGCGGGCTTGGTTTATGTGGTCCTTTTGACGTGTGGTTGTGGAATTCATGTAGTTTGATTGAATCATGATTGTTTTTTTCTGTTGTTATTGGTTATCTGTTAAATCATCTCAGGACCCCTTTGGTTTGTGTGATCGTTTTTACTTAATACTATGCTTTAAGTAGAAGGATATTGGTGGATGAAGTCGTTGATTGGTGAAAGTTTCGATTTTGGTGGATTTTCTATTGCTTTAGTATCAAATATCTGTGGTTTTATAAAGCTTGCGCTGAATGAAGCAATGTCCAATTCCATATGTTAATGTCTTTTGTTCTAAAAGTTTTGGGTATAAATATATAAATTTTGAGAACATACGCCAATTGGTATTAACTCAGCTGTTTGGTTTCGTCGTAGCAAATGAAGATTAAGATGGGATTGCTTGGTCTTATTCTTCTCATGATTGATCATGTGATCGAATTGTGTTAAGGAATACAAAGTCGGTTTTAAGGGTACTGCATCAGATGTTTTGGATAGCTGTTGATAATGTTGAATTATTAAATGTGTCTGTAGTGCAAAATAAATTTGTATACTTTTGGGCGTTATTGAATTCTGTAATGAGTCTTTTTAGTGTATGACTGACTTGATTTATTGCCTTGGTGAAATTTTTACAGGAAGAATGGGAAGAAGCTATTATAAGCAAGACAACAATGTTGGTGAGATTTTTCTCTGAGATATATAAATATGCAAAAGTTGAGTAGCACACAGGCGCTTGTGCTCCTGGGCGGTTCAGAGCAACCGGATCATGAGGGGGCAGAAACCTTTTCTTCCCCCCTACTACCTAAGCCACGGGATTGAGATCCAGTGGCTGGCATGCGCATGCTAACGGGTCTCATATTAATATGCCAATAATGCTCTTACCTTCTGGGTTTCATTTGAGCAGTATCTTTTCGCAATTTGCTTTATTCTTTCTTATTTTTCTTGAATGCAGAGAAGAGACGTGCTGAGGCTGCTCGGATCAGGGAGAAGTATCCTGATAGAATTCCAGTGAGACAAAAAACAATTTTTCTTGTCATATTTTATTCTTCTTTCCGCCCAGCTCTCTACTGTGCATGTGTGTTTGTTAGCTAATTACCATTTGAGTGTAGTCTTTTACTCTGATAGAAACAAAATAAATTATTCAATATAAGTTGAACTAATTCTGGAAAAAAAAGCAAAAAAGCCTGAGTTTTTTTTACTAAGGATGCAGCTTGAATACTGGCAGATGTTTCTGCCTTCAGGATGACTGTATTCTTCTTTTATTTCTGTTTCTAGGATGAGTGTGTGTCTCTACTTTATATCATATAATTAATGCATTTTATCTTTTCTTGAAAGTTACTCAATTAGATTGAGTTCTCGATAGTTTTCCTTAAGTTCCATTATGAGGATAATTTTTGAGTCCTGTACTTTGCCACTGTTTTGAGCAATTGCTTATGTTGTAGTTTTGGGAAAATAAACTATAATTAGTTTTCTAGTGCATTTAGGCAGCTTTTTGGTGATATGAAATAGATCTTCGCCATTAATAATGAAGGTCTAATAAGTTTGTTGCTTACCGATGCTGCTATCTTTTGTTGACACTTAGCTGTCCTAAGAGGGAAGATGGATGGGTGTTAAAACAGGCAGGACCTCTTTTTTTAACATTTTCTTCCTATAATCTTGGCTATTTTTTCATTTGTTTCAAATCTTTTACCTTGAGTAATAAATATGATAGTGCTTATTTCGTCAAATAATTATATTGGCTATTTAGGTGTACTCACCAGCAGTGTCTATATTCATTTTTTCTGTTTGTTTTGTGCTATTGAGCTGAATGAGGAAATTTCGACAGTACGCTTATTCTTAAAAATAGCTGTGTCGGCTTGGACTCATATGAGACAAGCATGAATGCCATCACTTAAACTGACATTATATCACTTCTTGTTTTGATATTTAAAGGTTATCGTGGAGAAAGCTGACAAAACAGACATCCCCAACATTGATAAAAAGAAGTGAGGATTGTATATTATTGCACTTCCCTGTCTCTACTTTTTCATACGTACATATACATGTTTATATATCTGATATGAAAATTTGAAAGGTTCTGTTTGGATTCTTTTATCTGATATGAAAATTTGAAAGGTTCTGTTTGGATTCTTTTATCTGATATGAAAATTTGAAAGGTTCTGTTTGGATTCTTTTATCTGATATGAAAATTTGAAAGATTCTGTGTTGCCAAACAGTGAGTACTAATTTATATAGTAAAACATACCAAAAGCATGATGTCTTACCTGGGTTTCCTTAACCGTGTATGGTTGCTAGTTGTTATTTGGGAAACTGAAAAATGGGAAATTAGTGGAGGGATCTGAATCCCTGACCTTCATCCTGGATCAAGTAGTTGCCATTTGGACAAAGGTTACAGGACAAAAAATATAATGCATGTTCATATAAATTTCTTATCGGCCTTCTTTTATTTCAATTCAGATGTTTCATTTACGTATGTTATGATTTATTAATGATATAAATACCACTGAAATTTTCTTTTTGACAAATTCGGTTATGGTTTTCCTTGAAGTGCAATAAAGATAATTTGGATTATAACATAAACTGCTTCACATATAGCATTAGATGTAATAGTACTTTCAATTCCTTTTTTCCTTTCTCCTTTCTCCTTTTTGAGGGAAGAAGTGTTCTATATTTTTTTTAGAAATGTTCCTTCCTATTTTTGGTACTTACCTTCTCAAATGTCTATAGAAAGAATTTCTGGTAGTAGGGATTTTGTTATGGAAATTATGAAAATCTGCAATATGATGTGCATTGTGTCCTGGATCCAAAATTGCAGGTTCCTTGTCCCTGCTGACTTGACTGTGGGTCAATTTGTCTATGTAATTCGTAAGAGAATCAAGTTGAGCCCAGAGAAGGCTATTTTCATATTTGTGGATAATGCTCTCCCTCCTACAGGTAGTTATTGTTGCAGTTTGTGAAGTTTTATTAAAGTCCAGTATTTAGATTTATGCTACTGAGTTCAATTGTGTTTTGTTATGATCTGATTGTAGGGGCTATCATGTCTACGATTTATGATGAGAAGAAAGATGAGGATGGGTTTTTATATGTTACTTACAGTGGGGAGAACACCTTTGGGCATTTTATGCAGGAGTCTTAAATTGCTGGTCGTAACACGTTCTTTGCTGTGCCATGGAGCTTTGGTAGTCTCAGTTGTACAGATAATAACTGCAACCTCGTGTATAGTTTTTTAAAGTAGCGTCTGATTATAATCATTCCATTGAACGCATACGGAATGGGAATTCATCTTCTATTATGCAATTTTTTCCCCTTTAAATTTCGTTCTTCGAGTATGTTGTATAATTTCTGTAGATCTTTTAATTGAGGCATTGCTAGGTTCACCACCCACCACTTTCAGAATCTCTAATGTGGGGTTCTGAAGCTTTGATTGAGTGACCCTCACCTCTCCAAATGAGGTGAAACTTTGTGAACCTCCCCTCCATCGGCAGCTGTCTCAATTCTCACCATGGTTGCTCCACTTATATGGCAGGTGTTGACTATTTGTATCACCACCGATTGTGACCATAGCAGAATTTTCATACGTAAGCTTTCACAACATTTCTCCTCTACCCAGCCCTATTGTCCATCCTCCGTTGTTTTATTCACTATTCCTATCTGGCTTCGCATAGAAGGAAAGGCTATGGTCTGATATCCAAAGAACGCAGTGAGGCCAGAACAAATATGTGGACCTGCTTCCCTTCTTAAGAAAGGAGCATTCCTCGTGCCTATTTTCCCAAAACTCATTCTAGGAAGAAATCATCATCTGTCAAGCACATTAAAGCATGTCAAAACTTTCATTCTAGCCTACATTGATGATCAACGCTTGAAATCCAGAATCTGGCCCAAACTCCAAAAACTGATGCACCCCCTCGCCAATCCAGCAGTGCCCGGCAAAGTACAGTCGCCGGCATGGTTCATGGAGGCCGAATTCCAGACCCAAAAGCAACCCGCCCGAATCCCAATTCAGCCCTCGGTAAATGGTCTTGCTGCAGCCGTCGTTGGGAGGCGCGTTGGCCTCTTCTGCCTACCACATCTTGCATGGGCTGGGGACCAGCCTTCCTCCCGAGAGACCTCATTCACATCAGGCAACAAGCAAGGTTTCCTCCACAGTCCACATTGCTGTGGGTCCCCTCCTGGCCCTCCCTGTCCCTGGCTTGTCCTGCATCTGGGTGCCTGCCCATGCACTTCTGCCTCCCCACCTCCGTCCCTTCTTCCTTCCCTCCTGCCCTCAGGACCATACGGCACCTCTCTCGTCTCAATTCCTTTGTCCTGTCTCTTGAACTTCTTCTTCGCTTAATTTGTGAAAGCATTGTGATTGGGTATTTAGGCTGACTTCTGCGTAGGAAACATGCACATGGAGGCTACTCCCCATACTAGGCGACCAGATATGGATTGCGGGTCCAGGCGTAATTTTCTTCCTTTTACTTGCATTCAAGTTGCAACCGAGTTGTTCAGCCAAGTTAAAATGGACCGAAGTGGTCACATGGGGTAATAAGCAAAGGACCATTGGTGAGAGAGCTTTATCACCCTATCAGAACTTGTTCATATAAACTAATACGTTTGCTGGCAGGTATGTCACTAAGGTATGTTCATGCACCCTACTCCTTGAGCACTTTCAATCAGCAATTATTTTATACATCAAAATTAGCTCATCCCTCTTGTGGTTGGAACCATACCACAATTGCCTGTGTTGTTAAGCCTATATTCTATAACGTGGACTTAATGAACATCAGCCTCCAATGATGCAATTTGCTTTGCTTCTAGTGCATTATGGGAAAGTTAAGCTAGAGATACTCGCCTCATTGTGAAAGTTTGATTATACAAATAGGATAGTAATATTCCTACAACAAACATACCAACAAAAATTTACGCAAGAATTTTGATTGGACTTAATAAGTGGACCCTACATAAAATTCACATGAGTTCACTAATCTAGACCAATCAAAACTCATGTGTAAGTTTTTTGCGTGTATTTTTATTGTAAAAATATCATTTTCCGTTGTTCAAGGGGTGCCTGTTTTTTCCTGAATAACACAACTTGCAAGACATGGTCAAATGGGTCATTCTCTGCTGAAGGGAAATTGTTGCTTTCCACCCCAAGGTTCAAGAGGGTTAATTTTCACATTTGTTTAAGTTTATTTTATCTTGATAAACAATCCTCCAGTTTCCGAGAAGTAACGTGGGCTAGCGCAACAAACACGGAGCCACAAGCCATGCAGGAGTAAGCGATGAAGCCTCTCGATCCACACAAATACCAGGCTCTAGCATTCTTGCTTTTGTTTCTCATTCCTATTCTATTCCCCCACTCTCTTGAAATTGACTATGTACTCATTTGTTCTTGAAGCCACCCATTACTTGCTCTGCAAATGAAACTGGCCATCATAAATTTATTTTTTCTTCCTTGAGGACGACAAGAAGGAAGACAATAGGCCACCTCAAATCTTCTCTCTCGGTTATTCACAGACACATCACTCTCACTAGTACTGCTGCATGTTCTCCTACTGCTAGCTACCTGCATTGAATGCATTCTCCACCTACAAATACTACCATCTCCTCATCTTTAACTTCCTTCCTCAAAGGGCAATCTACTGATCAAACTCACCATGCCTTCCTTTCTTCTCCTTCTTCTCTTCCTGTCTATCCATGCATGTGGGGGGCGTCAGCTCGGCGTTGTAGTACAGCAAGATTTTGACAAGGTTGATGCACTATAGCTGCTACCCCTCTGCCGGTTGAGTTTATTATGCCAATTTCTTAAGAGTATTTATTCATTGAAATGGTGCAGGATGTGAAGAAGATGGAAGCAGACGAAGTTTCAGTGTCAGCAACACCGGTGCAATCAAATTCTAGAGAAGTCCTGCCGAAGCACGAACAATTAGCAAGAGGAGTTGGTGCAAACGTTCATGAAGCAAAGGATTTGGAAACCGGGCAAAAGGAAATCAACGGAGTGATTGGAAGATTTTCAGGTTTTATTCGGATCAAGTCTCTTGTCACGGTTTCATGGAGAATACCCCGAGGGAAAAATGGAGATCATCTTGTATATAACTCGGATTATTCCCCACCCAAGACACATCCTCCTTCTCACAACTGATCATCTTCCTCCAATTTCATCTTCTCGGTTGGAATATTGAGACATCATCTCCACTTACACCCTAACCTCCTTAGAGATACAATATATGAAGAACTATTGCAGTGGGTCTCCATCTTATATTTATTATTTCAAGGGCTATATAGCAGCATCCACAGACATAAATTAGTATATAGAATGTTGCACATGTATGTATGATTCTACTCTTTCTTATAATGAGAAGTGTTACCAACTATTACAATCATTTTAGAATGTTATGAGTCATGAATCATAACACAAATTGCTCATTTTCATATTCAGCCCCTCTCATAGTATTTGATCATGTACTGTTGCTTATTTCACGACAGAAGTTTTGTACTGATTAAGATCATTAATTTCATCCTTCCTTTGCCACCAACGTTGACAGTAGTAATGGCTAGTAACATTAGTAGTTTAGCTTATCATTGAGTACATCACTAGGGTGTCTAAACAAGATGCCTTCCAATATTGCTGCCGAAATCAATAGCTAATGCTTCTAGATGTGTAATCGTTGCAAAGCAGTCAATCTCAAAATTATCATAAGATAATTCCCTAAATGAAGTATGTCGATCTAAGGTCATATGACATATAAAACTTTATGGTCCTCTGGCTAGGATATCCTCTATGAAGGGAAGCCGCAGATAATAAAAATTTACTATGCACACGCTAGCACACTTTAGTATGTGTGATGTTGTAGAGCTTATACGCTATATGCGTTAGTGTGTGCACCGTTGATCCTCATGAAGCTCCCTTTATGTCGCTATCCTCCAAAGAGGAACAAAAATGCTTCCCATATGACATGGGGCCGTCTTCGATATGGGTTGTGGGGTGTGGTCGGTGGCTGTACAACAAGGAGGGCGGCAGTTTTCAGTTATCCGTTCTTTAGTAGTCTGCGTTGACCCTGTGCAGAACTTCTCCGCGTGATTTTTGGCGGGCATGTGTGTGGGGCATTGTTTGATATAACATCTTTCTGTTTGAGCTGTTTTCAATCGTCCCATTCATTTACATCTGACCAAGGAATGTGTCACACAATGCAATCTAATCTTTACATGTGCAAACTTTGATCTTTAGATAAAGGACTCCATTAGAAGGTTGTTAAGAACTATGCGGTAATGTTTTCCGGTGTATACCCAGTGTATGGTCCTTCCAGCTATCCATTGAAGGCAGAATAGCACAACTAGAAACATTTATGAATGGTGAGAATGTGGAAAGTGGGAGTCCACCATGTTATTGATTTCTATTTTCTACAAGAAACCCTATAAAAGGCTAGTTAACGTATAGGATGTCCTGAAGGAGACTTCCATACATACTATTGCTACTTAATTATAAACTATAACTAAGATTTTTGGTATAATTAGGAACAAAATGTCACTGTGCTGAGTGCGACCATGATCCGAAGCCACTGACTCAGTGAAAACTATTGCACTGTTGCATTAAGTCTTAACTAATAAAGTAAAGGATATATATGTAAAAGTAATATTTCTTATAACTTAAGATGGGGGCCAATGCACGTAGTATTTGCCAAACAATAGGGCTACCAGAAACACGATCCAACCCAACCCGGATGGAGACGACCCAAGATTTCAGGTTGGGTCGGGTCAGACCTTGGGTAGGATGTCAAGTAGATTAGACCGGACTCATTCACACATAAGAAAACTCGACCCTACTCAGCGTTTTTACCTATAACAAACTTGATCTGACCCCTTAAAGAAATAACCTTTCAATCCAACCTGAAATTGGCTTGAATTTTAATCCAGGTTTTGTTCAGGTTCTAGAACTAACCCAACCCAAGATAGATCTAAAACCCTATCTCGAGTTGTCAAGTAGGTCGGCTCATACCTTGAATTGGACCCGATTTCTAAATCTAAG
Source organism: Saururus chinensis (assembly GCA_035235625.1). Lineage (NCBI taxonomy): Eukaryota > Viridiplantae > Streptophyta > Magnoliopsida > Piperales > Saururaceae > Saururus > Saururus chinensis. Next base: position 7,964,315 of record CP141146.1, read on the forward strand.
ATTTTATCTAGGGTTAGGTCGGGTACCCGAACCAACATACAACCCGGCAAACAACTAAAAGATAAAAACAAGAAAAACTCAGTGTTATAGGCATGCTTTGAAACCTAACCATCGACAATGACTGCCAGCAATTCGAGAATGTCTCCCAGTCAAATTTTTAAATGCAATTTATTAGAATCCTAGTTGTGCAAAACAAGATGAAAGATTTTCCTTTTAAATAAGGAAGGGAAGTTACATGAGAGAAAGAAAAATGGCAGCTTCGAGAAAAACAAACATCCTTAACCCTAGTCCCGGGGCATCAAATCCAACGGCAACGATCCTACTCAACCAAAATAGATGAGATCCCTAGAAGCAGAAAGGTTTAGGCTTAGACAACAAAATCTTAAATAATTAAAAATGACATCAAAATCCTAATATTCTGTTCATTAAGGACCACCAAGTACTAATAAAGTTGACCACAAGGGGCCTAATGAAACTAATGAATTCATAGGCTCGGATCCCCAAATTGAGGTCTTGCAAACTACACCAACACTAAGTAAATTAGGTCAAGCCTCGTGATTGCTTCATTTTATTATGACTACCTAAATATCAATGTAATTGATGGTCATCCATTGAATCATGCAAGTCAAAAGTGAATGTAGAGGTAATATTAAATGGCTTGAAATTAAGGGTAGTCATCGTCTCGAATACACACATTTAGGAAATAGTATAGTTAGCGTCAAAAGAAGAAGATTTATAGTAAGTATAGTGCCAAAAAGCATATTTACAAAAGTAATTATGAATATGTAACTTGATTAGAATTCATATGAATAAGGAGAATTAAATCAAATTTGAGCCACTGGATCTGCATTGGACAAGTCGTGATCGAATTTTTTGTATCTTTTTAACTTAAAAGTTGGCTATATACACAAGAAATAGTTTTATACTGTGAAGTTGAAATTAAATGCACAGAAACAACGGATGATATAAAGGATAAGCAGATTATTAGAACCAAGTCTCCTCGACTCTTAGGAGTGGACCAGTAATATATCTTAACCAAGTTGAACCATATTAACCCATTAGCAAGCATCTTGCAACCCAGGGGCTCCTAACATAATAGTTAACTCGATCATTAGCACACATATGCCAGGCTACAAGGCTGGTAAGCATACTAGCAGCACACATTAAGCTCACCCATGCTATAGTACCTGAACCAAAATTCACTGAAGTACTCCAAAACATTCCTCAAGGTTCGCCAAGACTAATTAGGAGGGGAACCCTAGAAAAGGTGTATAAAGGCCACGGTGTCTCTGCATTACCAACCACATATCATATAATGAGCACAGCCCCCGTGACATACTCTCCCCTTCTCAACAAGTCGATGACCTCATCGACACTTATCCTCTAAGGTTTTTTTAATCTTGACTATTTCTATGAATTCTTCCTTTGTTTAAAAATGTCAACCTCATTTACAATGCTTGAAACTCTTTCACACCATGACTTGGATGTTACTATATGGTTGTATGCTTCGAAACAACCAACATCCACCCCTCGGGCCCTTATCTTGGTTAACCGTTACATCATGAAGTTCTTCTACTTGTTATGCTTTGGCCACACCAGCAAAGGCGAATGTTTATTGTTAAGGTTGTATGTATAAGAGAATACACCAAACTTCTCCTTTTGAGTTACCAACGATTACTCAATAAAATGTCAAATTTTCAACAATTTGGACTTCTTTTGTCTATATACTTTAGCCACACTTTGTAGTTTCTACACTTTTGACTGTTTCCTTTGACATCTTCCCAACAATCTAATGTTGTCCCATTTACATAAAAGCTCTTATAAGTATTGTAGTGCTAACATTAGATTGGGCCTTCCCCATCCAAATGTCTTGCAAAATGCATCCTTGTCGTGACCAACATCTTCTAGGTCAACATCGCTTACCCCCAACTCATATTCTGTCATGTTTCCTCTCTTGATCCCCTTCAAAGGTCTATTCCAATCTAGGAATAGCAGCTTTGCATGATGTTCTCGTAACCATCACAATTACCAAACTTTTACACTACTCTTGATGCATGACTCGAACGTGCCCCAAGGTTGGACATGCAACTGTGAAAAACCTTACCAAGTGAATTAGCTTTGACGAGGGCATAACCTTGCAATGCACACAAACAAATTAATTAGGCAATATGAGAAACAAAATGGTCATCTCAGCATTATGCATGTGCAAATTAAGGCTACAAAGATTATGTTACTAACATGGCCATAAGGCTAGACAACATACTCGAAGTTTGGAGAGCCTCATCTTACATATGAAAGGCTTCTATCATAATGGCTAATCCATTAGCATACATTTGCCTTGTATAGGGCTATAAGGCTAATATGAGCAACATACATTAAGTTCAACAAGTCCCCCTACCTAGTATAAAAGACTTCTACCTAGACTAAAATCCACTTAAGTAGTCCAAAATACTCCTCAATTTCCCCAAGGCTAATTAGAGAGAGGGAACACTTAGTAAATGTGTGTAAAGGTCATGACATGTCCACAATACATTATTGGTGTGACGGCCGCCCCTTTTCGACATATAAATATTTGTCGTCATAAATGTTCGACACGCGCGGCCATCACACGCGCGTCCGAGCACGACGGCGTCATTGCGGATCACAGTCACATATGCCTTAAATTAATCGTAGGCATACCTCGGAGTTATAGCGCAGCAAAATATTATACATACGCATTAAAAAAAACTTACACACAAGCCATGGACTTAGGTTCGTAGAGTTGATAGTTTACAAGCCTTACAAGTCTTCGGGCACATCATACCTTTAAACTGAGTCATATAAATTTTACATATTTTCCAAAAATAGAGAAGCGAGATAAAATATCGGAGAGACTATTCTTCCTTCACTTCCGCCCTCGCTGCATTACCTGTAGAATCTGGGTGGGTGAGTATTTTAAAATACTCAGCAGGTTGATTTAAAATCTAACAGAGATGCTAAGCATAAATCTCTTTGAAAACCCTACAACATTTTCTTTAGAAACCTTTATCACGATAAAGTATGCAGAAAACACAGCGATTCCAAATCACAATAAATCCACAAGCTGCCTACGGCCTACCCTCGGCGCTCATGGGGCAAATGAGGGCCACTTAGGGACAGAGCTTTCCCACGATGCTCTACCCTTTGCGCGCCATTGGCCGATTATTTTTCTCGGTGGGCATCATCACTCTATGATTATTCCGGGTTCTTAAGCCCGTGAATTGATCATCACATCGATCAAACATAGCATCATTCATGCTAAATCAGTTCAATACATAGCATTCTTCCATAAATCAGTTACATACATTTAATCATGCGTAAAGAAGTTATACTAAGCATACGATTAGAGTTTAAAGTCCCCTACCTTAACCCTTGGTTACAAATTCATAACTGTGGAAGCACCGAATAAAGAAACCGACCCCACCACAGCGTCCGGAATGTTCGATTAAGTAGGAAATGCCTTTTAAATCACTTGATTCGGACTTAAAACGGTTGAGAAAGGAGGAAAACGAGGTTCGAAGTGGAAAACTGGAAACCAAAGAAAAAACTGGTTCGGGTGCACTATTTATAGGCGCGCGCGAGTGTGGGGCCCACGCGCCACATCGCGCGCGCTGGTCTCACGTCACGTGGATGCGACACGCATCGCGCGTGCGCTACCCGCTCCGCCCGGGCCGTCACGCCATTCGGCGCGACGACACGCGTCGCGTTCACGGTGTGCGTTGTCGCGGGCCCAGCCCCGCGTGACACGGACCCGCCACATGGGCCCGGGTCCACGCGGCGCCGGCTGACGCCAGCCACGTGCGTCAGCCTCTCTTTTTAAAATATTTTTTTTAAAAAAAATCTGAAAACTTTAAACGCATGTATCTTTATCTCCCGGACTCCGATTCACGCATTCTTGATACCGTTGGGCTCGTATCGACGAGCCCTACAAAACTAGACCCCACATGGGTAGGTTATCCCAAACTTCATGTGGGTCTCGCCCATATGGCACGTTTCCCGAGGCTATAACTTTCGGCCCCGGTGTCCGAATCCAGTACTTCGAAAGCCGTTACACTCACTTCTCCGCACTCTACTATAATCTTACAAAGATTAAATACGTAACAAACTCTAATTAATTAAAAAACACTACTAAATCCAAAATTAACTTATTAAAAAACGTTGAAAATTCAGGGTCGTTACAACTGGCCACAACCCATGTATTGAGCATAGTTAGTGACAACAAGCCCGTCACAATAGAAATCAATGACCTTTGTTCCCACCGCATAAAAAAAACTCTCTCTCACACATCTCTCTCACACAGACACACACAAAACCACATCTGAAGGGCTCCTAGCATACTGCAACTCTATCACACGACTTGGGCCCATTTAATTTTCCAAATCCCCCGTCATGAAGCCATCAGTTCCTCACCATTTGGGCCCCCAGTTTTCCCGTCCTCTTCTTACCAAGCTCAGCTCAGCTTAGCCCAATTGTTTCGGCCCAGTAATTGAAAAAGACGACGCTCGGAGTGGGACGCAGTCCGAGTTGGGCTTGCTGCTGCGTTTTCTTCTTCGTGCACATCCTCCTCCCGGATTGGATTCTCGGATATCGGCAAACATGGCCGGCAGACTGAGCAGCGCCGCCTCACGGAAACGGGCTCGTCGCCCGATCCTCCGCCTGCGCTCCGGCATGGGTCTCCCCGTTGGCAAGCACATCGTCCCCGACAAGCCGATACTTTTGTCAAGTTTTTCTTCTTCATCATCTTCTTCTTCCCTATCCTGCTTGCTAAATTGGAAATCGAAAAATATCGTTTCCTTGAATTTTACCTTCCATTGATACTTCAGGTTCCCGTCAATGATGAGCTCGTTTGGGATAATGGCGCCGCTTTCCTAGAACCCTGCATTGATCGCATCGCCCCTACAATCGGAAAGGTATTGACTTTTCCGGTTTGCTGAGAGCGGGATTTTTAGTTTTGGCAAATTTACTGGTTCTTAATGAATAGTTATGTTTTTGCCTGATGATGGGGAGAATTGAATTAATTGAAAAAGGATGAACTTCAGTTTGGGTTACTGCATTCCGCTGATTTGCTTCTTGTAGTATGAGGCTTTGGCTTGGCTGTGTGGAGGATTGAGCTTCTTCGCCTCTCTGGGCCTGCTAGCTGTTTGGAATGACAAAGCATCTAAAATACCCTTCGTAAGTTTAATTTTTTTTCATATTTTTATTTTGGTGCGTTATTTAATTGACTTCAATTTCCTTTAAGATGAATGAAGTGTACAAACGTTACTATAAAATGATTGTAATTTTGTTATATTTTTTTCATTCACTTTTGGAAGGGGGATAATGCCTATGTTGGATGGCGTCAGTTTATTGTGTTGTTAGAACATTAGCTGTTAGACTACCATGTAATGCACTATATTAATTGTGGCGTTCATGGTTGTGCTTGCTAGTGTACTATGAACTTGAGGGAAAAACTTATCATGGGTGAGAGGGAGAATTGTGGACTGCTTATAGCAGCTGACTACTTGTCATCAACTATTCTTTTTTTTTAATGGAGTTATCAACTATCTTAGCTGCCAAGGTTGCCTGGAAAAGTATATCTCTATGATCCATGCTTTTGTTGACATCATTTTCATATTAGCCGTGTCATTTAGATAAATTTTCTGGCGGCAACAGTTGGAGAAAATGTTAATATCCAGAACTGTGCTGGTTGGTTGTTATTAAAGCTAGGCATTTTCATATGTGGTTCTAGACATGTCATGCATTGATTTTTTATTCTAACTCCGTAATCACGTCCTCTCTGAGACTTTTTGCTCAGTGTAAGTTGAAAGTGAAGTACTTGTGTCAAAAGGACTCTTTTCTGTATTTCAAACATCTTGAAATTGCATTAATTTTTTGCTTATAAGGTTACACGAAAATCCAGTTGCTTGATTATGGTTGTGACTTTAATAAGTTGACTGCCTTTTGGACCTAAAATGTTTCAGTTCAAAGCATTTTATGATGGCCGAAAACTTCGAATTTCCTAGAATCCTAGGCTATGGTGTTACCACATGCAGTTGACTTCTTTAGATACTGTATATTGTTAATAACCCTATCTATCTTATCTGCACACCCACCGTCCTTTTTATTGCTGAAACATTTCTAGCTACATGTCTCAACAACATTCAGGCAAACAGTCAACTACTTCATTTTTTCAAATATAGGATTCCCTGACCATGGCAAAAAAAGTATTGTGTTAAGATCTTTGATTGGGAAAAAACGAAAAAAATAACATGGCAACATCTTTGTTGTAATTGTTATTTTTTTGAGGAAGTATTTATTCATGAATGGGAAGTATGATATATGTGTAGGGATCCCAAATGTTTTCTTAAGCAGATTGGCTTTATCTGTAAATGGATGCCTGAAATTCTTGTAACTGATGAATTATGTGACTATTGTGCTGTCTTCGATTATGTAAATTGGTTGGCTTCATTTTTGTTTAATAAATTGTTTACCATTGTCTATAGATTTTCATCATTTTTTCAGTATTTTATTTTGTCCAAAAAAGGAGTACTAAATATGATTTTGTTTAAGAGGCACACCATAGTATTATTACTTGCTAATTGCAATTATTCTGAGATATGTAATTTGTTGTGAATTAGAGTGTTATTGAGATTTGTCTTGTGAAATGCTTGCTCCGTTATTATGAATTTCAACATCGAACATGATTGTGGTTGTTTGAAATTTTGTTGGCTGAATAAATTGTCCAATTAGTGTCTCGTATAGATGATATGAAGGTACTCTTAGTTTTATTGGCACCTTGTGTTTTTGTTTTGGTCAGCCAATATACTATTTCTTTAACAAGTCAGTACGTAGTTTTTAAGATGATGACTTGTATTTACTGTTTTTGGAGGATTCTGGCATACAAGTTGCTGTGGTAGATTGTTGCGTTACTTCTCATGTGGAGCTTACTATTTTTTTGGTGTATCTCTTTGTCATTGTCGTTGTAAATTTTCCCCTGTACCATTAGGTAACTCAAATAACTTCAGCAAATCAGCTTCGCTGTCTTTCTTCCAAATACTCATATTTTTGAAATCATAAAGATTGGAAGGTTAAAAATTACGGTTGTTTATTGTTTCTTGTGTATGTGTGAAACGCCTCCATTCTTGAGGTGCTGAGGCTCGAGAATCTGCATATATTGGCGCATGCGGCAGTTCTTTTGTGGGGATTGATGAGTTCGTTTACATGCTAGTTTTTAAAACTATTGATGAATTCGTGTATTTCAATTTTCCAGACACCAAAAGTCTATCCATATGACAACTTGCGGGTGGAGCTTGGTGGAGAACCCTAGAGTTTGATATGGCCTTGGAGCTCCTGTTGTGGAACATGGGCAAGAAACTTGAAGTTACTTACAATTCATTGCCGTTTACGGATTTCGCTTGCAAGAATAATGTAAAAACAGTTTTATGCTCATGTATTTATGTTTACTGAAGAATCGTCCTTACTGCAGTTTGCCTAACCAGTATGATCGCAAAGGGTGTTTGCCACGTCTGCGTTACGGGCCCATAAGGGTCACGCGAGGGTGGATTCAAAAGAAAACAGAGCCTTGAAATATGAGATTCTGTCATTTGCTACTCTCCCATTGTCAACTGCCCCATTTACCTTTCTACGGCAAAAAGCCTCACCAAATCAGATCTTGTCATTTACGCTTGGTCGGGGGACCCATATCCGAGGACCCTGTTTTTCTTGATAAAAAAAGAAGAGAAAATGGTCTTTGCAGGTCTGTATTTACGTGGAAGTCTACTACCGTAATTCCCTTTCATGTCTCGTAACAAATTTGAAATTTTCATGTAAAGATTCAAAATCTCCCATTTTTAGAGTTTATGACCCCTATTATTTAAAAAAATGAAAAACCTTAGGGTTTACCTATTCCTTTCTAAGTTTAGATTTACATTTTTTTTTAAATATCACATTTATCTTCCATGGTCTAATCGTGGTCAAGTCCACAACTGCGGAGGGTGGCCATGGAGGGGCTTTGCTTTTTTTCAAAAAAGTTGAATGGGGTAGCATTTGAAAATTTGATTTGAAAGTGACTTTGGTCAAGTCCACAACTGTGGCCATGTAAGGGTTTTGTTTTGTTAGAAAATTGAATGGAGTAGCATCTGAAAATTTGCTTTGAAAGCAACTTTTGCCGTAATTTGGGGCAACTTTAAATCCTTATATGATACTTTTTTAGGGATAATCCTGAATGGAACTTGGGGCCACTACACTACCCCCACATGTGCAAGCATCAATTAAATTTTACCCTTTTGATAAGTAAAGGAAATGTTCCTCGTCACATCAAAAGAAAATTTTCTTTCTATTCCAACCCTCCTCAATGAGTTGAGTTATAAAAAAAAAACTATTAATTTTTAAAGGAATTGCCAAATAGCCCCTAGGACAAATGAACCCTGGAACACATGACAAAAAAGACATGCCTCACGGGATTTGAAACCATTAGGGGTAATGTGTCCTCGAATAAAAATGGGAGACCATAGGATTCAAACTCAAGACCTTAGCTTTGGTACCATGTTAAACTATAAATGTTTCCCATTAGCTTAAGCTATTAGAAAACAAAATAACATGTTTTATATTACAACAGAACCAACTCGACGGAACTCGAAGAAGCTTAACTTGGCCTTTGATGAACCAAATGTGAGGTTGGCTTTAATTAAAAGGCTCAAGTCTTTTCTTTTACCATACTTGAGCTTTTAATGCAACTACTATGATACTGAGCCAAGCTTGATCTATCCCAAACTACACGGCTTTTACGGCTCTTATCTTGGACAAGCGATGGTTGCTTCAACTCAATTTGTTGGAGATGCAAAAAGAAAGAAGGAAGACTAAGGAATAGAGTTAGCAACAACTGTGAATCTGACTAAGGTTAATTGGGAATTTAGGACAGAGTTGTGGAGTTAAGACCTTTAGGGTTCCATCATTGTCAGTGTTTAACATTGTGTCCTCAATACATATTTTCGTCATACCCTGTGTTTAAGATCTATTGGTCATCTGCCTTTGAGGATATAATGATCGTACACAACCACAAAGGGTTATGACAATGATATAGAAAAGATTGTACACATACAAAAATGATGAGATACATAACTATACATTATTATAGTTAATTTAATTAATAAAAATAATAATTATTTATTTAATTACAAATAAATTTATTTAAAATATATGGGTTTCAATTTTTCTAATGAACCCAACCCCATCCGACAAAATTTGGAATAGTTATGCGTGCATGTGTGTGGTTGGACCAACCCATGGGTTGGGTCAAGCCTAAACCCGTAGAGTCCAGTATCTCTCTCCTCACATAAGGGGGGTGCCCTTGAGGCTTGAATGTATTGCCAATCCAATTCCTTTATATTAGCTCAAGACTCTTCTTACAAATATGGCTCACCACCGTCTCGAATCTCGATCTCTTCATGATGAGCCTAAAAGATGAGATTTCAGAGAGATTTTGAAAAGAACAAGTAAATTATTTCGGTCATCTAGGTGATTAAAAAAAGTATACAATAACATGCAAAAATAAATATTAATATTAAATAATTATAAATTCATTATGTAACATTAATTACATAAAATAAGTAGAGAAGATGACATCTAATGGTGATGTAGAATGTGACTGAATACAACCATTGTTTATATATAAAACTTATTAAGATGTAATATCTAGGCATTAATAAACCTAATAAAATAAGAACAAAATTTAATTAAATAAAAAATATAGTGATATATTAATGTTTTATATGTCTCTCATCTTGTCTTGTTCATCGCAATCTCAGTCTTATCATCATAATCTCATGTATCTTACATAAATCTCTTCAATCTCACATATATCTGGCAAGATCTCACCAAGAAAAATGTAAAACTATTTTTACACTATCTCAAGTTTTGGCCAAGGCCTTGAGATAGAGATCTTACCGAGATGGTGAACCATACTTGCAATAGATGCAAGATTATTCACTTCCCCTTTTCGACAACTTGACTATTCCTATTTATTTTTCAAATGGGATTTAGTTCAATCCCAACAACCATTAAGGCTCATACTCATCTTACATAGTAACTTAAAATACACCAGAGATTTTTATATTAGAAAGAGTTTACATGAGCTTGGGCTCACGCTAACAACCATTAAGGCCCAAACTCATATTGCATAGTAAACTTAAAATATTTAAGAGAATTTTATATTAAAAAACTTTTACGCATCATGAGACGTTTAATCAAGATAGGGGGTAGAAAACTAATCTTCCCTTGATTATTAATGTTGACAGTTGATTTTAATCCAACAGCCGATGATACCTGGACCACGCGTGAATACGGGTTCATCCAGGCTTCTCCAAACAAGACTCCTTTATATTATATTGGCCAAATCCAACACAAGTCTAATATTTATCACCCTGAGTACGTATCGAACTAGCATACTCGTATTATTTACTGTTTGAAGGACTCCGGCACCTCTAAATTTTTGTGGTCCCAAAGCCAACCATCCTCTCTCCAATGACTTGCCATTTTCGGCCCTTCAAGGGGACTGCAGTGACGTAATCCGAGTCACCACACCAGCCCAGTCTTGAGCTCTCAAAAGGTTTTACTGTACATCTTGATGGGGACAGTCATGGAGCTGGTACAACTTCCCACAAACTAATATATATGGAGTCGTCAGGTTTCTTGGTGTAGTTATAAAACAAAACACAAACTCATATGTACGGAGTCGTCAGGTTTCTTGGTGTAGTTATAAAACAAAACACATGATTCCATATTATTTTGTGTAAATAAAACAGCTTGTAGCTCTGAGAAGGTAATGATCCTTGCAAGCAGTCATTTCCAGGTCTGTTTCTACCTAGGTTTTGCTTGATAATCAACAGTTCTTTTTTGGCAAATATCTTTTTTTTTTCTTACTACAACTCTACAAGTAAGATTGTTTTGATATACTGCACTCAAGGAACATGAAAAAGAATGAGATGATGATATCTGGAGATTCTCTGTCATATGGAACGATCAGAACTGCCTAATCGGTCCCCACATTGCACTTGATCTGTTTCTTTCCTAGCCAGCATACCGATGTGGATCAAGGCCAGACGCCTCCTATATGGCTTGAAATATTTGTAACAGTACCACCGCCAACCTAACAAAGAAGATTGATCTCACAAGATGATCGTAAACTACGACAGCTAAGAGCATATCAGACAGAGTGAATGTCATATCTTTCTTTACATGTTACTATCATAAATAAGAGTTAATAAAATATTGGCAATGGAATGTTTGCACATAATCATGCAGCAGAAGAACCAAAAGCCCTGCGGCCAAGTGACCAAAAGAAATAGAGAAGAATCCAAATACAACTATCATTCTGCATACTTCAAGCAGGAATGCCAGTCTGCCAACTACATGCTGAACCATCTGACCCACATGGGTACTCTACATTTTCCTTTTTATTCCATGAATCCTTTCTCTATAAATGGGACCCTCTTCCAAGAAGCTCTTCATCTCTCTCTAAGCACAGCTCTATCAGTCTAAGGAGTAAGGACTTCCTTCAGTGCTAAGAGAAATGGCTTCTAAGGTTTTTGCCTCCTCAGCCCTCTTCCTCCTGTTCAACCTGCTTTTCTTCACACTGGTCACTTCCAGTTATGTCCCATGTCCACCCACCCCCAAGCCTCACCCCAAACCTCACCCTAAGCCACCACACAAGCATGGCAAGTGCCCAAAGGACACACTGAAGCTGGGCGTATGCGCCAACGTGCTCAACTTGGGGAACGTAGTTGTTGGGAGCCCACCCACTTTGCCTTGCTGCTCCCTCCTTGAAGGACTAATTGATCTTGAAGCCGCTGTCTGCCTCTGCACTGCCATCAAGGCCAATATCTTGGGCATAAACCTCAATGTGCCAGTGTCCCTCAGCTTGCTGTTGAATGTCTGTGGCAAGAAGTGTCCAGATGACTTTAAGTGCGTCTAGATATTGGGCTCCTTTTTCTCGTTTCTTCTTTCAGATGCTGAATTTGCTTGAACGGCTCGTTGAGCACAGAAATTTTTTTTCGTGTTTTTTGGTGCTTGTTTCTGATTAATGCATGTTTGTTTTTCATATGTACTTGGTGGATGAAGGCTTCTGGCCTTCGCTTGTACTATTAATAAAGCGGGAGATTCATTAAGAGAACGCTGATATTGCCTCAACAATGTGTTACGTCCCATTACTCAATTAAAATTATAAAATACTCCCTCCTTAACAAAAAAATTTATTCCATGTTAATAGTTTTATTTTGTTTAATTTAAGTAGTTTGGGTACTTAGAAACGAGTATCATTAGCTTATTTTCCCTTACTTTTAGATGTGAATTATTTTTCAAATATAGATAATAATATATCACGGATGGAGTATTTCTTATCCATGGCTACAATGAAAAACCAAAGTGACACAAATTGTTCATGATTGTGGTAAAAGCTGTGACCTTTTTAGTTGTGTTGGTTGTGGGCAGGCGAAATCTGGTTGGACCATTAGCTAGATCTAGCATGGCCGCAACTAGCGCTATAAAAAAGGTCAGGATTTTTGCTGCAACCATGAGTAAGCCCCTGCCTCTCCACTCTACTCTTCTCCTTTTCTAGCCACTAATCAGATGGGGCGACAAGAATAAGTCAGGGGAGGGGCCGGAGGGATCGAGGGCTGAGGGGTGGAAGCATGGATGATGATGACATCGACATTGCCAGAGGAAGAGAAGGAGAGACATGGAGTACGTATGACTAGCATTACCGCTAGCATCATCCTTTGGAAGAGGAAGAGGAAGAGGAAGATGAGGAGAATTAGGAGAGGGGGAGGAACACATGGGAAATAAAATAAAAAATATATTTGGATTTTGGGAAAGGAGGTATTGTTGGGGAGGGAAGGCATTTTTTAAGGCAGGAATTTGTATAAAAAATTATGACAAGTACCATAGGCGAAACAGTAGCACTCTCAATGCATATTATTCTAGATAAGAGGATATGTGTGAGATTGACTAGTTCATTCTAACACTTATAATCTAAACAATTAATACAATACTCCCTCCATCTTAAATTAATAGTTCTATTTAATTTTTGAAAATAAAGCTGATCATTTTAGTTCATTTTGGAAAATCAAATAGAGCTATTTAATATAAGATGAAGGGAGTAAAGGATAAATGGACAACCATGTAAAATCTCTATGAGGGAAGCTACTGTGGGAGATGTGAGTTTATCACACAATGATGAAGTCTACAATATATGGGGGATGAAGAGAGGCGCCCTCTTAATGAATGGGACCAAATTTCACCAGCTTCAAGGGACGATCGTTTGATCCCCATTGGTTCCATGTTCTTGTACATTAGTGCGGTCTGGCTTTGAATCTACAATCTAGACGCCAATACAAACTACGCATAAAGAAACAAGGAATCATTTTTTCTGAAAGAAAGAGGAAATACAAGCCAGGGATTCACTGAATATAGTATATAAATAACAACTCATCTATGAACTATGTTTTGAGCCCTGTGTCGTAAGTATGGTCACAAGGTTCCGGTCAAAGAGTTCATAAGAAAAACATTTTTGCCCATATTATGTCGTATAAATCCCACAATCTTCTAATGTTGCAGTATTATTATTTCTATGTGTTTTCTCTTTGAGGTACATTTTCTCTATAACTACAATTAATGTGGTGTAACAAAGGCATAAAAACACTCTAAGCCCTTAAATTAATAGCTTCATTTGGTAAAAAATTTGTTTTATATTAATAGCTATATATTTTTAAATTGAAGTGGTTGAACACTTAAAAAAGAGTATCATAAGCGTATTTTTCATTCTCTTAGACATAGGTTTCACCATTTTAATAAAAAAATATTATTTTTATAAATATAACTATTAATATAGGCCAGATAAAACATATTGTTTAGAAAAGCTTTTACTGTTAACAATAGCCGTTTTACTCTCAAATCAGCTTGGAATGTTATTCACAATCATCATCAGAAACAAAACTATTTTAAGCTGGCCTGGCATCCCCTATTACCAAGAAAGACATCCCCTCTTTTTGCTTCCTTGGTTTGGTAGCCCCTGTGGAGGATAACATTAGCTCCTCAAGCATTCAGCTAGCCTCCATATGCTCTTGTTGTTGTTCTCCTCAATGTGAATCACTGAAGTTTGGAGTTTCTTTCAATATCTCTATGATATTCAAATCTCTTTCTCTGCCAATCTGATCAGAATGAGGATTATGTGATTCCTCACTATCAAATCTCTAACAACTTACATTGTTGCTTAGTACATTTGGAAGGCAAGATGTGCAGCCAAATATAATAACAAACATAAGATTTCTAGTGCTATAATCAGGGATATTGATGACCAGCTAAGACTAATCCAGGCAGTCCACCCATGCAATTTCTAGTGGAAAAGGAAAAGAACATAGATTAATACCCTAAATTTTAAGGTTTTTGTTTGTAATAATATAAAATTTTGAAAAGTATTTTTAAATATTTTATTATTTTAAAAATTGACCTCAAAATATTTTGATTTTATATTAGATTGATTTTGGAATGTGCATGTTTGTTGTACTTAGTTGAACCTTTAAACATTAGTGGACTCGACTTGTCGACTTTAGGGTTTTTAACCTTAGTACTTTATAAATATTATATATATAACTAAATATATAATATTGAACTAAAACCTATTTGCTTAGAAACTAGAGCTCCACGAATACAAAGAGAACGCACCCAAGAACACCTAAAGTTATGACCATTTGAAGATAGGGGTATAATACAATTTCAAGCCTACACGAAATTTTGTTGAATTTGCCGGCCTGAACAATCAGAATGTGGTGCCCCATTCTCTTTCTCTCTCTTGGCGCCAACAAATAGTTTCGCGTGCTTTATTAGAAACTCTTTGACCAAACCTTTGAACCTCTTAACCACTTAATCTTTGACTCAAAAACTAACCCCTAAGCTCGCCAAATCATATTCATTTAAATTGGTCACTCTAACCACTTTTGGTTAGACAATTTTTTGTGTGAAAATATCATAAAAAGGGGCAAAAGAAACTCCCCTCTCCCCTCTTTCACATCCCTCCCCCTTGTGGTGTGTGCCTCTCCCTCCCTCTCTCTCTCTCTCTCTCTTCCCCTTCTCTCTTCTATCTTTTTCTTTATCTATTTTCAAGTTTATCTCAATTTCTTCCACTCTTTCTTTCTATTCAAGCAACACTAATTTAAACCTCTCCCTCATACTAGATCACTCTCTCATTCTGAATTCTTTTATACTACACAAATAATTGCTTAGAAAGTTTCTTTGATTTTCATAGGATTCAAGTGCGGAGAGAGTCGAGCCCCAATTGAAAATCGGAGGTAAAAGAAGCGACCGATGAATCTAGATTCTTATGAATGCTTATTAGCACTATCAGGGACTATATTATTGTTAGAATATGATTTGATGATTGCTGACACGATTTGGATTTTTGTCTATTTTTTTCAATATTTTTGTGATTATCTAATTAGCATGATATTCTAGGCTTAGTTTTGGAAATTCCATAAATCATTCTATAGGTGTCTCAAAATCATCAAATTTTAGCCATGATGTGAAAATAAGTAGATATATTTATTTTATTTCTTGAGAATTTTCAGAATCCTTAGGGTAGGTCAAAAGACCAAATTACTCTAGGATTTCTATTATTTTTCTACTGCCCAAATAATTGATTTTTGGTGTACAAATTTTTATATAGAATTATTATTATGTTAGTAGTGCTCAGGAAACATTTTGGTAATTTCTGAAGTGTTTTGATTTATTATGATTTTATCTCTAAGGAAGATATTTTTATATACACTATGCATGAATTCTATACAATTAGGGAAAGTAGATTAGATCTTTTATTTTATTCCTTGATGGTTATATGTTTGATGATTTGGTATTAGTAAACATGGTGTATCTCATGTCCATATAAGAATAAGAGGTTTACTATTATTATGCTTATATATATGAGCATGCATGTACAATAGAAATATGTCTCATGTTATACGAGTTAGACTTTTTACCATGATATGCTATATGATTTTAGAAGTATGTTTAGGAGTATTAGTTATTGTTAGTATCTTTTTAATGCTATTTAGCATGTATGGTATAAATAGTATTTATACAGTCATTTTCCTACTTATCATTTTAAGTACTATTCTATAATAGATTCATGATAATATTTTGTGTTTAGGTGAATGTTTAAGGATCTAATTATCTTAGTAAATATTGACATTATTTTCTATATATTGCTTGAATTGTATTTATAAGGTTATTTTCTATGTGTTATTATATATATTGCTCCATGATATGTTCATATAGAGTACGTGAATAGTTATGATAACGATGTTGGATATGTTCTTCAATATTAAATGACTATATATATAGATGTTGTGCTTGTTTAACATATGTATGCTTGTACCTATAACTTATTATGCGATGTGATTTAAATTTAATGTATGCATCAATTCAAGGTGTCATGAGTTAGTCCTCACCATGCGCAGTGAAGTTGGTCTATGTAGACGTTAGAGCCACCCTACATTACATAAGTGCGATGTCAAGGTGAAACCCTACGCGTCCATAGTATGAGTACGTGGACATTTGAGCATGGATCTCATGATGTTTGTTCCTTAATAGTTGGCAGGCGCTAGGTCTTGCCTACATGGTACTTAGCGACACTTGCGTATTTGGTTGGACTAAGTTTGACAAGTCTAAGTTAACCATGTTGGTTAGGTCGTGATGCCAACTTTAGTTGCCTAGTAAAGGTAATATCTAAAGTTTTGTTTTACTTGATGAGAATTAGGAATCACTAAAAAAACTAACTAGATTATGCAATTATTTAAGTAATAGCTCACATGACGGACAACTCGATACTCTCCCTTTCTTAATGAAAGATGGTCTTTCACACACGTTGGTTGAATGAAAAAATACATTATTAAAATGTATAGATTCTAGGGCCTTAAAGTTTCAAAAGTATGGGGGTCCCAACCTAGGGTGCAAGACCCCAA